>CAJVGC010000065.1:52238674-52298745 GCA_910822075.1 Senecio squalidus | reverse complement strand
TGAAGTCAAAAACTGAAAGCAAGGAGGAAGCCATTAATTTTCAAGGTATGACAAATGAAGAAATAGAGCTGCTTAGAAAAGAACAAGAACAAGCAGAACTAGTGTTCAAGATGGCTGTTGAGAAGAAGGTGCAGGAAGAAAGAGAAAGACTAAGGCAAATAGCTGAAACAGATGCACTTCATGCTAGGCTAAACAAAGAACCAACTCCGGAAGACAGGGAGAAACTAGCTAAAATTGCAGAGGATGATGCAATCAAAGCTCAGGAGATGGTTAATGATGAGATTCTGGACAGACTAGCAGAAAAGGGTTTGAAAAAGTCTTTGGAAAGAGAAGATGAGCTTCTGGCACAGAAGATGCATGAAGAGGAGCTTAAACTTGCTAAAGCCAAAGCCAAGCCTGAGAAGAAGAAAGTGTCCAAACCTACTCCTACACAAGTCAAGGTAGCTGAAGATAGAAAGAAGTACACAACTTACCTCAAAAGCAAAGGTCACAGTGGAAGATCTTTAGGCAACATGAAGCTTGCCAACATGCTTGACTTAGTGAAGGAAGAAAAACAAAAGGAAAAAGCAAGGGAAGCAGCACTTGCAAAGCTTGAAGAGAAAAAGAAGCTTAATGCAGAAAAGGTGTTAGCTGAAGCCCTTAGAACAGGAAGAAAAGTATTTCAGTCACAAGAACCTGTCCCTCATGTGGAACAACCAGAGAAGAAGCTTAAAAGAGTCAAAAGCAAATCAAAATTCATCCCTCAAGTTAAAAGAAGAAGGATGAATGAAGATGCTGCTACTGCTTCTCAATCAGAAGATCCTGATGTTCCATTTACAGATGTCAAACAAGAACCAGAGGATATGGAACAAGATCCCCCAGCAGCTACTCAAGGGGGAGATGAAGATAAACTCAAATTCAAACCAATGGGATATTCTGAGTATATTCATCATGAAGAAGGATTGAGGTTTACTCCACTAAATGTCAAACCTCCAATGATTGTTGACTGGAAGTATATTGGTGGGATAGAGTATGAAGTCAAAAGACAAGATGGTTCAAAGAAAACACTTCCTACTTTCTATGAAACCATCAGACTGTTTGACAGGGATGATTTAGAGAGAATGTATCACATAGGAAAGGCAAAGTACTCTAATCAAAAGAAGTCTTTGTCTGGAACTGAACTTGCTATGGATGTTCTCTGTGGGCTGTTTGAACCAGGATATGAGAAGAAAAGCTCTGTGTTCAAGAAAGGTGGTCCAGATAATCCTGTCATAAGATGGTTTATATATGATCGTAGTGGTGTCTACTCAATAAGGAGAAGACATGGAACCATGGAGTTCTTCCTAATTGATGTGCAATATCCTCATGGGCTGAAGACTTTAGAAGAGATGATTGAAGTAAAGCTTAATGGTCTTCATGATTCAAGTCTGGCACATCAACTCATTTACAGTATTCTAATACAAATCTGGGAGGAAGAACACAAAGGACAAGGAAGTGACTGGCCTACTCAAAAGGATTAAGACTGACTTGTAAAAACCGTAGTTGTAATAGTTAATACTGCTCTATTAATGAAGTAGTTAATACGGTTGAAGCATGAAACTTGTACTTTTGATGTGTCATAAAAGTTCAAGGTTAGGGGGAGATTGTTGGGTTATAACTTAGTAATATGGTTTAACCATAAGCAATGAACCTTAACAAATGAATAAACGTAACTTAATCAAACAGTTTGAAAGATTAAGAAGTTACTACGGAAGAACATAAAGACAAGTTGATGCGGCTGTTCAACAAAGTTACTACGGTAGATGGAGTTACTACGGTTACTACGGACAAGGTCAGAATCAAGATAAGGAAGTCAAAGCCAAGATACGCGGAAGACAAAGACTTATCTTACAAGAATCAAATCTAATTAGATAGAGTTATAATTAGATTAGATTTCCTTTTGTTAAATAAGTAAAGTTTCCTTATTCAATGTTTAGATAAGGATAGATGTAGAATTCTAGTTTATCTAGAACGAGCCTCAAGGTCTATAAATAGATAGATCCTTGAAGAATAGAAAACACGTTGTATTGATATAATTTGATTAATACGATTGAGGCTTATAATTCGACAATAATATTGTTTATTTCTTATTCATTCTTTATTGTTTGATAAATTCGTAATATTGAAGTGTTCATCCGCTGCTGAACTTCTTCAATAGATCACGATCTAACGAAGGCAAACTTATTAGTTTACATAGACTAATACGATTCTGACACATAAACACGCCAATATTCATTGACAACCAAAGCACAATAAGCATCATCAACAACCCAGTCAAACACTCCAAGACAAAACACATAGAGATACGCTACCACTTTATAAGGGACTGCAACGAGAAGAAACTAATCCATGTTGAGAAGATCCATACTGACAATCAACTCGCTGACCTCCTCACAAAGGCATTTGATGTTGGAAGATTCACGTTTTTGGTCACAAGCATTGGAATGCTTAATACGGAAGAATAACTCAACTACCCTTCTCTCAGTATTTCTATTATGTTTAAGTTTAAGTCCCTACGAAGAAGCAGTAGTAACCTTATGATGAAAATCAAGTACCTTACTCTCTAGTATTGTACTATGTTACTACTGCAATATTAATAGTAAAGACAAAAAGTATCCAAAGTATGATTAGTACGACCAAATTTTAAGGCTAAGGGAAGGTTTAACTACTACTGCCCTACGCAAATAAAATTTTGGACGGAATGGTTAATGCGGACAAGTAAGGAGTTGCTACGGCCCTCTGGCTTAATACTGCCACTAACTCAACTTACTACGGCCAGTCCAGTTAATACGGCCCATAAACAATTACTACGGACCATTAACCTACTTACTACGGATCTTTATGTTAATACTGCAGATTATTATATTAATAAAGGTTTCTTAATCAATAAGAATGCCCTAATTAATGATGATTTGACAAGTCAAAACACAACTTGTAACCCCACTTTACACGTGTTAAAACCTGATTGGAACTAATTTTTAAAATTCCGGCGCGAGGTTCAAATACAAGCTACACGTGGCAATTTTTAATTAGACCGTCATTTTTGAATGATTACCCGCGTCTAATCAAGGGAATCAAGTTGCTAAAAAAAAAAAATTTCTTCGGTATACAAGGGGGTTAATTGCATAATTTTAAAATTACCGTTGTAAAAACCCCTAAGTCTTCCAAAAAGTTACCGTTAGAGTTTATAAACCATTTTTCCTTGCCGTTGTAACTAATCACTCACTTTCTTGTCTATCTCTGGTTCTAATCATTTCACAGAATCAACAATGGCGGATCAACTGTAATTTTACAAAACTCACAACATGGTCGCTTACCTGGAAAAGAATACCGATAACGCCGATTTCCACGAAATCATTGATTTCTTTAATCAATCAAAAATCAAGACGGCGTTAACTATTAATCCGGAGATTAATGAAACCCACATTAGGGATTTTTGGACATCTGCCACGTTGGACAAGGACGACATTGCCATCAATGCGGTGATAAGGGGCAAAGCATTCCAAGTGACAGAGTCCTCGCTTCGAAACCATCTTAACCTATAAGATGAGGAAGGTATTGAACATGTTCCTGATGACACCCTAGTTACTACTTTTCAAAACATGGGATATGAGGGGAACTTAAATATCTCCACATTTTTAAAAGCTAAACTTTCCCCTCAATGGAAATACATGTTACACAATTTACAACAATGTATGTCCCCCAAGAGAACAGGGTGGCATGAAGGAAGTTCTTCATTAGCCAATGCAATGGTATGCTTGGCTACGGGGGGTACTTATAATTTCTCATACATGATTTTTGATGCAATGAGAAGAAATATTGATAGTACAAATAAATTTCTAATGTATCCAAGATTTCTTCAACATTGTATAAACTGTGTTCATAAAGATCTCCCCAGATCAGAAAAATGTTTTGTCTCACATGCTCATACAAGAAAAGTTTTTACAAATATGAGACAAACAAACAAGGGTGGACCATCTCGTGTGACACCATTATTCTCAAAAATGTTGGTGGTCACAATTCCCACAGCTGCAGGACAAGAAACTCTTCCTCTGTCCCAACCCACAGCTGCCACCCTCAGTACTACGGCAATATATGCTGGCACTAGTGCCATATCTGTAGCCAGTACTGCAGGTGGAAACCCAGAGGTTGCTACGGTGGTTACTACTGCCAAAGTACCTCCAGTTGCTACTGTGAGTTCTACTCCAGTTGCTACTGCTCCAGTCACTACTGCCAAAGTGACTAAACCCAAAGTTTCTGCGCCTCACAAATCCCCCACAGCTGCTTCTAAAAGACTCAAGAGGGTTACTCAGCCTTTTGTGTCTAAAACCATCCCTCATTCTACTACTGCAAAAGCAATCCCTGAAACATTTTCAGGATTGCCACACAAATTAGGGGAAAACCTTGAACATACCCCCTTGTTCACTGAGTTGGTCACTAAGGAGAGGGAAGACCATGTGGGGAGGGCTGACACTACTGCAGCCTCTACTTCTTATAGTAGAGCTCAGGACAGTGTCAACATCACTAAGACCCAAACTACGGCAACGCCATCCTTTGCTGAGAACTTGTTCTCAAATTGGGAAGGTGGTCCCTGGCGCCAAGAGACCATGGGGGAGATTCATGCTTCTGCTAGGCAGGAGAGTTTCTCTTTTCCCGAGGATCTTCCACCTGTTGGTACCCAACAGGAAAGGGGTGAGGGTAGTGGTGGTAACTACAAGGAATTGATGGGTATGTACCAGAAACTTTTGGTGAGAGTTGAAACGCAAGAAGAAATGTTGTCTTCTTTAACATCTTTGGTGCAGCAGGTTCTGGCACAACAATCGTTATTATCAGTCCAGCTACTGCCCAAAAGAATCACCACACAAGATGCTGGCAACTCACCAAGGCCCTCCAGTTCATCTTCTTCAGATGACTCTCCCTCAGATGACAACAAGGGGGAGAAAGAAATAGATGTGTTATCATCTGGTGAAAGCAGGGGAGAAGTCAAATCAAGCACAGACACTGTCATCACTGCCACCTCCAATCAAGATGAAGAGATGGAGACAGACAGTGTAATTGAAGGGGAGACAGACTTTGATGTCAACATGGTGATAGATACAGAGGGTGAAAATATGGAAGTGGATACTCCACTTAAGGGGGAGCAGCAGCAGCAAGAAACAATAGACGAAATGGAAGATGAAACTTCACCAAAAGTTGCTGCGGATCAAGATGCTGAAATGTTTATTGCGGATCAAGTTGCTACGGATGAAGTTGATACGGTGGATCCTATGGTAACAAGCCCAGTTACTACTGAACCAGTTGCTGCGGACCCCATTACAACTAGTCCAGTTGCTACGGACTTAGTTAGTACGGCTGCAATGGAGCAAGTTGCTACGGACCCAATGATCATTAGTCCAGCTCCAGAAGCAGAGGAGGAAGATCATTCCTACCCATTCACAACTATTCCTCCCACGGTCAATCAAGCTTTCTCACAGTTTCAAGCAATTCAATCTGAAGCTACAACTCCTTCTACCATTGTCACAGAAACTCCTTCCACCATTGATCAAGAAGAAGCTGCAAATGTTCTTATAAGAACAGAATTGTCAAGAACTGTTGTAATGGAAGATGAAGCTACACTATCATCACAGCTGCAGAAGATCAAGGATGAAAAACAGAAACAAGAACAGAAGAAAACAGAAGAGGAGAAAAGAAAGAAGTTGGTTGCTATAGCAGTTGCTAGACAAAGAGCAGCAGCTGCTGAGTTAGTTACAACTTCAGCAACCTCTCTAACATTACCTGAACAGGTTGCTAGTTTATCTGTTTCTGCAGGGAGAGTTGGATTCATCACAGTTGACAAGAAAAAGAATAAAATCAAAATGGTCAACCTTGATGATGAAAAAGACAAAGGCAAATCTGTGGTGGTGAAGAAGTCAAAGGAAGAAATACAAGAAGAAGACAGAATTGCTAAAGAAAAACTATTCTTCAAGAATATGTCTGTGAAGGAAATTGAAAATGTGAGAAGAGAAAATGCAGCAGCAGAACTGCAAATAAGAATGGATGCTGAACTAAAAGCTGAAGAAGAAGCAAGAGAAAGAAAGATGGCTGAAGAACAAAAAGAAAAAGAAGCTTTTGAAGCAATTAACTTTCAAGGTATGACTGCTGAGGAGATAGAGGCAATCAGACAAGAGAATGAAGCTGCAGAGTTGTACATCAGAATGCAAAGAGCTGCTGCTGAAGATGCAATAAAAGCCCAGGAAATGGTTAATGATGAAATTTTGAACAGACTAGTCAAGAAGGGTTTGAAGAAGTCTTTGGAAAGAGAAGATGAGCTTCTAGCACAGAAGATGCATGAAGAGGAGCTTAAACAAGCAAAAACCAAAGCAAAGCCTGAGAAGAAGAAAGTGTCCAAACCTACTCCTATACAAGTCAAGATAGCCGAAGATAGAAAGAAGTACACAACATATCTCAAAAGCAAAGGTCATAGTGGCAGATCATTAGGCCCTATGAAGCTGGCTTCTATCTTAGAACTTGTAAAAGAAGAAAAACAAAAGGAATCCAAAAGGGAAGCAGCACTTGCAAAGCTTGAAGAGAAAAGGAAGCTAAATGCACAAAAAGTGTTGGATGCAGCCCTTAAAACAGGAAGAAAGGTATTTCAACCTGAACCTATTTCTAAAGTCAAACAATCAGAAGAGAAGCAGAAAAGAAAGAAGCTGTCATCAAGAAGGATTCCAGTTCCTCCATCTAAAAGACAAAGGATGGGTGATGATGCTACTGCCTCTCAAGAAAATCCAGATATTCCATTCATGGATGTCAAACCAGAGTCTGAAGATATGGAACAAAATCCTCCAAGTACTGCTCAAGGGGGAGATTATTCTGCATACATCAACCATGTTGAAGGTTTGAAATATACTCCATTGAAGGTGAAACCTCCAGAGATCATTGATTGGAAATACATTGGTGGAAATCTGAAAACTGAATATGAAGTTACAAGAGCTGATAAGTCAAAGAAAACTCTTATAGCTTTTCATGCAGTTTTCATGGATTTTGATAGGGATGATCTGGAGAAAATGTATGAGATTGGCATAAGGAAATACTCACATCAAAGAAAAAGAGTATGTCTTGGTACTGATCTAGCAATGGATGTTCTGTGTGGGTTGTTTGAACCTGGATACAAGCCAACAAGTTCAGTCTTCAAGAAAGAAGGACCTAATAATCCTGTACTTAATTGGTATGTGTATGAGAAATGTGAAGCATACTCAATTATAAGAAGACACGGAGCAAGGGAATTCTACTTGGTAAGTCACCAGTATCCACACTCATTGAAGACATTGGATGAGCTCATTGAACTGAAGTTGAATGGACCAGGAGATTCAATGATTGCTCAAGAACTTATTTGGAAAATCTTGTGTCAAAGGATAGAAGAAAAGAACAAAATGGAAGTTGACTTGTAATAACTCATCATTGTAATAGTTAATACTGCTTTATGAATGAAGTAGTTAATACTGTTGGAGCATGAAACTTGTCCTTTTGATGTGTCATAAAAGTTCAAGATTAGGGGGAGATTGTTGGGTTATAACTTAACTAAAATATAGTTTAACCATAAACAAATACCTAACATACAAGAAAAGTAACTTAAGTTGTTAATACGGAATGTATTATAAGTTACTACGGAAGAACACAAGAACAAGTTGATGCGGCTGTTCAACATATTACTAATGTTACTACGGTAGATGGAGTTACTACGGACAAAGTCAGAATCAGTATAAGGAGAAAGTCAAGATACGGAAGAAGTCAAAGACACGGAAGACACGGAAGACTTACCATATCTTGTAAATATAATCTAAGAGTTATAACTAGATTATATTTCCTTTTGTTAATTAATTAAAGTTTCCTTATTCAATGTTTAGATAAGGATAGATGTAGATTTCTAGTTTATCTAGAACGAGCCTCAAGGTCTATAAATAGATAGATCCTTGAAGAATAGAAAACACGTTGTATTGATATGTTTGATTAATACAATTGAGGCTTAGAATTCGACAATAATTTGTTTATTCATTATTCATTATTAGTTGTTCGATAACTCGTAATATTGAAGTGTTCATCCGCTGCTGAACTTCTTCAATAGATCTCGATCTTAATCGTTAGCAAACTTATTAGTTTATCCAGACTAATACGATCCTGACAGAGGAATATCCTGAGAGGAATTTTTCTTAGGAGAAATTTCCTAGGAGGAATTTTCTGGGAGAAATTTTTCTTATGAGGAATTTTCTGGGAGGAATTTTTCCTGAGAGGATTTTCCCAGGAGAAATTTAGCCTAGGAGGAATTTCCTAAGAAGAATTTTTTTTCTTAGGAGGATTTTTCAATGAGGAATTTCCTGGGAGGATTTTTCTAGGAGGAATTTTTCTTAGGAAAAATTTCCTGGGAGGAATTTTTTGTTAACAACGCCGTAGGAAAACTTTATTCCTAGGAGGGATTTTTTCCGACCTTAAGATTTTGTTTCCTTATTGTAAGTATTTTATCCATGCTTGCTAGGCCTATCAGGATTTTTAATGACTTAGAATTTAAAGTCATGGAAAATGCTTTAGTATTTTTTAACCATGGCAAATAGCCATGATGAATATTTTATGAACGACAAATGCCTTAGCATATTTTCTTTTAAAGAGTTGCTCATGTTGATGACATAAACCTGTGTAAATGTGTGTTGACACTATGTTTGATGCTCATGGTATAGTTGGATACCCGTGGCCCCTTTTTAATTTTTAGTTTGTGTCTATGACACTGTGCCTGTGACACTTCTTGTTGGTTAACCATAAATTTATTTTTTACTCACGAGATTGTCGCTCCCCAATAGTGAGTGCTTATCCTTCCTCCAATAGGTAAGAAAGACGGAAATTTGTGTTTAGCCCAACCTTGTATGCCTTATGTGGCTTGTTACACTTAAAAAATTTTCAAGTTAATTTTTTTTTTTAAATAGCTATGAGTAGCTTGTTACTAAGTTGGTATTGATTGGGGGAAAGTATGATAGGAAAAAAGATGATTTTTATTAGCAACATAGATGACTACATAGATGTGCTCTATCAAGCATTTTGTTCTATCTAAAACATGATATAGTTCAATACATGGTATTCCATGACCTTGTTAGTATTTTTATAGTCTCTCATGATGTAGTACGTCGTCGATTTGAGGGGTGTTTGGAGGACTAGAGTACATGTCCGTCTGGTGGTCCTGGGTCCTCCATGTGTGCTCCCTTTTGCCATGCAAAGGTCTTCTTGAGCGGGGGATCCATCACTTGCTTTACTCCCGTGACACGGTGTTACAAGTGTCCCTCTTCCAATTCTCGCTTGATTTCGGCCTGGAGCTCTCTATATGCATTTGAGTCATGTCCATGGGCTTCATGGAATTCACAATATTTGTTCATGTTTTTCTTCCCTGACATGTAGGTCCTCTAGAGGCTAGTGAGACTTTGTCATAAGGAGCAAACCTTTGCTTTTGTCTGTTATCTCGTCGGTCCTCTTTGTGGTTGTCATGACGACTACCCTCTCCACTAGGTGAGTCTTGCCTGCTTGACCCTCCAGGACTTAGTCCGCTCCATGTCTTTTCTCTTTTGCCACTTGTTACACTCCTTGCAAGGGCGATCGTCTCCTTTGCCCGCAAGTAGTCATAGCAAATATCAGTTGTCTCTTTAAAGGTGCACGGAATACTCGCTGCAAGCCTTTCTTGGAGTTGGCCTGGGAGCAACGAGAGAGTGAAACCATAAATTTTTTGGCTCTTAGGAAAGTCTGATATTTTCTGGCATTCCTGGGTATAGCGAAGGATGAAGTCTCGCAGACTTTCTCCTTCCCGCTGGCGAAGGAGGTGGGCTTCAAGGTGAGTTCTTCTTTGTTTCTTTTGTTGGAAGAAATTGGAGATGAATTTAGCCTTCAGGTCAATAAAATCATAGAGGCTCTTCTCCGGGAGGTTTGTGAACCAGTCTCTGGCAAAACCTTGTAGGGTTCCTGGAAACATGTGACATGCTACGGGGTCGACCCATTTCTCTGTCATGATGGCTTGTTCAAACAGAGCCAAGTGGTCTTCAGGATCCCGAATGCCGTCATAAGTGCCTACAATGGAAGGGACCCTCTGCCGATCCGGGATTGGATATTTTGCTACCCAGTCACAAAACTTGGAATTAACCACTGATATAGGCATTGTTGCGGTTCTTGGTGGTTCACCTTCTTCTCCTACCAATTTCTTCAACAAAGTAAGCAATTCTCGAGCGGTATTCTGCGGAGGGGGAGGAGTGGGTTCTGGAGCCCTTTGCTTACGCAATTCTCCTGCCAACAATCCTAGCATAGAAGTCATGTCTGGCTTAGGAGCTACTTGCGGGGTTGGCTTTGGCCTCAGAGCTTCCATCAGCTGAGCTAGCATGTCTTCTTGTGGAGGGGGTGGGGTGGGTGCTCTCTGTGGAGCCAAGGCCGCTTTTAGTAGTTCTAACGCTTCCTGGAGTGATGGTTGTGTAGCTGAGGGAGTTGGGATAGGGGTTGTTTGTTGAGTCAATGTGGACCCTTCTAAGTGAACCAATGGCAGAGTGTTTTGAAATGGAGAAGTGTTTCTGGGAGAGGGTTTTGTTGCGTTGACACGAGACTTTCCCGTCTAGAAGCCTTGAAAGATTGACTGGCCCGTCCTACCAGTATGAAGCACCTCCACTTCAGCGGTGTCGGTAGACTCAGTAGTGAAGAGTCTAGCCCGTACTTCGGATAGGTTTTCCTCATTAATCCTTCGAGAATTTCCAGCCCTGGCTTCCATGTCGGTGTTTTGGGAGTTGGGGGAGTGGTATTGATGTCCACCAAGGGAACTGGGTCTTCCCTTCTCAGTGGTGGATTCGTAGGGGAACTGGTTGAATCTATAGGGAATGAAGGGCTCGGAAGGAAAAAACCTTAGTGAAAACCGTTGACTAAAACGGTCCCACGAATGGCGCAAATGTTTAAACAACGGCTGACGGGCTAAACGATTTGGGGGTGTTAGCTAATCGATACGAACTCCTGCGAGGGCAGTGCGAACCTACCAAGCTCTTGGCGAGCCTAAGGTCACGTATGATTAGCGTTGGTGACGTAAGAGAGTGGGAAAATTTCTCTTGAACGTATGTGTGTAGGTTGCAAATGATTGAAAACTGATCCCCTCTGACAATAACCAAAGGGGTATTTATAGGCCTGAAGTTAGGGTTTCCATTTATGGGCCGCGACCCCTGATTACGCTCATGGGCCGTCATTTTATGACCCATAAATAGGTAAGTGACGTAAGCATATGTGCTTGTGACGTCAGGTCAACTTAAGTCAATGGCCTAAGGCAACCAGGTAAAATTGCCCAAGTGTGTACCGGGTAGACCAAGGCATGTTACCGGGTAGACTAAGGCGTTACCGGGTAGACCAAGGCAGGTTACCGGGTAGACCAAGGCATTACCGGGTAGACCAAGGCATGTTACCGGGTAGACTAAGGCGTTACCGGGTAGACCAAGGCAGGTTCCCGGGTAGACCAAGGCATTACCGGGTAGACCAAGGCATGTTACCGGGTAGACTAAGGCGTTACCGGGTAGACCAAAGTAGGTTGCCAGGTAGACCAAGGCAGGTTAACGGGTAGACCAAGGCATTACCGGGTAGACCAAGGAAGGTTACCGGGTAGACCTAGGGGTGTCAAAAAAACCCGAACCCGACTGACCCGACCCGACCCGAACCCGAATAAGCATATTAGGGTCGGGTTAATTCGGGTTGTATTCCAGTTTCGGGTTGATTTGACCCGACCCGAGAGACCCGATTCTTTATAGGGTCGGGTTTCGGGTTGCTTTTATCTCAGAATTCGGGTTTCGGGTTGACCCGTTTAACCCGAAATATTGAATAAAAAATCTTTTTTTTTAAATAATACCCACCTTGGCATATGATATATATAGGCTAGAAGTATGAAAGAGTTTCATACATGAAGCGATGTGGGACAACTAAAATAGGGAAAACCAAAGGCATATGATAGAAGTATGAAAGTGTTTCATACCTTAAGCGATGTGGGACAACTAAAGTAGGGAAAATAAATGAAGAGTTGTCCCACATCGCTTCATGTATGAAACTCTTTCATACTTCTAGCCTATATATATTATGTGCTTTGTTGGGTTCTATTCATCTTGAATTTTTTCAATATATTTGCTTTTTACATTTGCTATATGCAATATGTTTATCGTAGATTTTTTTGAACTTTTTTAATTGTTGTGGACCCGAACCCGAAATAACCCTACCCTTTTGGACCCGACCCGAAAACGACCCGAACCCTAAAACCCGAACCCTTATTAGGGTCGGGTTACGGTTATAAAATTTTAGTTAAAACCCGAATAAACCCGACCCGAAAGTTGCTTATTAGGGTCGGGTTGACCCGAATAACACCCCTAGGTAGACCAAGGCAGGTTACCGGGTAGACCAAGGAATTACCGGGTAGACCAAGGCATGTTACCGGGTACACCAAGGTAGCTTACTAGGTAGACCAAGGTAGGTTACCGGGTAGACCAAGGTAGGTTATCGGGTAGACCAAGGCCGGTTACCGGGTAGACCAAGGCCGGTTACCGGGTAGACCAAGGCAGGTTGCTGGGTAGACCAAGGCATATTACCGGGTAGACTAAGGCGTTATCGGATAGACCAAGGTAGGTTACCGGGTAGACCACGGCATGTTACCGGGTAGACCAAGGCATTACCGGGTAGACCAAGGTAGGTTACCGGGTAAACCAAGGCATTACCGGGTAGACCAAGTCATGTTACCGGGTAGACTAAGGCGTTACCGGGTAGACCAAGGCAGGTTACCGGGTAGACCAAGGCATGTTACCGGGTAGACCAAGGTAGGTTACCTGGTAGACCAAGGTAGGTTACCGGGTAGATCAATCCATGTTACCGGGTAAACCAAGGCATTACCGGGTAGTCCAAGGCATGTTAACGGGTAGACTAAGGCGTTACCGAGTAGACCAAGGCAGGTTACCGGGTAGCCTAGGTTTGTACCGAGTAACCTCATTGTGACCTGCTCTTGAAGAGTTCTTAAACCATACCTCCTGTCAACCAGATAAAATTGCATAGCTCCATGTTTTCTGATTATTGAGTGTACTCCACTCCTTTCATACAGGAACCACTTTATTATTGGATTATGAACACCTCCCTTCTTAAAGACCGTGCTTACCATATTTTCTTCAGGATTAAACATGTCATTCAGCCAGTCTAGTTCAATATCAGTGCCTGAACAAGCACCTCTATACTGAGAATACTTGATAACACCAATATCATACAATCTCTGAATGTCTTCTCTTGAGAACTCTTTCACCATCATGTAGAAAGCAGACATCACATACTTTTTCTTGTCAGCTCTAGTCACTAGGTAAGTTATCTTATTAGGTCCACCAACATACTCCCAGTCTATAATTTCAGGAAGCTCCACAGCAAGAGGTTCAACATGCAAACTATCTTCATGTACTATAAGTGTAGAGCAGTCATTTTCAGATATCTCAATATCTTCTTCCTTTTCTTCAATAGATGCTCTGACTAGCGGTGTAGGCATAGACATAGATGAATAAGTATCCACATCACTTATTTTAGCCTTCTTACTTGGTATCCTGGCAGTAGAAGATTTCTTTCTCTTTAAGCTTTCAGTCTGACTAATTTTCTTTTGATGAAAAGGATTGGGAATTTCTTCTCCTTGAGATGTATACATATCTCTTAAAGTATCTTGAGCTCTCTTTAGTACCCTCTCCAATTCATGTTGCTCTTGATTTTCCTTCTTAGTCAACTAAATTTTCTTGTCAGCCTCTTTCTTTCTTTCTTTCTTTCTCCATAAGGGCAAGCAAATTACCCAAGTTCATTGGACCCAAAGATTTACCAATGTACCCCTTTGTCTTTAGATAGGCCTTGAACTTCTGCTTGGCACTTACTAGCTTCTCCTTTGTACTTTGTTTCTTATCTTGTTGCTTTACTACCACTTTCCTTTTCTCTGCTTCTTGAGCTCTCCTTATCTTTGCTAAATCCTTTTCATGCTCAGCTAACAGAAACAATCTTTCTTTCTCTAAATTGGCAATCTTATCCAGTTGTTCTTGTTGAAGTCGAACATGAACTGCTCTAGCAACTTCAGGATCATCACCCACATCCAAAGTTTCTGAAGCCAACTGTAGGGAAGCCAGCTCATTGAACTGCTCCTCCTTCTTTTTCTTTTCTTTTTCTTGGCTTTCTTATCTTCCTCCACCACTACCTTCTTACCCTTATCTTTGCTTTGTGGTCTGGGTTTGTTGATTTTTCTAGTATCTGGAGGGATAATTGGTACTACTCCATACCTGGCAGTAGGATCAGCAATGTACTCCACCCCCTCAACTATGTTTGTGCTTTGATCAGTAGAAACAGAAGGAATGATGAAAGCTTTTTCTTTTGGCCTCTTAGCCTGCTCCTCCTTTCTTTGTTGAATTATTTTACTCCTCTTAATCTTTAGAAGCTCTTCAGCAATTGTTTGTTCATCAACAACTGGAGTAGATACTGCAGTAGTAGCTGTAGTTGGATATGCAGTAGTCACGGTTGTTACAGTAGTAGCTTCTGTAAAGATTGCAGTAGGAAATTCACCAATAGGAATGGATATGGAGGTGTCTTCAGTAGTAAGACCCTCAGTAGAAACCATATCCAAGACTGCAGTAGTAATAAGAACAGGAGGTGCAGTAGAAACCACTTCAGTAGAAATGGTAGAGATCACAGCAGAAACAGAAGCAGTAGAAACCAGTGCAGTAGAAATGGAAGCAGTAGAAACCGGTGCAGTAGAAATGGAAGCAGTAGAAATTACTACTTCTTCTTGATTCTTTGTAGCTTCAGTAGAAACAATCACCTCTTGGTTTATTGCAATATCAATTACTTCCTGATCCCCCTCAACTTTATCATCATCAATGATCTTTTGCTCCCCCTCAACATCATCAGTATAAATCTCCTCCTCAACCTTCTTCTCCCCCTTAACACCATCTTCAAGCTCAATCTCCATGTGTGAAAGATCCAGATTAAGTACTTCAGTATCAATTTCCATCTCCACATCAGTAGTTGCATTTTCTTGCTCAACCTTATTGCCTTCCTCCTTTGACAAAACAATATCATCAATCTTCTCCCCCTTTTTGTCAAAATCAGGAGCATCATATGAGGACCTAGATGAGCTAGAGTTAATAGGAGAGGTACCAATGCTTCTAGTTTCAAGACTTTGATGCTGCAGTTGAGCTGTCAATTTCTCTTGTTGCTCAACCAGCTGAAGTACTAACTGTTTTAAAGTGGCAAGTTACTCCCCTTGTTTATCCACTTTAATTATGAATGTTTGGCACACTTCCAGCAATTCAATGTTTGAATAGTTATATCTATCCTCACTCCTTGCCTATTGAGTACCAACAGGTGGTGGATCATAGGAAGTAGAGGGACCCTTCTGCCCAACAGAAGTTGTTCCCTCCCCCAAGGTCTCTTGGCGCCTGGGACCACTTTCTAATGATGCCACAAAAGCAGCATCATCAAGTAGTGTTGCCGTGAGTTGGGTCTTAGCACTTGTCAAACTGTCATGTGCTCCACTAGAGGAAGCATAAGAAACAGTAGTTTGAGCCCTTCCCACATGGTCATCCCCCTCCTTATAGACCACCGCATTGATCTTGGGAGATAGATCATTGGTTTCCCTTTGAAAAGCCTCACCTGAAGATTGTTCAGGTAAGGAAGTAGAAAGAATTGGAGCAGGGGTAGTTTTAGGCTTAAGAGAATGAGGAACTCTCTTAGCCTTTCTTGAAAAAGTGGTAACTGATGGAGGTGTTTGAAGAGGTGTAGCAGCAGAAACTGGAAGGTCACTTGCAGTAGAAACTGCATAAGGACCCTCAGTAGTAATAGGTGATGTACTTACAATAGAAACTATAGAGGTACTAGCAGAAATAGGGACAGATGGGGGTTGAGACAGAGGTAGAGTAACTTCTCTCTCATCTGTATAAGATGTTACCACCACCATTGTAGAGAATAGTGGGGTAGCATGGTTTGAAAAACCTTTGTTTTGCCTTCTCATGTTAGCAAAAACTTTTTTACCATGAGATTTTACAGGAAAAACAGTTTGGGATCTTGAAAGATCCATTATCTCATAGTTGAAAACATGTTGGAGGAATATTGGATACATCAAATACTTTTGATCAGGATGCCCCAAGTTCCAAAGCATTCCATCAAAGATTAGATTGGAAAAATTAAAGGTCTAGTTTGTGGTAAGGCATACCATGGCAGTAGCCAAGGAATAACTTGCTTCATTCCAGCCTGTTCTCTTTTGAAAGATGCATTGTTGTAAAGTATGTAGTAAAAACTTCCATTGAGGGGACAACAATCCTTTTTGAAAAGTTGTGGTATTTAGAGTCCCCTCATATCCCATTCTTTGAAAATTTTGGTAAATTGTTTGAGTGGGTAAAGAACTTATACCTGCTGCATCTTGCAGTTGAAGATGTGTGCGCAGAGTATCTTCTGAAATGGTGATTTTAGTGCCATCAACAGTTGCATTGATTACAGGCACTTCTTGTTCTGAAGAAACGACAATAGTTCCCCAGAATTCTCTAATATGTTCTTCAAGTTCAGGACTCACAGTTAGAGCAAAGTGAATGTGTGATTGTTTCAAGAAATCAATTATTGGATAAAAATCTTTATTATCTTTGTTCTTGAACAAAAAGGAAACCATGTTGTGGCTTTCAAAGAATTGTAGGTCAGCCATTGTTGTTTTGAGAAAACACTTAGTGAGTAAATGGAAGTAATTTGAATTTCAGTTGCAACTTTGATTGAAGAAAAATTAGGGTTCAATTGATTTGAGAAATTTAATTAATTGACAGATTAAATTAAACCCCTTTTTATAAGTTTGATTGTGTAACAACTTGGGCCTGTTGGATTGGACTCGCGTCGTAGTTTAAAATTTAGGTCCAATTATTAACTGTCACGTGTTAAAAGATAGTTGAAGCAACAACTTGATGCAGTTATGTATTCAGCAACTTGATGCAGCTATGTATAAGTTTGATTGTGTAACATCATCTGATTTTGTGTCCACAAGACTTTAGCACATCAACTTGATGCAGCTATGTATTCAGCTTCTATTGAGGAAGTGGAAACTGTTGTCTACTTCTTGCACTGCCAAGACACAACCTTGATCCTAGGAATTGACATCCTCTTGTAGTAGATTTCCTGTCTAAATTTTCACCACCATAATCACTGTCAGTATAAGCAATTAATTAAAAAGGTGAGTCTTTAAGATACCATAAACCTAAGGTAGGTTTTCCCTTCAAGTATCTGAATATTCTCTTGACTGCATGAAGATGTGACATCTTGGGCTTGGTTTGATATCTTGCACACACACAGAATCCAAACATGATGTCAGGTCTTGAAGCTGTGAGGTACATTAGTGAGCCAATCTTAGACCTGTAGTTGTGAATATCTACATCCTTCCCCTCAAGATCTACAGTCAACTGTTTGTGAGTCTCCACATGGGTGCTTGCAATCTTTGCCTCCAAGAAACCAAATTTGGTGAGAATGTCCTTCACATACTTGGACTGACTGATGAATAACCCTTCAGGCTTCTGTTTGACTTGGAGACCTAAAAAGAAAGTTAATTCACCCATTGAGCTCATTTTGAACTTGGTATGGATCAGCTGTTCAAACTCTCTGCACAGAGCATCTTTGGTGGAGCCAAAGATGATGTCATCCACATAAATTTGGACCAGTAAAATGTCAGAATGGACCTTCTTGATGAAGATGGTCTTGTCTATGGTGCCTCTTTGAAAGTTGTTCTTGAGAAGATAATCCGAGAGAGTTTCATACCAAGCTCTTGGAGCTTGATGAAGCCCATAGAGAGCTTTGTCCAATTTTTAAACCAAGTGAGTATGTTGAGGATCCTCAAATCCTGGAGGCTGTCTGACATATACCTCCTCTTCTATCACTCCATATAGAAATGCACTCTTCACATCCATCTGATATACCTTGCCCTTGAATGAGGAATAGGAAAGGAAGAGTCTGATGGCTTCCATTCTTTCTACTGGTGCAAAAACATCTTCACAGTCTATCCCTTCCTCCTGAGTGTATCCTTGAGCCACTAGCCTAGCTTTGTTCTTGATCACTATTCCTCTTTCATCTTTCTTGTTCATGAAGATACATTTGGTTCCAATTACCTTCTTCCCTCTTGGTAGCTGAACTAACTTCCATACATCTTGGATCTTGAACTGAAGTAGTTCTTCTTGCATAGCTTCAATCCAATTAGGATCTAGAAGAGCTTCTTGTATTCTCTTTGGTTCAAGTTGTGAGAGAAAACAGGCATATAAACAGGTGTTGATGTCCATGTTTGGTTCCTTCTGTTTCCTGAGTTGACTTCTTGTTTGCATATGAATTTCATAATCACCAAACATTTGAGAAATAGGATGGTTCTTATGAATTCTAGATGTAGGAATCTTTTCCACTCTTATTGAAGATTCCAAGATGGTGTCATTAAGGCCTGGGTTTGCTGTTTCAAAGGATGGAGGACCAGAACTCTTTGGGAGTGAAAAATTGTTCATCTTCAGCCTCATCATCTACGATTTGTTCATCACCATTTTCATCATCTTCTACCAAGTGGGGAACCATTGGATCTATAAACTTGTTTTGTGGTAGAGACTGGAGTTTCTGGGTTAGCTGAGCTTCCTTCCCCATCAGTAAAGTTGCTTCTATCATTGGGTACCTTTGGTAGTGCCTCCTCTTCAATCACCTTTTCTACTGTATCATAAATTTGGAGAGAATCTTCTTGTGATACAGTAAGATAAACATACTCCATGACATCCAGTCTTTCAGTACCAATGACTTGAGGAACGAGAGTAGTAGGAACAAATGTTGACTGTTGAAAGTCAAAGTTGAAGTCCAACGATTTGGTTAATGCATCAATGTCAAACAACCATGTTGGTCCTTGGCCCTTTGTGTTTGGGGTGCTTTCATTGAAGGAGACATTAGCACTTTCTTTAATTATACTTGTCCTATGATTGTAAACTCGATACGCTTTGCTCTGTGATGAATACCCAACCAAAATAGCCTACATCTGCCTTGCTCTCAAACTTTCCAAGATGGTCCTTTGAGTTGAGAACTGTACAAGGACATCCAAATGCTCTTAAGAAACTGATCAGGGGTTGTCTCTTATGTAGTAGCTCATAAGGAGTCTTGTTTTGGGACTTCACCAATAGGACTCTATTTTGCACATAGCAAGCAGTATTAACTGCTTCTGCCCAGAAAAAGATAGGTAAGTTGGATTCTACTAACATACTTCTTGCAGATTCAATGAGAGTCCTATTTCTTCTTTCTGCCACTCCATTTTGTTGTGGAGTTCTGGCAGCACTGAATTGTCTTTCAATCCCCTTCCTCTCACAGAATTCATTCATCACTTGATTCTTGAACTCTGTCCCATTGTCACATCTGATCTTCTTCACCTTCAAATTGATTTGATGTTCCACTTTGGTGATGAAGGAGATGAGGAGTTGACTAGTCTCATCTTTGGTAGCAAGGAAGTACACCCATGTATACCTTGTATAATCATCAGTAATGACAAGGCCGTATGATTTTTTGGCTACATCTTTACATTGGTGGGTCCAAATAGATCCATATGAAGCAGATGTAAAGAAGTATTGATGATGTTGAATTCCTTTGTCTTGTGAGAAGACTTGTGTTGTTTTCCCTTCAAGCATGCAACACAATTATCATCTAAGGAGAATTGCTTGTTAGGTAGACCTCTGACTAGATTGGATTTCACCAGCTCATTGATGTTCTTGAAATTCATGTGACACATCCTCCTGTGCCAAAGATTGGATTCATCCAATGTTGCTTTGGATACAAAACAAGCTTCTTCTCCAGTTGGGTGGACCTTGGACATATCAAAGCAGTACACGTTATCTTTCCTTGGAGTTCTGAGCAAAACCTTGCTCTCATCTATGACATATCCAGGCTCCATTATTAAACACTCAGTGTCAGTGAAAATTGTGGTCTTGTGACACACTAAGCAGATTATATTGCAGCTGTTGCACATAGAATACATCCTTGAAGCTAATTCTTCCATTGCTAACAGTACCCTTTCCAGTGATTTTTCCTCCTTTTGGATTTCCCCCAAAGGCATCCGCCCGCCAGCAGAAGAGGGGGCATTATACGCGATGTGGCAACCTCCATTAAATTTCTCAAAGTTTTGGAGACAGGAGATGTTACTTGTCATGTGCCTGGAACAACCACTATCTACATGTCAACTGCTCTCTTCATCTTTTGTTGGTTGTTCCTGCACATAAACAAAGGAATTAGTTTCTGGTGGGGACCCAAGCCAAAGTTGACTTGGGTTTGCCCATTTCATCAAAGTAACTCACCTTCCTTTGGATTAGGTTTGAGAAATCAAGTGGAATAGGTGGTTGAGTTACTTTGATCTTTGGTTGCCATACCTGTTTAATTGTTTTGCTTTTTGAAACATGTGCATTATTAACAATCTTTGGTTTAGTAGTAGAAACAGATACCGTTTTAACAAAATTTCGTTTTGCAGTATTAACACTTGCAGTGTTAACACTTGCAGTAGTAACACAATTACGTTTTGCAGTATTAATATTTGTAGTATTAACCCCATTTTGTTTTGCAATATTAACACGTGTAGTATTAATAAAATTTTGTTTAGCAGTAGTAACTCTATTTCTATTGTTTTGAAAAGAATTTAAATTTTTGTTAACACCCTTTCTACCCGTTCCAGTATTAACAGAGTTATGCTCTGCAGCATTAACTCTATTTCTACTGTTGAAGGTAGATTTTCTTTCAACTGTAGGTATAGTTTGTGAAGCATATTTTTGATGATTTTTATATGTTTCAAACTTGTTATTATACCCCAACCCCCTGTGTTGCTTTTGAATCATTTTCTTTTGATTTTCAGGGTTATAAAAAAAAAAATTAGCATAGTGATTTGCTTTTCACAAATAAAACACACTTTTCCTGTTCTTTTAGGAATTTGTCCCTTTTGCATTTTTAATTGGTTCCTATTTCTTTAATTTCCTCGTGTAGCTATGTGAAACCAAGACTTTTCTTTTTCCTTAGGACCTTTGTGTTCTTACAGCAGTTACAATTACACTTGGTTGTTTTCTTTGACTGTTTAGTGGGCTCCAAAGACACCAGACTTTGTGAAGTTTTTTGAGTAACTCCTTCAATTGTGATCAAGTGATTTTCCAAAGGAATATCCTTGTTTTTCACAATGTCCAGTTTACTCCCTTCAACTAAGTCCTCAATCAGAACTTCTTCATAGTTGATTGGGTCAACTTTGAATGATTCTGTTGGAGGTGTTTGTGAGATTGGGATTCTAGGTTCTTCTAATGATGGAGAAATGTAATTTTGATTAAATGGTGGGGCTACTTCATTATAACCTATTCATGATTTTAACTTTCCATGTATCTGTTGTTGAATAAGATTATTTACATATTTTGAAGAAAATTCTAGTTTCCCTACATTTAATGCAACCTTATCTTTTTCCTCAGTTATCTTTTTGATTTCTTCCCTAACATCTTGAAGCTTAACTAACAAATCATCCCTCTTCCATTCAACAAACTTAATCTTTTCTTGATAACTTAATTCGTTAACTTTATAAGATTTAATTTGGTTTTCTATGTTTTCTATACCCCTAGCAGCTGATCTTCTTTGTTCTTTTAATGGTTTAAGTGAGTCAGACATAAGTTGATTATGATTCCTATATTTAAGCATGACTTCCTTACATTCAGTAGAACAGAGTTTTGAATTTACCTCAGCCATGAGAGATGATGTTGCAGTGTCCTTTGAAGAAGAATCAATGGCCATCAATGATTGAATTAGAGTGGATTCTTGTTCATCTTCATCCCAGTCATATCCAATAATGTATTCATTGGTGGTAGTAGAAACAGGCACAGTAGAAACACAAATTGCAGTGGTATCAACTTCTTCCGTATTAACAGCCTTTGCAGTAGAAACAACAGTAGTAGAAACAGAAGCAGTATTAATCATAAACGTCATTAATGCTCTGTTTTGACTGGTTTCTTCTGCTAAGTCATTCCAATCATACCCAAATACATCTTGTGTGATTAGGGTTGTTGATGTACTTTCTTATGTGTTTCTTGAGTTGTTGAGCTTTGTCTTATTCTTACATTCTCTAGCAAAGTGACCTAGTTCACCACAATCATAACACTTTACCTTGATTTTGTCAAAGACAACTTTGTCGTTGTTTCTTGGATTAAATATTCTTCTAGTTCTGTTCACAAACCGTCTTGCCCTCAATGATAGCATGGCCAGCTGCCACTTTAGATCCATCTCTTCCAGACCGTCTTGATGAATCTGCCTCGGATCTTCATTAGTTAGACCAGACCAAGAAGTTTGTGAAAGAAAAGCTTCAAAGGTGAGGTCTTCTTGGCTTTCATTATGTGTTGTTCCAGAAGGTGTGATGAGAGCAGTATTGAAGTTATTAATACTGTTGTCACTACAAGAAAAGGTGGCTTTTAGGACACTTCTATACGACCATTTTTTGGTGTCGTCCTAAAAAATACTTTTATAAGACGCTTGAACTTTTATGTTCTATTATATTAGAGCATAATAGGACGCTTAATAGATAGGTCATATTACATTATTTTTATAGAAAGGTTATTCGTTAAAGGTATTATTATTATGAACATAATAGGACATAACATATGTTTGTCATAATACATACGGTTTCATGTGACCTTTATTTCATGGGGTTTTATTATGATTTAACCTAATGAGACCGATGATGTTGGGTCCTATTAGATTATGCTTCATAGGACTTTAAATTCTTAGAGGACTTATTAGGATATAATATAATAGGACCCTTGTTATTAGGTCTTATCATCATACACATTATATGACGCTTATTTATTTAGAGTCTTATTATTATGAATCTTAATAAGACACTTGATAATTAAGTCATGTTTTCTTATACTTTAAAGGATGCTTATTTAACGGAGTCATATTATAGAACTTAATATCTCACTTTATAGGTCCATTACATAAGCTACAATTAGTTATATATATTATACTTATTCGTTAGGTTTTACTATAATGCAACATGATAGAGAACTTTTTATGTGAGTCTTATTTCACCGGATGTCCTTATAATTATAATATTAAATAAAAATATAAAATAAAGAGATCCAATCATAACTCTCTATAACATTTTGAATAAAAATAAAGATACTTTGACAAAAAGTTTTATTCCAACAATGAAATGTTACACACAGATGGGAATGGTATCTAACGATAGTTCTGAAACATGCCTCGAAACTAAGATAACCAGCAAAAACAAAACCCAAACCAAAACCAAAATCGGAAAGGAAACTAACTAAAGTAAGCGCATGACAAGAATGTATAATCGATTTATGAGTAGTTCAAAATCGATTTGAGATGGAGGTAACTGATTAATGATTTATACCAAGGTTGTTACAGTCGGAATCATTTCTATGATCGTTTTTGTATTCGAAAGGTCCGAATCATAGATCGGATCGAGATTATAAGATTATGCAAAAATAGTCTAAATTATATTTATAAATTTTGTAACTTATATGTAAAATCAATTTTATAAGCTTTAACAAAATAATAATAAAAACTTTATAACAATTAAATAATTAATTTACTAATCTCAATCTTTTGTTATTGGGTGAATTTGACGTTACTAGATGGAGCTTGAGCTTAAGCTTAGCTGGAGCTGGAGTCCGAACCTATGACTAGACCTGAAGTTTATTTATAAAGTTGAAACATGTTCGTAAAATGAATTGTGCTTGAGCTTATAAATATAAAAAGACGTAAAACGACATATATAGTTATATATTTTAATTAGCATGAGTTTATGTCATTTTTTGTTTATCATAAGCTACTAGAATGAGCTTATTGTTTTGGTCTTATAGAGGTTTATATTTTTAATAAACTCGTATAATCAAACAAAAGTTATGAAAAACTTTATAAAAATTGTATAAGCTTAAGCTCTATAAGCATTCATAAGTCTCGTGCTAAACATTTGAAGTTTAATATTTTTATAATCCAAACATAAATCTGATGTAATCTAATTTAAAAAAGAAAACCCAAGCCTTAGACTTTATAACATATTCAAAACATATACGTATTGGTAATTAAAGTTTCTAGTTGACATAAATATATGTTTTGATTTTATCTTATAGTTAACTTTTTATTTTACCTTTTTTTGCCATCTTTTTCAAAATTTTACGCTATACTTTTTTTCATAAATCTATTTAAATTCAAATTACATATTTTCCACCACTCCCTCCTAAAATGCATATTTCCCTCCCAACTTTTTAACTTTTTTATCCAAAATTTTTGTATTTCCCTCCTAAGTTACTTTCCCCCTCTCTAATTCTATTTAAACTACTATTAAGGTTTCCAAAATTTAATTACTTCCTCCATATCCTTTGGCTAAGCACCGTCTACCACCATGAAACTGCCATCACTCACTCCCCTTGCCATCATTATTGTTACCAGATTACCACTCCTGTTAAACAATTGTTACTTTGTTGTATTCAATCATATCATCTGGATTATTATTATATTTGTGGTTTCTATTAATCTATTAATATTCTCTTTTTTTATATATATATATATATATATTTCTCTTCAGGATATGTTATCAATGCTATCAAACAAGATGCACATATGGTGAGACAATATGAGTTATTTGTTACGAATGGAGATGCACACATATTACATAGCATGGATCCTTATTTTGGTATGTGAATCTTGTTAGACATATACGAATAAAACTAGACTTGATTAACATGAAACATTTTGCTTATATAATTAGTTGTTTAATTGTAGGTGGTGCTTCAGGATGAAGCCTTTTTTATTCCAGACTATTTTCGACTACATTTTTTCTTTTGTTACTTTTGTAAAGTTGGAAGATTAATCGAGAGTGTAAAACCAATGATTGCCAGAAAGTCTTGTTATGTAAAAGGCTTGTTTGAATGAGAATTGAAGTTTGTTTCATTTTCTTATTAAAGTTTTGTACCATGTTCGTAAGTAGATATATGGTAGCTTTTATGTTTGATGATTCTAATCATGTTCAACTAACTCTGTTCTTATTTGGCCTATATAACCCATTTGTAGATACTAATAAGAAATTGGGTTATAAGAAAAGATGTGTCATATGATATCACCTATTAGGATGATATTGATGTCAATTAATTGTCACACATAGAAACTTTTATTTTCTTATGAAGAAACACACATATTAGGACACCTTAATATAGCCTTAACAATTCTATTAGGACACATTTATATTAGGACCCTTTATTTGGTTCTTATATACATATTAATACAATATAAGATTTTATCTTATAATTTTTGTTAGGGACGTCTATTTGTGTCTTAAAAGATAATAGCAGGTTAACATATGATAAAACACAATTTAATGTCCTATTATATAACCTATTATGATGCCATTTGTGTTGTATTAAGACATTTTATGGGACCTCATAATATGTTTCATTATATTGATGTTTATTACGACACACTACGCGTCCTAAAAACTTATTACAACGCCTTTACATAAGACACTTATATTATTAGTCCTAATAAGTTAAAGGTCCCAAAACGTTATATATTAGGACACTTATTGGCGTCCTATAAAACTAAATTTGTTGTAGTGTGTTGCTGCTGCTTGGCTTCTTTGCTTCAACCTCTGCTTCAAAGACCCTTAGATCATTGTATAGATCATCCAATTCCATCTCTTCCAACACATCACCTTGTCTGTAAGAGACAGTATATATGATCCATTCATCACCCAATGATCTTAAGAATTTTCTATTAAGATCATCTTTGTCAATCCTTACTCCTGCACTTCCCACTTCTCCAGTAAGATTCTTGAATCTATCAAAAGTTTGAGTCATTCTCTCTTCCTTCAATGCCTTGAAATTTCCATACTCTTGCTTGAGAAGAGCCTTCTTGTTCTTCTTTGTATTCTTAGTTCCGTTGAATCTCTTCTCCAAGGCTTCCCATAAAGACTTAGCATCATTGTATCCTTCAAATTGTGATTGATATTCATTGGGAATAGCAATAAGAAGGATACTCAGTGCCTTTATCTCTGTCTACTTCTCTCTCCTCTCTTGATCAGTTGTAGGACGAGTAACAATTCCAGGCATTCCATCAGCATCTAGATAAGCAATCTCTTTGTTACGATTAACAGTAACATCCCATACTGCATAATCTGAGAGCAGTATGTGTTGCTTGATACGTAGCTTCCAGAGATCAAATTTGTTGTTGTTGGGTACAGGAACTTTGTTGACTACCACATCGATAGTTAATTGGAATCTTCTTGTTGAGACTTAGATAAACTTGTATATCAGTTGATCTTGAGCACCTCCTGCGCTCTGATACCACTTGCCAGGATCGTTTAGGATAGGTAAACCCAAAGTATGTTAAAAGCAAGATATTGATTATCAAGGAAGTTCAGCAGCGGATGAACACCTTGATAGTACAAGTTTAACGATCAAACAAATATTGTATATATGAATATCAATGAACAATGAATAACAATAATGTTTGTCGAATATTAAGCCTCAATATATTGATAATAATAATGAATCAATACACGTGTTTCTCTTTCTACATTGATCTATATATATAGACCTTGAGACTAACCTAGCTAAACTAGGAAACAACTAATAAACAATTACAATTCTATTCTAATCATAATTGTTAAACTTGCGGATAAAGATAATTCCATAATTATCTTCAAGCAGTAGAAACATGTAGAAGCAGTAGAAACATGTATCGGACCGTAGTAATGAGCAAGTGCAGTAGTAACCAGCAGTAGTAATGAGCTTCATGTCTTCAAGCGTAGTAACTGTCTTCAAGCAGCATTAACCGTCTCCATGCAGTATCAATGAGAACAGTATTAACCAAGCAGTATTAAACTATTAATGAAGCATTACTAATGAAACTAAAACTATTTAACTAACAGTTTTAACCCAACAACATAATTGTCAATATGATCATACAAATGGACGATATACGTAATCTACATTAAATGTTACATACGATATTAATGGACCGAAAGTTTATTATTTATATGATAATAATTTTAAAGTTAATTATATGTAACGTTACCGTGAAAGTTTGTCAAATTAATTTGTACAATTTTCTTGGAAATAAACTATAGTAGTTACATGAGACATAACCACCATTAGAATGTATAACATGAATATATATACAAAAAATGTTACTTTAACATTAGGTAATATAAAATTATCTAACAATATAATATACATATACAAGACCCTGAATAAAAAATTGTATTGGCCGGCTATCTAACTCAAATTATTTAGGTCCAATAATCATTTCGAAAACAAAGTAGCCAGAGTCAACAGTTAGATTCTAGTTATGCTGCATGCAAATGCAAGTATTCACAAGTGTGTCGGACTCCATTAAAGGCCGGGGTCATGTTTCAGTGTCTAAGAGCTAGGGCCTAGCTAGCGTTTGCTAGGAGTAGGGGTAAAATATGGTTTCCAAATGGAATTTAACTGAGAATATCAAGACTGTAACAGATACTTTAATCAATCAGTGGGCCAAAGAGATCTTATCAAACATAATACTATATCAAATCACAGATTGACAAATGGAAGACTCCAAAAAGAACAATATTTAAACTATCATCTCAATCAAATCAGCACACCATATATATATTGTTAGGGTTAAGTTGTAGAGAAAATACTTATGTGAGTATGTCAAACATTGTGACAAATCTAATTAAAAGTGTAACAATTAATGAGAAAAATGTTTATGCGAGTATGTCAAACATTGTACCAATTATGCATATCTTTAGGTTAAAAATCATTTCACATTAGAAAGTGAGAGAGTTAGAGTGCATGAGCCTCATGACTAGGACTCATCCTATTTGAATAACTTGAACAAAAAATTTAAGTTCTCATTTTTTTTTTGCTCGTTCGTGTGATTATGCCTTGTGGGGTATTTTCCAACGTTGACAACCCGTCGCATTAGCGTATAAGCATATCGACTCTATTTCTTGAACCATTGATGCATGAAATGAGTGTGCAAACGTGTTGATAACAATACAACACTTGGATATATACTATTACACTGTCTTTTTCATTAAACTATCTTTTTCATTAAGAAAGAGGGGGAAATATTCTTCATGAGTCTAATAACATAGATACAGACAACATAAAAAGGGTACTAAAGATAGCCCACTTTCTTTCTAAATCCCTAGATCAATCTTGATTTTATGACACTATAAAAAAGATTGAACTTTTTTTAGCCCCCCAAAGAAAACTTTGTAGTAATAAGCCAGCCAGCATGCACATTAAAAAAGCTGCTGATGATGCTTTTGTTGTTGTTTTGTAGTCAGGGAAAAAAAGAGCGTAGGGGACCATCTATTCTATTCAATTTCATGTCCTTTTTTTCACTTGAATTATATAGCTGATTTTATAGGTTTTGTTTCTTTGCATAGATCTTGCAGAAGTCTATACCTAAGCAAGATTTCAATATTTGAGGGAATCTTTTTTAGTTTTAGATAAATCTAGCAACATTTTAACCAAACTTGATACTTATGTTTACGTTTACAAACCTTTACGAAACTTGACCCAGAACCTCTAGATTGATCAAAAAACTCTCCCGGTTCTCTACATTTTGCAAACTTCTTTAAAACCCAAACTTGCTTCTTTAACACTTGGGTGATTATATTATTTTGTTTACTAAACCATGGTGTCACCAGATTCATCTTCAAACACTAACAACAATATTCATCAATTTCTCATTTCAAATTCAAACCAAACCAACTATGAAAGTCAACCTTTTGATGCATATGGAGTTGACTTAAGAAATCTTGGTTCATACCCAAATCATCAATCTCTTAACATATTTCCCAGCATTCAATCTCTAGATGAACAACAACTTAACCAAAACCAAAAACTTTCACTTTCGTTAGGTTCTGGTTTATTGTTTCCTTCACAAAGATGTTACATGGTTTCTGAAGAAGAATTACAAGAAAAAACTAGAAAAACTTTTAACCCTTCACAATATTCTTCTTCTTCTACTTCTTCAACGTTTTATGGAACCGAATCATTATCGATATCGCTTTGTAGTTCAAGATACTTAAAACCAACTCAATCTTTACTTGAAGAAGTTGTTAGTGTTGGTGGGAAAGATCTTGATTCATCTAACAAATCTTATGCTTCTAAATTATCGGGTTCGGGTCAACACGGGTCGTTAAGGTTGTGTTTGGAATTGAAAGCCGAATTATGTAGTAATGGGTTGTCATTAGAAAAACAAGAACTACAAGCCGCACTGGCAAAACTCATTTCTTTATTAGAAGAGGTATTATTATTAAAATAACATAATTTAAACTGTTTATTAGTATAATACTGTTACTTTAGTAACTTTTATTTACCTAATTAATCGTTTTTCGGGTTTTTTCAGGTTGAGAGAAGATATGATCAATATTATCAACAACTAGAAGATGTGGTTTCTTCATTTGAGATGAATGCAGGTTTAGGATCAGGGATATCATACACTGCATTAGCACTTAATGCAATGTCAGGACATTTTTTGAGCTTAAAAGACGCGATTTTGTCCCAAATTTATGCGACCAGGAAGAAAATCTTGCAAGAGTTGCCCAAAATCAACACGGGTTTGTCACAGCTTAGCTTGTTTGATAAAGAAAACAATAGAAACAACCGGATTGCACTTCAACAGCTTGGAATGATCGCTAGCCCGAGACAAACTTGGAGACCCATTCGGGGTTTGCCCGAGACTTCTGTCATGATCCTACGGTCCTGGCTTTTCGAGCACTTCCTTCATCCGTAAGTACAAACATGTTTTCTACAAAATTTCCTGTTACTAGTTTGTGAATTATCATTAATGTTATTTGCAATAATAATCCAATTTATTAGTCCTAAGTAAGATGATTTAAAACCCGTTTGATTAGTTAGAAATAACAATAACTCGATTCTACGCATTCATAAGAAAATTGATCGAAATTGCCAACTCCATTCTTACGCTTTGTATTCTAGATTGTACCGAATATGATTGTTTCTTGTTAATGTCACAGGTATCCCAATGACAACGAAAAACTTATGTTGGCATCACAAACAGGATTGTCAAAGAACCAAGTAATTATTTTCTCATAAACTAATCTTTAGGAATGTGGTTCTTTGTTTCTAATGTTATTGAACACGTTCTAGGTGTCTAATTGGTTCATAAACGCCCGAGTTCGCCTATGGAAACCGATGATCGAGGAAATGTACAAGGAAGAATTTGCAGATTCATCCGAGGATTCAAATTTGTGAGTTAGTACAAAAGTGTCACAAATATCACAGAGCCTGGGAAATGAAGATTTTAGTAGCAAATGTTGAAATCTATGATTATGAGTAGGGTGGTTTTAATTGTGTTTTTTGAAGTCAAAGATTAGAAAAATGTAAGCATACTTTTGTCATCAAGTTAATTGAATGAAACTGTCCTAGAGTTGAAGTTTCTGACCTCAAAAGAGTAACAAATAAGTGTGCATTAATGAATTTAAAAGCATTTCATTTTGAGGCAAGTTGTACATGTATTTGATGAGTCATTTTCATCTATGATGAGTGTTTTAATCAATCTAATCATCAAAAGATACCGAAAAATTGTATTTATTTACTCTGTTTTAAACTAATGTAAATTTACTTTTAATCCTTGAGTCCAAATTGCAAGATTTTTCCATCCTTTTCATTAAAGGTACCTTTTTATTCGTTTCATTTTATAGATATCTTAAACCATCATAAGTTACCTACAATCTTATTATTAAAAATTCAAGTAACATTTAACTTATGCAAATAATGTATCTCGTATCTTGTTTATGTGAAAAAATGGCTAAACCTCAGCTAAGAATCTAGTATATTGTCTACTACATATTAATGTATTTTGAATCGCATCTAGATATAGTGAAACTTACTTCGTAACAGTTGTTGACGATTAAAAAGATATGATTATTTTTACTTGCTTAAATAGTTTTTTGGATAAAGGACTCATTTTAAAACGTTTCCAAAAAACACTTGCTTAAACATAAATATGATGATTTTTGAATAGTTCAAAGCTTTTAAAAACAAAGTAGAGAATGATATGTTCTCATTGTGGTGGTGTGAGTATATTCAATGATGATCTGCTTATCTCTCTCTTTGGGATCCATCCCATAATCTTCTCTAGTAGTTGTTGAATAAATTGGTTTTTTAATACATTTTTTTTCAATTAAGAGCATTCGGAGTGAATAACCGAGAACCTAAGTTTTCATTTGTTATGTTAGCATTTTGTTCCACAATTTAGACATTCATAATGATAATCTAACAACAATTGTTAGCTATTTTTTCAAAATACTTAATTAAAATAAAAGGCCAAATTCAATTCATTATAAAAATATTTAATAATTATTTTTATTAAGTAATTAAAACTTAAAAAAAATAAAAAAAATTAAAGCATTTAAAACTTTATTGAGTAATCAATCTTTTGAGTGAAATATGAAAATAACAAAAACTAAAAGCCAAAGGTAAAAATTTGTAAATAACCTTATCGTCTCCTTCTTCATTCGTTAACAACAAAAAGTGAAAATTGATACATATGTAAAGTTTATCAATTTTGCTTTTAAACCCAGTTTTATTGAGTAATAAGATACTTAAAAGGGGAAAAAGGAAAGAAAAAAAAATCTTAAACGCAACATTAACGACATAATGTTGGAGAGAACACGAGTTGAGAACGAGACAAAATGATGACCGTTCTGTAGCCCGAGAACACTGTGATACCGCAAATTACAAGAATTGAATACTACAATCTTTCCTTTATTGCCAAAGGTCTCCTCACCTTGTAAAGTTACATATTATCGTTCTATTTTTTGTTGAAACGTTCTCTACAAATGTATTAGTAAGATTCTTGATGACCGAATGAGGGGTGGGGGGTGGGGGGTTAAAAGAAGTAGTTAGTAATAATCAATTGGCGTTTGTTCATGACCATAGAATATGAGATAATATTCTTTTAAGGCAATAAGAAATTATCATTTAGATTACGGTAGTCCTTGATGTGCAGTTAATCGATATTCAAAAAGCATACGACACGGTTGATTGAAGTTTTTTACGTACCATTTTGAAGACATTTGGGTTTCACGATCAGTTTGTTAATTGGGTTATGGAATAATGTGTTATTATAATGTCTTTTTCTATAAACATTAATGGTGAACTTCACGGGTTTTTTAAAGGTCGTAGAGGTCTCAAACAAGAGGATCCTATTTCTCCGTATCTTTTTTCATTAGTTACGGAGGTTCTCACTTTAATGCTAAAAAGGAACGTCCAGAATGATCATCGTTTTTGTTATCATTGAAAGTCTGATAAGTTAAAGTTAATAAATTTTTGTTTTGTAGATGATTTGTGTATTTTCTTTCAGAGTAATCCTAGCTCAGTTTCTTGTTTAATGAAAGCCATTGATGCATTTAAAAAGGTTTTGGGCTAATTCCGAGTATTGAGAAAAGTATAATTTTTTTTGAAAATATTAGTTCGATTATTAAAGCATCGACAACACGATATCTTGGTGTCCCATTGGATTCATATTGTCTTCTTAAAAAAAAATTGTATGTCGTTAGTTGAAAGAATTCAAAACCGAATAGGAGACTGGAAAAACAAATTCCTCACTTTTGCAGGGCGGCTCCGGTTGATTTCATTAGTTTTTCTTCATCCATGCATTTGTATTGGTCATCTGTTTTTATTCTTCGAGCATTTATCACAAAGGAGATTGAAAAATTAACAAGAGGTTTTCTATGGTGTCAAGGCCCTATGAAAAAGGGTAAAACAATGGTCTCGTGGAAGGTGGTGTGTCGTCCCAAAGAGCAAGGAGGTCTCAACATCCGTGGCTTGAGATTGTGGAATTTTGCACTTATGTCTTCTCATATATGGAGTCTTTCAACACATAAAGAATCTTTATGGGTTAAATGGATTCACACATATAAGTTATCTACGTCGAATTTTGGGAAGTTAGTGTAAAATCTACTGCTAGTTGGGGATGGAGGAAAATGTTATTGATGAGAGATATTATTTCTACACACATTTTCTTGCAAGTGGGTAATGGTTTAAAAATGTCTGCATGGTTTGATACATACAGCAATATCGAGTATTTGGGCATTTTTGTTTCATATAGAGATATTCATAATGCAGATTTCCTCCCTCATTCAAATGTTGTTGATGTTATTAATGTTGATGATTGGGTATGGCCTGAACTATGGAAAATAAAGTACCTAATTATTAATCAAATAGAAGCTCCCCCATACTTAATAAGGAGGTCCAAGACAAGTTATGGTGGAAAGATAAGTATGGTAAGTTTGTTGAGTTCTCGGTAAATTTAGCATGGAATTCAATTCGTGGTGATAGTGAGGATTTCACATTGTATGATTTAGTTTGGTTTTCTCAAGCTATTCCAAGACATGCTTTTGTATTATGATTAGTTTTTGGTAATAGATTGAAGACTCAAGACAAATTGAAGGTATTTGATGTTCCAAGTTCAATGGTATTAGTAATCTCGTATGTCCCATGAGCAAGGTTGTTAATGACTCACATTCTCATTTGTTTTTCTCGTGCACCGTTTCTACTCAAGTGTGGAATCGAATTAAGGGGCTGGCGGGTTTAAAAGGGGTTTCGACTAGCCTAGATGACATTGTAGAATATTTACGCCCAATACCTAAACGAAATATTTGTCATAGTGTAATTGGTCGTTTGATCCTTGGTACCACTACTTATGTAACATCTTAGTTTCGGATAAATAATATTTTATAGATATATGTTATGTTTTAGTCTTTAATAGAAATTAGAAATGGAGAAGGACTAAATTGGTAAGAAAAATAGTTAACTTTGGTTAGAAAGGATTTACATTGTTAACTATTATTGTTAAGTAAGTAACTTAGTAAAGTTTGAAAGTTGAAGGACTAAAAGTGAAATTCTGGAAATTGAATATGAGGTGGATTGTGAGGTGTCATTTGCAGATTTTCTTGAGAGGATTAATGTGTATGTCGGTTTGAGAGATGAAATCAAAGAAGAAGAAGAACTCAAACTGAAGCTATTTTGTAGTGTAATTCTTCAATTAAAGTGAAGATTAAGGTTTAAGAACCTTAGTTTTGGTTTTAATGGAAGAAAAAGAAGGTATGATCATATACTTTGAGTTATTTGATGAAATTGAGTTTGTATTGTGTGTTATAACATCATTTAAATGTTTAATTTGAAGATAAAAATGCTTAATTTGGTTAAATTAGATATTTGATTATTTTGGGAATAATCATAAAAATTGAAGAATTGTTAGAATTAAGTTTTGTTTATATGTTATTTGATGTTAATAATATATGTAAAGGTTTAGAAGATTGAAAGATTTATGTATATGAAATTTTGTAAGATTTCATGTTTTAGCTAATAAGGGTGAAAAAATGATTTTGTTATGTAGAAGTGTTTATTATTGTGAGAATGTTTTAGAATGAAAGAATTATGTTAAGAATGATTATTATCATGTTTATGATAGAAAAGATAAGCTAAATGTACTTGAATATGTGTTTGGATGAAATGATGTTAAGTGTGTTATACAAGTTGCCAAACGGGTCATGTGACATGTGAAGAGGTGGCAAATGGGTAAGAAATGATTAAAGGGAAGAAAACATTACTTGCAATGTGTTATTTATGTTTGATGTAATGTGTTTAAAGAGTTAAAATGCTTATTTGTGCATTAGAGAGTTGAATGGGTCAAAAAACCCAAGGAGTGGCAAGTTGGGTAGAATTTGCCAAAAGTGTTAAAAAGTGTTAGAAAGAGTTAGAAATAGTTGTAATGAGGTTAATACATTATATGTATGTAAGATATATTGAAAGAAAAATTTGTGTTTGATTGTAAAAACGCAGATTTGGAGAAAAATAGTAAAAGGGAAGAGCTTTGTATGTTGTAGCTTAATCCGACTTCGAGGTGAGTATATGAAGCTTATTTGATATGTTGAATGTTTATATTTGTACGTAAATATCTTGGAGAGTTGATTCATATACTATTTATATATATGGTTAAGTTGTTAGTGGAAATAAGAATTAGAAGTGCTGTAAACTAACGTGCAAGTGCAGGAAAACATTAAAAACGAAAAACAACCCTCTCATAGGCCTAAATGCGCCGCACCTGGGTCCTGGTGCGCCGCATCTGGCACTCAGTGAGTATGCTTGATTTTCAGTTGTTTTAGGTGCGTCGCAGTTGTTGTTAGCTGCGTTGCGGTTAATGTCTAGACCAGTTTTTAGTGATTTCTAAAGTAGTTTAAGTGTGGGAATGATTTCCTAAACCATTATTAAGCTAGAGATGAGTAAAAATGATATTTATATGTCGGAAAGAAGTAGAATCAATTTTACATACCGCGAGGGCATGTATACGACTTTATGTCACACCCCGCATAAATGGCGGAACCGAGGTGTGCAGTGTATACGGTATCAGAGATTCAAAGGTTACATCAAACATAAATAATCCATACAAAATCAACATAGATAACGAGTTTGAAGTAAAATACGTTATTACAATCATCCGAATAATATCAAAATATGGCTACAGAGTTTGGGATACTAAGGAATTCAATAAAGCAAAAATAAACTCCATGCAAAAGATCCACGTAGCCATCAAAGCATAGCATCAAATAAAGTAACCTCAAATCCCTGAAAAGCGTTAAAATACGACGTCAACATAAAGTTGGTGAATTATTCGCAATAGTAAATAAAAACATAATAGGATAAGAGTTTCAATACGTTTTGACCCAAAAGTGTTATGATTTGAAGATAAATCTTTTGAAAATGATGTTTCAAAATATACGTGAGGTTTACAAAACCTTTTGATAAAATACTCATACTTATACCATAAAATACCATAATCATTTCATAAAAATACCATAGTCATACTATAAAATAAATACCATACTGGATAGAATATTAGCTCTAGGAATATACGATACACCTGAACCTCAACAATACTGGCAACTAACCCCACCTAGTGTCTCAAACTAGGTTGTCCTCGATAACAATAAACGGTCATAACATTACTAACACGGACAGGGCGCATCCATCATCCATCGTGTTAGAAATGAGGGTTTGTTAGACCCATATAGCGCTATATATACGAACCGGCGGCTAAAAGCTAACAGGTGTGTATACGGGGCCTTGTACTACCACAAAGGCGGTACAAGTTTGGGTGAGATCATCTAAAGCATTCATATCCAAAATACATACCATAATACATACATACCATAAAATACTTTTGTTTAACGCTAATCATGCCCAAAAATGTAAAAGCGGTAAAAAGGGCAACGAATAACTCACTGTATAGCAAAGCAATCCAAATCACAGTATGTCGGGAAATACTATTATACCGTCAAGATCCCACGTCTAAGTGCCCTATACATCACGTAAATAAAACATGTCTAAGTATCTCTAAGTCTAGTAGGGTTATGCCTTAATGATTAACGTTTTATACGCGTTTTAAAATGACCATATTGAATATCGATATAACGGAATACAAACGTTTCGGAAAGTCAACAGACTAGATACGTGATCCTCATACTTACGTGCACTACAAGTCACGTAAGTATCAAGTTACGTGTTATACAAGAGTTACGGGTATAGTTACTTGACAAACAAGCTTTTACGTGATCAAGAGGGCTTGTTACGTGATAAACAATGGAATTACGTGAGTAATGAGTCAAATACGTGCATAAGGTATTACGGAATCAAGACTTACGTGACATAAACCCTAATTACGTGCAAAAGAACGAAGTTACGTGCATGGCAAGATTATTACGTGGACAAGGCCTTACTTACGCGACAAGGCATCTGTTACGTGATCAACATGGCTTAATTTCGTGACTTGGGAGTCACGTAAGTACACTTACGTGCGTAACAATCTGTTACGTGACATGCAAGGCACGTAAGTCCTTACTTACGTGCGAAATTGATGAATTACGTGCTGTATAGAGGTGTTACGTGAACTCGAAGCTTTCTTACGAAAATTTACAATCGGAAATCGATTTCTGAGTGTTCTAGATGTCTAAATGACCCCAAATTGGAACCCTATGTCCAGAATATGATTACATACAATAACCCTCAATAAAATCTCGGTTTTGACGGTGCAAAACGGTAGTTTCGTGTTTGAATCAAAATAACAAAGTTTAAAACTAAATTGGAGAAATACTTACCCGATCGTAACGAAATTCGGAGGATAGATAGAGATGATGATGGTGAACAATAATCCGGTCTCGGTTTGGAAATTCAACGGTTGGATCGCCGGAAAAAGTAGAGAGAAGGAAGGTGTTTGTAGGTGTTTTTAGAGAGAGAGTGAGAAGATGGTGGAAATGAAGATAAAGACAAAAAAAGTATGGTTGTCTAATAAGACAAAGGGGTAGGTAGGGACGATTTTTGTAATAAAAATATGAAAAGGACTAAAATTGTAATAGAATTTCACCCATAGGACTAGTTTTGTAATAAAATTTCCGAAAAGACTAAAATGAAATACTTTTTAACGTCAATCTTAATCATATAATTAAGGCATAATTCCCCTAAACTTATCATATGAGCATACTAGACTTATACTAAAGGCACTTAAGACTACACGTTCCCGACATAACGATTTGAATCACTTACTATATACCCGATAAACGTAAATACACATAAAATACAAATACGATACTAAATAAAATACGAGAAATACGAATACGATACCCATAAAATACGAATACGATAAATCATAAAAGAAATACAATAGGGTCAAAACACGAGCATAAATAAATAAAACGAATACGGAACGATAGAAATATACCTAGAAATTCGCGAATGTCACAGTCTCCCCAAGTAAAAAGAAATTTCGTCCTCGAAATTATCACTTGGTACTACTTCCGGGGGAAAGGTGAGGATACTTCCGCAGAATTTCATCTTCGCGTTCCCACGTGAACTCAGCTCCAAAGCGGGAATTCCAACGAACCTTGACAATCGGGATCTTAATTCGTCGTAGACGCTTAACATCACTAGCAACGATCTCGATCGGTTCCTCAACGAAATGAAGCTTATCATCAATCTGGAGTTGCTCAAGCGGAACTAATAACGTTTCGTCAGCCAGGCATTTCTTCAACTGAGATACATGAAATACATTGTGTACGCTGCTCAGTTCTGCCGGCAAATCTAATCGATACGCAGCTGGGCCGATGCGGGCTAAAATCTTGAACGGACCCGTGTATCTCGGACTCAGCTTGCTGCGCTTCACGAATCGGACAACCCCTTTCCATGGAGAAACCTTCAATAATACCATGTCTCCAATACTGAACTCAAGAGGCTTCCTGCGCTTATCGGCATACTTCTTCTGTCTATCTCTTGCAGTAATCAATCGCTCTTTGATCTTGAAGATCTTGTCAGTGGTCTCTTGTATAATCTCCGGACCAGAAATCTGACTATCTCCAACTTCTGCCCAACATACAGGTGATCGACACTTGCGGCCATACAAAGCTTCAAACGGTGCACACTTGATACTCGTGTGATAGTTGTTGTTGTACGAGAACTCAATAAACGGTAAATGAATATCCCAACTACCACCAAAATCAATTGCGCAAGCTCGTAACATATCTTCTAAAGTCTGAATAGTTCTCTCACTCTGACCATCGGTCTGAGGATGATAGGCGGTACTCATATCTAACCGTGTACCCATAGCAGTCTGAAATGTCTTCCAAAATCGTGAGGTGAAACGAGCATCACGATCGGAAATAATCGATACAGGAACTCCATGTTTTGATACAATCTCTGCAATATATAAACGTACGAATCTCTCCATCGGATAGTTCTCACGAATCGGTAGGAAATGAGCAGACTTCGTCAAACGATCAACAATAACCCAGATACTGTCATAACCACTCGAAGATCTCGGAAGCTTCGTAACAAAATCCATAGTAATGCGCTCCCATTTCCACTCGGGAATCTTCGGTTGTTGAAGTAGCCCAGACGGTTTCTGATACTCAATCTTCACTTTGGAACAGGTCAAACATCGACTAACATACTCGGCGATCTCACGCTTCATACCCGGCCACCAATAAAAATCTTTCAAGTCATGATACATTTTTTCGGAACCCGGATGAATGGAATAGTTCGACTTATGGGCTTCGTCCAGAATCAACTGACGGATACTAATCGGAACCCAGATACGCTCGAGGAAATACAGAACTCCATCCTCCTTCGGTTCTAGTTCCAACGCCAACTTATACAATCTTTCATCTTTAACACGGCCCTCTGTCATAATGCCCTCTTGTGCTTGAATAATCCGAGCCTTCAAGCTCGTCTGAATAGATACCATCATAGAACGGATACGAACAGGTTTGACTGTTTCCTTACGACTTAGTGCATCAGCAACAACGTTCGCCTTACCAGGATGGTAGCGAATGTCGCAATCATAGTCGTTCAATAACTCAACCCAGCGTCGTTGTCTCATGTTCAGCATCTTCTGATCGAATATGTGCTGTAGACTCTTGTGGTCGGTAAATACGGTACACTTGGTCCCATACAGATAATGTCTCCAAATCTTCAATGCAAAGACGACGGCTCCCAACTCTAGATCATGTGTCGTGTAATTCTGCTCATGGATTTTTAACTGACGCGAAGCGTAAGCTATAACTTTACCATTCTGCATAAGCACACAACCCAGACCCTTGTGCGAAGCGTCGCAATAAACAACAAAATTCTGGGAACCAACTGGCAGACTAAGAATAGGAGCGTTACACAACCGCTGCTTCAATATCTGAAAGGCTTTCTCTTGATCAGAACCCCAAACGAATGGTTCGCTTTTCTGTGTCAACTTAGTCATAGGTGAAGCAATCTTGGAGAAGTTCTCGATGAATCGGCGATAATACCCAGCAAGACCCAAAAATGAACGGATTTCGGTCGGTGACTTTGGTGCAACCCAACTTTTAACAGCTTCAATCTTAGCAGGATCAACATGAATACCCTTAGCGCTAACCACGTGGCCAAGAAATTGAACTTCGGATAACCAGAACTCGCACTTAGAGAATTTCGCATACAACTTCTCTTTTCGAAGCACTTCTAGAACAAGACGCAAATGCTCTTCATGTTCCTTGCGACTTCGGGAATAGATCAGAATGTCGTCGATGAATACGATAACGAATTTGTCAAGATACGGACGACAAATACGGTTCATTAGATCCATGAATGCTGCAGGGGCGTTTGTCAGACCAAACGGCATCACCATGAACTCATAATGACCATACCGAGTACGAAAAGCAGTCTTAGGTATATCATCTTCCTGAACTCTCAACTGATGATAACCAGAGCGAAGATCGATTTTTGAGAAATAGCAAGAACCCTGAAGTTGATCGAATAAGTCATCAATACGAGGAAGGGGATAACGGTTCTTCACAGTCAGCTTGTTTAACTCCCGATAATCAATACATAAACGCATGGAGCCATCCTTCTTCTTAACAAAGAGAACAGGAGCACCCCACGGGGAGAAACTAGGACGGATAAAACCCTTATCGACCAGTTCCTGAATTTGCTTCGACAACTCGAGCATCTCGGAAGGAGCCAAACGATACGGAGCTTTAGCAACAGGCGCTGCTCCAGGAATAAGATCAATACGAAAGTCGGTTTGTCTCTGGGGAGGGACTCCAGGTAAATCTTCGGGAAAAACGTCAGAATACTCGCGAACAATCGGTACACCATCAATCTTTATTGCAGAATCTTTCTTCACCAAATGAGCGAGGTATAAGGAACAACCTTGGCGAACATACTCGCGAACTTTCAAACTTGAGATGACTTTAAGCCGTTTCCCAGCCTTGTCTCCGTGTACGATCAACTGATCTCCATCCGGCTTCTGAATACGAATAAGCTTCTCATAACAGACTATTTCTCCTTTATGCTTCGCTAACCAATCCATACCGACTACGACGTCGAAACTACCGAGTTTCATAGGAATAAGGTCAATGGAGAAAGGAATATCGGCTAATACGAGGGGAATATCACGAATAACTTCTCTAACACAGGCACATCTACCATCAGCTATTTCTACTTCATAAGCAGGCTCTAAAGGACTAGAAGCACGGTTTACTAAGGGGCGGAAATCACTAGAAATAAAGCTTCTATCGGCACCCGAATCAAACAATATAAAAGCAGGATAATCGTCAACAAGAAATGTACCAGTGACTACGGTAGGATCCTGATGAGCTTCAGAAGATTCCATGGCGAAAGCTCGGCTCTTAGCAGGATTCCCTCTTGCACTAGTACCAGCACCAGGAGTAGGAAGGGAAGTAGATGATACAAGCTTGGGACACTGATGACGACGGTGACCCACTTCTCCACATTCAAAGCACGCTCCATTAGCTCTTCCACAAAACTGCTCAGTGTGGCCTAACTTCTTGCAGCGTTTACAAACCCAATACGCCACATTCGCCGCATGCGCACTGCCACATGTACCACACTTCGGGCGCACGCCCTGATAACCAGCTCCAGCACCCGTCAACGCATACACCTGAGGAAGTTGAGGTCTCTGATCTTGACTACGGCTTCTCTTCCTCGAATTACCCATATTTCTTCTGTCAGATCGACTAGAATCTCTTCGGCTCACAACCGGCTGTAGAGTACCACCACGGATCGCACTTGCGGTCAGCCGACCAGCAATATCGACCGCACTCTAAAGAGTACCCGGAAGGTGAGAGATAATGTGATCCCGCATAGTTTGGGGCAACCCCTGAGTGAAGCGTTCAATCCTCTCATTCTCAGTGCGAACCAGACGAGGAGCCAAAACACACAAATCATAGAAGCGATTCACATACCCACGATAATCAGCACCTTGCATAGTTAAGTTCCACAACTCGTTCTCCAATCTTTGCGTCTCAGATGACGGCACATACTCTTTCTTCATCAAAACCTTCAGATTCTCCCAAGTCATCAAGGTGATATCAGCTCGGCCCTTAACTCGTTTCACCGAGTTCCACCAAGTGAGGGCTTTACCCTGGAATAAGAAGGTAGCATATTTAACCTTGCTCTCCTCAGCACATCCCGAGACATCAAATACCGACTCGATCCTCTCAAACCACTGCAGGGTAGCAACAGCATCTTCAGTACCCCTAAATTCAGTAGGTCTGCAATCCAGGAAAGCTTTATACGAACAGCCTCGGGGTGGATCTTCAATAACAATACTCGGTCCTCCAGCTCCCACATGCACTGCTCTTCCCACATCGGAACCATCGCGCCCAGACGCCATACCTTCTGCTCCAATATCTTGCATCACAGGTTCTTCAAACCCTAAGTCGGCATCTTGCACCGGTGTCTCCTTGAGCTGTGCCACGATCACTGGTATTGCCGCTGCTATCTGCTCCGCAATCAACTGACTGATGTTCGGAGTAGCAGAAGTAGCATTGGGGGCAGCAGTGGTATTCTGTGGCGTAGCACCCGTTCTCACACTGGCGCGACCTCGTCTTGCCGACCTTCTCGTAGCAGTGACGGCAGGAGTAGCCCTAGTTGAAGTTCTCTTAGGCGGCATCTTCTACGAATATCAAACGGAATTAATCAGAACGATAAACTGTATGTGCGACTAAAACGAGCAGGCCTCAAAACATAAAAAACAAAACAAAAGCACATAAAGCATACGAATCACATACAGGCCCACAAAAGAAGGAAATTGCGCACATAGAGTAAATCAGATAGGTCCAAAAGCCTAGGTCATAGTCTAAGTGATTCCGTAAGGTCACTTAGTTCGCTATAACCATTGGCTCTGATACCAACTTCTGTCACACCCCGCATAAATGGCGGAACCGAGGTGTGCAGTGTATACGGTATCAGAGATTCAAAGGTTACATCAAACATAAATAATCCATACAAAATCAACATAGATAACGAGTTTGAAGTAAAATACGTTATTACAATCATCCGAATAATATCAAAATATGGCTACAGAGTTTGGGATACTAAGGAATTCAATAAAGCAAAAATAAACTCCATTCAAAAGATCCACGTAGCCATCAAAGCATAGCATCAAATAAAGTAACCTCAAATCCCTGAAAAACGTTAAAATACGACGTCAACATAAAGTTGGTGAATTATTCGCAATAGTAAATAAAAACATAATAGGATAAGAGTTTCAATACGTTTTGACCCAAAAGTGTTATGATTTGAAGATAAATCTTTTGAAAATGATGTTTCAAAATATACGTGAGGTTTACAAAACCTTTTGATAAAATACTCATACTTATACCATAAAATACCATAATCATTTCATAAAAATACCATAGTCATACCATGAAATAAATACCATACTGGATAGAATATTAGCTCTAGGAATATACGATACACCTGAACCTCAACAATACTGGCAACTAACCCCACCTAGTGTCTCAAACTAGGTTGTCCTCGATAACAATAAACGGTCATAACATTACTAACACGGACAGGGCGCATCCATCATCCATCGTGTTAGAAATGAGGGTTTGTTAGACCCATATAGCGCTATATATACGAACCGGCGGCTAAAAGCTAACAGGTGTGTATACGGGGCCTTGTACTACCACAAAGGCGGTACAAGTTTGGGTGAGATCATCTAAAGCATTCATATCCAAAATACATACCATAATACATACATACCATAAAATACTTTTGTTTAACGCTAATCATGCCCAAAAATGTAAAAGCGGTAAAAAGGGCAACGAATAACTCACTGTATAGCAAAGCAATCCAAATCACAGTATGTCGGGAAATACTATTATACCGTCAAGATCCCACGTCTAAGTGCCCTATACATCACGTAAATAAAACATGTCTAAGTATCTCTAAGTCTAGTAGGGTTATGCCTTAATGATTAACGTTTTATACGGGTTTTAAAATGACCATATTGAATATCGATATAACGGAATACAAACGTTTCGGAAAGTCAACAGACTAGATACGTGATCCTCATACTTACGTGCACTACAAGTCACGTAAGTATCAAGTTACGTGTTATACAAGAGTTACGGGTATAGTTACTTGACAAACAAGCTTTTACGTGATCAAGAGGGCTTGTTACGTGATAAACAATGGAATTACGTGAGTAATGAGTCAAATACGTGCATAAGGTATTACGGAATCAAGACTTACGTGACATAAACCCTAATTACGTGCAAAAGAACGAAGTTACGTGCATGGCAAGATTATTACGTGGACAAGGCCTTACTTACGCGACAAGGCATCTGTTACGTGATCAACATGGCTTAATTTCGTGACTTGGGAGTCACGTAAGTACACTTACGTGCGTAACAATCTGTTACGTGACATGCAAGGCACGTAAGTCCTTACTTACGTGCGAAATTGATGAATTACGTGCTGTATAGAGGTGTTACGTGAACTCGAAGCTTTCTTACGAAAATTTACAATCGGAAATCGATTTCTGAGTGTTCTAGATGTCTAAATGACCCCAAATTGGAACCCTATGTCCAGAATATGATTACATACAATAACCCTCAATAAAATCTCGGTTTTGACGGTGCAAAACGGTAGTTTCGTGTTTGAATCAAAATAACAAAGTTTAAAACTAAATTGGAGAAATACTTACCCGATCGTAACGAAATTCGGAGGATAGATAGAGATGATGATGGTGAACAATAATCCGGTCTCGGTTTGGAAATTCAACGGTTGGATCGCCGGAAAAAGTAGAGAGAAGGAAGGTGTTTGTAGGTGTTTTTAGAGAGAGAGTGAGAAGATGGTGGAAATGAAGATAAAGACAAAAAAAGTATGGTTGTCTAATAAGACAAAGGGGTAGGTAGGGACGATTTTTGTAATAAAAATATGAAAAGGACTAAAATTGTAATAGAATTTCACCCATAGGACTAGTTTTGTAATAAAATTTCCGAAAAGACTAAAAATGAAATACTTTTTAACGTCAATCTTAATCATATAATTAAGGCATAATTCCCCTAAACTTATCATATGAGCATACTAGACTTATACTAAAGGCACTTAAGACTACACGTTCCCGACATAACGATTCGAATCACTTACTATATACCCGATAAACGTAAATACACATAAAATACAAATACGATACTAAATAAAATACGAGAAATACGAATACGATACCCATAAAATACGAATACGATAAATCATAAAAGAAATACAATAGGGTCAAAACACGAGCATAAATAAATAAAACGAATACGGAACGATAGAAATATACCTAGAAATTCGCGAATGTCACACTTTAATAGTCGGAAAGAAGTAAGAACGAACCCTATATAGTTGGAAGAAGAGAAAGATGAGACTTTAATCAGTCTTGGAATATTTTGTAATCAATGATAAAGTATATATATTGTTTGAGCATATAACGAGAATTAAACTGTAGAGGCCTTATTCTGGTTGTTATTTACGTTATGGTTGTTATTTATGTTATGGTTGTTATTTAAGTTATGGTTGTTAATTATGTTATGGTTGTTATTTATATTTCGGGTTGTAGATAATTATGATATGACGCTAATGTAGCACTGAGTGATCATAATGAGTTGTTTTGTTTGCAATGTTGTGCAATGAGTAGTAGTTGTTGTCCAGACTAGTTTTTAGTAGTTTTGATGTTGTTTATGTGTATGAACTATGTTATAAATTGTTATTATGAAAAGAAGTGTTAGATACGACAATTTGATTGCCGGGAAAGAAAAGAAGTTGACTTTCATTAGTCTAGAAGAAGTAGCATCAACTTTACATACCGCGAGGGTATGTATAAGTGTTAGATACGACAATTTGATTGTCGGGAAAGAAAAGAAGTAATTGGAAAGAAAGAAAGAATAGATTTTTAAAGTAGTCGTGTTAGATGTGATTAACATAATTGTAAGGTATACTCACTAGCTTAACGCTGATATATTATGTTAATTGTATGTTTTGTACGTAATCGAGTTTTATGGCAAGGCAAGCTAAAGAAGAAGGGAATGGGACCGTATTATATAGATTAAATGTTTAAAATTGTTTTTGTAAGAGCTTCCGCTCCAATTTGTAAAATGAGATGTTAACGAACATTTGTCGTTAACTAAAGAGATGAAGTAGTAACACCTTAGAATATCAATTACATGTTTTGTAAGTTTAAAAAAAAAATGGTGTGTATTTGGTTCCGGGTGTTTCAACTTATTACATTTGGCAAGAAAGAAACATTTGTATATATATAAAGGGTGCTCGTTCGATTGATCAAGTTTTAATGTCATTTTTGATATGGTAAGATTGAAATTACAGACTTTGACATTCAAGAAAACTTCGAGTTCGGTGGAATTTGTGCGAATTTGGAAGATAAAAGAGGCAATTTATGTGTAGTCTTCGGTGTGTTTGATCGAGTCAATGGTTGTTGGTCAAGTGGGCGATGATTGTGGTTGTTTCTCCTTATATGTTAGTTTAGAAACTTTCAAGATTTAATGTTTTTTGTTAGTTTCTTTCTCGTCGGGTATTTTTTTCCCGATCGATCGTTTGTAACTCTATTGATAAGCAATAAAATTTATCGGGGTAATCCCCTTTACCCAAAACAAACCACAACTACTAAGTGATATCTTTACAGATCTTTGACTTTTTTACCTGAGAATATGCATTAAATGACTGTTTGTTCACCAATCACTTAAGTTTGCTTCTGCCCTTCATCTATAAGTACTCATCTGCATATATGTAACCGAAGATTATTATGCATTCTTCATTGATGTTCTGTCTGAATACTTTGAAGATCTTCTACTATGTAGAACTACATGTAGATGAAGCATATTGTCACACCCCGCTAAAGCGGAACGCAGGGTGTGAAGAGCAATAGCATTCGATACACAAGATATAGATAAACGCCAAATGTCATTAGAGGAAAAACATAGTATTCAAGGTTTACAAAGTTTTAAACAAAGTTACATATCCGAATTACAAAATGGGGTGTTCAACCAAACCACCCAAACCCATCCCGTTCTTGAAGTCATTCGCCCCCAAAAGCATAAGTCATCAGCTAGCTTACTCGTTACCTGAAAATACGAGTCAAGTGTTAACTACGGGAGACGTAGTTAGTGAGCTACAAGTTTAAGTAAAAGCATAGTTTTCAAATTGAAATCGCATAAACATGCATAGAGTATCGCATCCAAAATAGTTATCACATATAAATGTATAGAGTATAGCATTTGTGTTTATAGGCATTGACCACATAGCGCGACTATGTGGCAATCCTAGGTTTTGCCCAATGATCGTTGCTAAGCCTAAGCCTACCCATTAGTATTATGCACCATCGCTATGAATCGTTGTGGTGAGGGTCATTCTACCCTAATAGCGCTATCCATATCTACTATCGGTCCTTTCCAAAGGGATTAATAGCAACTAATGTCCTTGGTAGTTTTCGGGAGTTTTCAATGGTTTCTCACGTCCATGTTGTACAAGGTCCGCAACATGACGATCGATAGTTTTTAGTCATTGGCAAATATAGTTTTTCATATAAGTTTACAAGATATCAAAGTGTTTTGTAATAGATTTCCAAGTAATCAAGTGTTTTCGTAATAGCTTTGCGTATCAAATCGTTTTCATTTAGCAATCAAGAAATAAAGCGTTTCAAAGTTTGCTTCAGCTTATACATAGTGTCTAAGCCTAAGACTCGCATTTCACCCCAAAAAGTATTAAAAGCGTTTAAAAGAGTAGGGGTTTGTAACTCACTGTTTGCGAAGATAATCGTAAGCGGGAACGGTCGGAACGCGTGTCGGGAATCACCGAAAGCCTAATAATACCAAGTTTTGTTCAAGTGTTATTACGTTATTGTATAATATAATAGATAGCTTTTAGTTGAACTTTAGATGTTAAGGTCCAATTTGTCCAAAAATCGTCCGAAATGGTTATTGTTTGTTTTAGTCCAAAAGTCCAAAATTAGCGTTTTTATTATTATGATATGTATAATTAGGTCGCTGAAGTGGTTTGGAATTTCAAACGAAATTTGGGCAGCGCTTCCGCGCCCAAATTTTACTTCCAAATTTCAAAGTCACTTTCCCGCTCACCAATCACATATACCACATGATAATATTTAAACATGTTCTTATTATCATATCAAGTCCATTACAAGTCACCAATGTTATTGTTTTATCCAAGATCAGTCATATATATTAAGTCTTAAAAGTCAGAATGTGTAACCAAGCTTCGAACGGCCAAAACGACGGTTTTCGGGAGGGACAGCAGGCCGGTGCTGCGCACCTGGGCACAGGTGCTGCGCACCTGCCCTGCTGTTCTTCCCCATTTTCGAGTTTTTCTTGTAAAATCGATTATTCCAACCATAGATTTCGACATGCATTCGGTTTAAACTTCATAATATGTTATTTTAACAGTTTATACATAACTTTTAACCATAAAATCAAAGATTTAAGCATCAATAATTAAAAACCCGTTTTTGTATAAAAATGGTTATAAAAGTTCATCAAAACTTGTTTTTATAGCTTAGATCATACATGCAATGAGTTATAATAGTAACATAAGTAAAAAGGAAGAGTTTCTACCGAATGAAAAACTTGGATGATGTTTTAGATGAGTTTTGAGCTCCAAAAGTGAAGAAAACGTTTTGTAATCGAAATAGCTTTAATCCCCTTGCTTCCTTTTGATGATAAACGTTTTTAGATGGTGTTTATGTGGTGTTTTCTCTGTGTTTTGTTGCTGGAAATGAAGAAGGGGGAGAGGGTTTTTGGAGAGAATTGTTATGTGTGTGTAAAGAGTGTGTGTTTGTGTTTTTGATAAATGAAAAAGAAAAGGAAAAGAAAAGTATAGAAATGATGAAAAGGAGGGTGTGGTCTGCCCAAAGATGCAGAAAACATGTGCTAAGGTCGGTTTTGATTGGGTGATGGGTTACAAAAACGAGAAGGGACTGAAAATGTAAATTTTTGAATTCTGGCAGCCGGTGCTGCGCACCAAGCAACTGGTGCTGCGCACCGGGCCAATTTTTCAGCATTTTCTGATTTTTAGTTTTTACGTTTTTGCTTCGTTGGACCTGTTTGTTAACCGAAGGTTCTTAGTTATGATACGTTGTGAACTTAGGAAAGTTCATTAGGTGTTTTCTTGGTATTAGGACTTATATAATTTGATTCCGAAGTTGTTTTTGTGATTCCGATCCCGATCCGCGTTTAAGGCTTAAAATAGAGTAACTTTCGTTTAAGAGTTTTGCGTGAGTTACAACGAGCTTAGCTTAAGAGTTATGTCTACGTAACCACATAGCACACAGAATTAGTTATATCGGGCATCAAATAAACACTTAGAAGTTATAAGTTAGTGTTCTCGACCTTAGTTTAGACGGTTGTCACATTCTCCCCACGTTGAAAGAATTTCGTCCCGAAATTTCAACTTGCGGTATTCGTCGTGGGAGAAGTGAAGAGATGAGGATACTTAAGCATCATATGATCCTCTCGTTCCCAGGTATATTCGGGGCCTCGCTTTGCGTTCCATCGTACCCTCACTATTGGGATTTTACTGTGTCTTAGCTTCTTAGTTCCGCGATCTATGATTTCAATCGGTTCCTCGACAAATTGGAGCTTCTCATCTAGTTGTACTTCTTCCAAAGGTGTGATGAGTGTTTCGTCCGATAGGCACTTTTTCAATCTTGAAACATGAAAAGGGTTATGCATGTTACCAAGCTCTTGCGGTAGTTCTAAACGATATGCCACGGGACCTATCCTTTCGAGTATCTCGAATGGTCCCACATATCTCGGGCTAAGTTTTCCTCGCTTTCCGCGGCGTATTGCACCTTTCCAAGGTGACACCTTTAGAAGTACCTTGTCGCCGACTTGAAATTCTAGATCTTTCCTGCGCATATCAGCGTAGCTCTTTTGACGGCTTCTCGCAGTCTTGAGTCTTTCCTTAATCGTGGTGATCTTATCAATCGTTTCTTGCACTACGTCCATGCTGATTAGTTGTCGATCTCCCGGTTCTAACCAACACAGTGGAGACCGGCATTTCCTTCCGTAGAGAGCTTCAAAAGGCGCGCATTTGATGCTAGCATGGTAGCTGTTATTGTAAGAGAACTCTATCAGTGGTAAGTGGTTATCCCAACTTCCTCCGAAGTCGATAACGCATGCTCTCAGCATGTCCTCCAGTGTTTGTATGGTGCGCTCGCTTTGACCATCGGTCTGTGGATGATAAGTCGTGCTTAAGTCCAATCGTGTGCCAAACGACTCTTGGAATGCTTTCCAAAATCTGGAAGTGAAGCGAGTATCTCTATCTGAGATGATTGACGTGGGTATTCCGTGACGTGTCACTACCTCGTTGATGTATATTTGGACAAGTTTTTCTACGTTAAAACTTTCCTTAATCGGAAGGAAGTGTGCTGACTTCGTTAGTCGGTCTACTATAACCCAGATCATGTCGTTACCCTTCGATGTTCGAGGTAACTTTGTGACGAAGTCCATTGTGATTTGTTCCCATTTCCACTCGGGAATCTCGGGTTGCTGTAGTAATCCAGATGGTTTTTGATACTCGGCCTTCACTTTCGCACAAGTGAGGCATTTCTCTACGTATAAGGCAACGTCTCTTTTCATTCCAGGCCACCAATAGTGTTCCTTGAGGTCCTTATACATCTTGCTTGACCCTGGATGGATGGAATATCGCGTTCTGTGTACTTCATCCATAATGGTCTTCCTTAATTCGTTAGTCGTAGGAATCCATGCTCGATCCTTAAAATAATAGGCGTCGTCGCCCTTCCTCACAAAGTCTTTGTCGTGATTGTGCAAGGTTTCGACCTTTATGTTATCTGCCTTCAAAGCCTCATGCTGGGCACTTGCTATGCGCGTTCTTAAATCTGGTTTAAGGTAAATCCCTAATGCACGTACTCGAGTCGTCTGCTGCCTCTCCTTCCTACTCAGGGCATCTGCTACGACGTTTGCTTTGCCAGGGTGATACTTAATATCGCAGTCGTAGTCGCTAAGGAGTTCCAACCATCTCCTTTGCCTCATATTGAGTAGCTTCTGATCCAGTATGTGTTGCAGGCTCCTATGGTCCGTGAATACCGTGCATTTGGTTCCGTAGAGGTAATGTCTCCAGATCTTAAGGGAAAAAACTATCGCTCCTAGCTCTAAGTCGTGTGTAGCGTAGTTGACCTCGTGTTTCTTAAGTTGTCGCGATGCGTAAGCTATGACTTTGTTTCGTTGCATCAATACACAGCCTAATCCTAGGTTAGATGCGTCACAATAAACTACGAAGTCTTCGTTTCCCTCAGGAAGAGTTAAGATCGGAGCGTTGCACAATTTCGTTTTCAGGATATTGAAGGCTTGTTCTTGAGCATCTCCCCAGTTGAACCTCTCGTTCTTTTGGGTTAACTTTGTTAGGGGTTTAGCTATCTTAGAGAAGTCCTGAATGAATCGCCGATAATACCCAGCTAGTCCTAAGAATTGGCGGATTTCTGTCGGACTTTTGAGAGTTTCCCAATTCTTTATTGCCTCGATTTTTGATGGGTCAACGTGGATTCCAGATCCATTGACCACGTGTCCGAGAAATTTGACTTCACGCAGCCAGAACTCGCATTTAGAAAACTTCGCGTAGAGTTGTTGTTCCTTGAGTAATTCCAATAATAGTTTTAAGTGCTCTGCGTGATCTTCCTTGTTGCGCGAGTAGATTAGGATGTCGTCGATGAATACAATGACGAACTTGTCTAGATACGGTCGGCATACCCTATTCATCAAATCCATGAATACCGCCGGTGCATTTGTGAGCCCAAATGGCATTACCAAGAATTCGTAGTGTCCGTATCTAGTGCGGAATGCGGTTTTTGGTATATCATCTTCAGAAACCAACACTTGATGGTATCCGGACCTTAAGTCAATCTTTGAAAAGTAGGTTGCGCCTTGAAGTTGATCGAAAAGGTCGTCGATTCGGGGAAGAGGATATCGGTTCTTGACGGTTAGTTTATTCAACTCCCGGTAGTCGATACACATGCGAAACGATCCATCCTTCTTCTTTACGAATAGAATCGGCGCGCCCCATGGTGATGAGCTTGGTCGGATAAATCCTTTATCCAATAATTCTTGAACCTGGTTGGATAATTCCTGCATTTCAGTCGGAGCTAGTCGATATGGCGTCCTAGCCACTGGTGCCGCTCCAGGAATTACCTCGATTCTAAACTCCACTTGCCTCTGAGGTGGTAGTCCAGGTAGTTCTTCGGGAAATACTTCCGGATAGTCTCTAACTATCGGTACATCCTTAAGGTCTACTGCTTTTGCCTGTTTGTCCTTTACGTTCACTAACAATGCAAAGCAGCCCTTATTTAAGTACTTGCGCATCTTCATCACCGATATGAGCTTCGAAGTCTGGCCCGGCCTATCTCCTTGTACTATCAATTCCCTTCCATCTCCTAATGGCATTCGTATCGTCTTATCTAAACAAAATATTTTCGCGTCTCGGATGGTCAACCAGTCCATTCCTATTACTACGTCAAAGCTCTTAAGTTCGATAGGGATTAGATCTATTTCGAAGGTGTGGTTAGCTAGGGTTATCGTGCATTTCTTAATTACGTCGCTAGCTTGGTATTCCTGACCATTTGCGTATTCTACTGTAAATTTTTCACTTAAAGGTTCGGTTTCTAATGCAATCAAGGGCCTAAACTCTAAGGACACAAAACTTTTGTCCGCGCCTGAATCAAACAGTACTGAGGCATAATAGTTGTCCGCGCCTGAATCAAGTTTGTGATGAGAAACACACACCGATCTTCACTGCTACTGAATGCATTATAATGAAGCCTGGGTATGTCATTGATGAAAGCATGATACTACTCAGAACACCAAGAAGGGATAATGTTTATTGTCTAGACATGTCCAAGGTTCAAGTCAATTCACCTGAAGCCTGCTTTCTCTCTAAAGCAACTTTGGATGAATCAACTCTATGGCATAGGAGGATGTGCCACATGAACCTGAAAAACATCAACAAACTAGTCAAGTCTAGTCTGGTTAGAGGACTCCCAAACAAGCAATTCAAACTTGAAGACAATTGCTTAGCTTGCTTGAAGGGGAAGCAACACAAGTCTTCCCACAAAATCAAGGAAGTCAACTCTAACACCACTGCTTTACTTCTTTTACACATGTATCTCTTTGGTCCTACGAACGTAAAGAGTATTGCAAAGAAGTCATACTGCTTGGTCATCACTGATGACTACACAAGATATACATGGGTATATTTTCTTGGTACCAAAGATGAAACAAGCCAGCTCCTCATCTCTTTTATCACCAAAATTGAACTTCAACTCACCAAGAAGATCAAGAAAATCCGTTGTGATAATGGTACAGAATTCAAGAACAGTGTGATGAATGACTTCTGTGAGAAGAAAGGAATAGAACGCCAATTCAGTACTGCCAGGACTCCTCAACAAAACGGAGTTGCTGAAAGACGTAATAGGACACTAATTGAAGCAGCCAGAAGCATGCTAGCTGACTCCAACCTTCCTATTTTCTTCTGGGCAGAAGCAGTTAACACTGCCTGCTATGTCCAGAATAGGGTGTTGCTAGTTAAGGCACACAACAAGACACCATATGAGCTCCTACACAAAAGGCAACCCTTAATCAGCTTTCTTCGTGCTTTTGGATGTCCATGCACAGTTCTTAACTCAAAAGACTATCTTGGAAAATTCGAAAGCAAGGCTGATGAAGGAACATTTGTTGGATACTCATCTCAAAGCAAAGCATATCGGGTCTACAATCACAAATCCAAGATCATTGAAGAGAGCTCAAATGTCACTTTCAATGAATACACACCCAACAAGAAGGGACATGGACCAGATTGGGTATTTGATTTAGATGCCTTAACAAGATCACTAAACTCTAACTTTGAGTTTCATCCGCAGCAAGTTGATACGGACCAGATTGCTACTGAGCACGTTCCTACGGTAACAAAATCCACAACTACGGCACCTGTTGCTACGGCTCCCATAACAGGTACGGCCAGATTGGATGTGATGGAATACATAAATCTTCCAATTCTTTTGGAGGATCAAATTGTTGAATCAAAGGCACCAGCGGACGAGTCTACCAAGGAAGATGAAGCTGTCCCTCCTCCATCACCAACTGCTACGAATAATGCTACACGTCCTAATGGTGTTCCATTTCTAATTGAAGAGGATGAGTTTGGAGTTGAAACCATTGTAAGTGAAGAATTTGAGCACTACTCAACTGATATCCCTAAATCAGTCACCTCTCCTTCATTTACTACTCCTCCAACCACTCCTTCTCCATTCACTACCAACTTTTCAAGCAATGACATGCCAGATTTAAATGATACAAACCTAGGTAGTGAACTACGTGTTGAGAAGCTCCCATCGTCTCGTATCACTAAGAATCATCATCCCGATCAGATTATTGGCTCATTAGACGTCTCTATGGAAACCAGAAGCCAAATCAAATCTAAAAAGGATTCTCAGCGTGCCCTTATCAACACATGTCTCTTTGCATGCTTCCTCTCACAAATGGAGCCAAAGAAAATTCAAGAGGCTCTATTAGATCCACACTGGATAGAAGCATGTCAGGCAGAGCTTCTCCAATTCAAGATTCAGGGAGTATGGGTTCTTGTTGAAATCCCATATGGGAAAAAGGTGATAGGCACACGCTGGATATTCAGAAATAAGAAAGATGAACGTGGCATTGTGATAAAAAATAAGGCAAGACTAGTTGCCCAGGGCTACACTCAAGAAGAAGGTATTGACTATGAAGAAGTATTTGCACCCGTAGCTAGGATTGAAGCCATACGCTTATTCCTAGCCTTTGCCTCATTTATGGGATTCAAGGTATATCAAATGGATGTCAAGAGCGCTTTCTTATATGGAGTTATTGAAGAAGAGGTGTATGTCAAACAACCTCCTGGATTTGAAGACCCTCAACATCCGCACAAAGTGTACAAACTGATCAAAGCCCTATATGGACTTCATCAAGCACCACGTGCATGGTATGACACACTATCAGATTATCTTCTTCAAAACAATTTTCAACGCGGCACAATTGACAAGACCTTGTTCTACAAGAAATCCCAATCAGACATTCTTCTTGTACAAATCTACGTGGATGATATCATCTTTGGATCCACAAAAGATTCATTATGCAAAGACTTTGAGGACCTCATGCACACCAAATTTCAGATGAGTTCAATGGGAGAACTCACTTTCTTTTTGGGCCTACAAGTCAAACAAAAACCGGATGGCATGCTTATAAGCCAAACCAAATATGTCAGGGACATTCTTACAAAATTTGGATTATCAGATGCAAAGGTGGCAAGTACTCCGGTGGAAACTCACAAACAGATGACTGCTGATCTTGAGGGGGAGGATGTGGATGTGCACAACTATAGATCCATGATAGGATCTCTTATGTATCTCACAGCATCAAGACCAGACATCATGTTTGGAGTATGTCTATGCGCAAGATACCAAACAAGACCAAAGATGTCTCACCTCATAGCTGTTAAGAGAATCTTTAGATACCTAAAGGGCAAACCTAATCTAGGTTTATGGTATCCTAAAGACTCTCCCTTTGACTTAATAGCCTATACTGATAGCGACTATGGAGGTGAGAACCTAGACAGGAAGTCTACAACTGGAGGATGCCAATTCATTGGCTCAAAACTGGTGTCATGGCAGTGCAAGAAACAGACAACGGTCTCAACATCTTCAACAGAAGCTGAGTACATTGCTGCTGCTAGTTGTTGTGCTCAAGTACTTTGGATTCAGAATCAGATGATGGACTATGGATACTTCTTCATGAACACACCAATCTTCATTGACAACCAAAGCACAATAAGCATCATCAACAACCCGGTCAAACACTCCAAGACAAAACACATAGAAATACGCTATCACTTTATAAGGGACTGCAACGAGAAGAAACTAATCCATGTTGAGAAGATCCATACAGATAATCAACTCGCTGACCTCCTCACCAAGGCGTTTGATGTTGGAAGATTCACGTTCCTAGTCACAAGCATTGGAATGCTTAATACGGAAGAATAACTCAACTACTTCTCTCTCATTATTTCTAATATATTTAAAGCTTAAGTCCCTTCGAAGAAGCAGTAGTAACCTTATGATGAAAATCAAGTTCCTTACTCTCTAGTATTGGACTATGTTACTACTGCAATATTAATAGTAAAGACAACAAGTATCCAAAGCATGATTAGTACGGCCAAACTTTAAGGCTAAGGGAAGGTTTAACTACTACTGCCCTACGCGTATAAAAATTTTGGACGGATTGGTTAATACGGACAAGTAAAAAGTTGCTACGGCACTCTGGTTTAATACTGCCAGTAACTCAAGTTACTACGGACAGTCCAGTTAATGCGGCCCATAAACAACTTACTACGGACAATTAACCTACTTGCTACGGATCTTTGAGTTAACACTGCAAATTATTATATTAATAAAGGTTTCTTAATCCATAAGAATGCCCTAATTAATTGTGATTTGACAAGTCAGAATACAACTTGCAACCCCACTTTACACGTGTCAGTCACAGAAATCACTTAATAACACGTGTTAAAACCTGATTGGACCTAATTTTTGAAATTCAGGCGCGAGGCACAGCTACTAGTGCCACGTGTAAATTTTTAATTGGACCGTCATTTTTAAATCATTGCGTCTAATCAGGGGAGTCAAGTTGTGCAAATTTTTCGGTATAAAAGGGGGTTAATTTAATCGTTTGAAACTTACCGTTTGTAAAACCCCTAAATTTTCCAATTAAAAGTTACCGTTGCAATTAAAATCAATCGATTTTCTTTCTCGCCTTGACTAACCACTCACATTCTTGATTATCTCTGTTTCTAATCATTCACAGATTCATCAATGGCGGATCAATTGCAGTTTTACCAGACGCACAACATGGTCGCTTTTCTGGAAAAGAATACCGACAACGCCGATTTCCATGAAATCATCGACTTCTTTGATCACTCAAAGATCAAAACGGCGTTAACCATTAATCCGGAGATTAATGAGTCCCACATTCTGGACTTCTGGACATCTGCCACATGGGACGAAGACGAAATTGCCATCAATGCGGTGGTAAGAGGCAAAGCATTCCAAGTGACAGAGTCCACACTCAGAACCCATCTTAACCTACAAGATGCGGAAGGTATTGATTACTGATGACACCCTGGTAAATGCTTTTCAAAACATGGGATATGAGGGGAACCTAAATACTTCCACATTTTTAAAAGCTAAACTTTCCCCTCAATGGAAATTCATGTTGCATACTTTGCAACAGTGTTTGTCACCCAAAAGAACAGGGTGGCATGAAGGAAGTTCATCATTAGCCACTGCAATGGTGTGTTTGGCTACGGGGGGAACTTATAATTTTTCTGGAATGATTTTTGATGCAATAAGAAGAAATATTGATAGTCCAAACAAATTTCTTATGTATCCAAGATTTCTTCAACATTGCATAAACTGTGTTCATAAAGATCTCCCTAGATCAGAAAAATGTTTTGTCTCACATGCTCATACAAGAAAAGTTTTACTAACATGAGAAAAACAACAAGGATGGACCTTCTCGTGTGACACCATTATTCTCAAAAATGATGGTGGTCACAATCCCCACAGCTGCAGGACAAGAACTCTTCCTCTGTCCCAACCCACAGCTGGTAACCCCCAGTACTACGGCAATATCTGTTGGCACTAGTGCCATATCTGTAGTTGGTACTGCAGGGGTAAACCCAGAGGTTGCTACGGTAGTTACTACTGCCACAGTACCTCCAGTTGCTACTGTGAGTTCTACTCCAGTTGCTACTGCTTCAGTCACTACTGCTAAAGTGACTAAATCAAAAGTTTCTGCACCTCACAAACTACCCACAGTTGCTTCAAAAAGACCAAAGAGGGTTACTCAGCCTCTTGTGTCTAAGACCATCCCCCTTACTACTACTGCAAAAGCAATCCCTGAAACATCTTCAGGATTGTTACACAATTTAGGGGAACACCTTGAGCATACCCCCTTGCTCACTGAGTTGGTCACTAAGAAGAGGGAAGACCATGTGGGGAGGGCTAACACTACTGAAACCTCTACTTCTTATAGTAGAGCTCAGGACAGTGTTAACATAACTAAGACCCAAACTACGGCAACACCATCCTTTGCTGAGAACTTGTTCTCAGATTGGGAAGGTGGTCCCTGGTGCCAAGAAACCATGGGGGAGATTCATGCTTCTGCTAGGCAGGAGAGTTTCTCTTTACCCAAAGATCTTCCACCTGTTGGTACTCAACAGGAAAGGGGTGAGGGTAGTGGTAGCCAGTTTACTGAATTGACGGGCATGTACCAGAAATTATTGGTAAGGGTGGAAAAGCAAGAAGAGATGTTGCTCTCTTTAACATCTTTGGTGCAGCAGGTTCTGGCACAACAAGCTTTAATATCAGTCCAGCTACTGCCCAAAAGAATCACCACAGATGCTGCCAACTCCCCAATGCATTCCAGTTCTTCCTCTTCAGATGACTCTCCCTCAGATGACAAAAAGGGGGAGAAAGAAATAGATGTGTTATCATCTGGAGAGAGCAGGGGAGAAGAGAAATCAAGCCATGATACAGTTATCACTGCCACCTCAATCAAGAAGAAGAGATGGAGACAGATAGTGTTGTTGAGGGGGAGACACACTTTGATGCAAAATGGTGATAGATGAAGCTGAAGAAGAAAACCTGGAAATTGATACTTCACTTAGGGGTAGCAGCAGAAACATGAAGTGAAGCAAAGGGTTGAAGAGCCAACCAGACGAAATGGAAGATGAAACTTCACCAGATGCTACAACTTCAAATCAGATACTGAAATGGTTGCTGCGATATAGTTACTACGGACCAACTTGCTACTGTGGATCCTATGGTAACTAGTCCAATTAATACGGATCAAGTTGCTACGGAGCACATTCATGCGGACCCCATGATAACTAGTCCAGTTGCTACGGACATAGTTGATACGGCTGAAATGGAGCAAGTTGCTACTGTGCAACCTACTATGGTAAACTCAATGGTTATTAGTCCAGCTCCAGAAACAGAGGAAGAAGATCATTCCTACCTATTCTCAGCCACTCATCCCACGTTCCGATCAAGCTTCTCACGCTACAAGCAATTCAAACTGAAGCCACAACTCCTTCCACCACGGTAACAGAGCACCATTGATCAAACTGAAGCTGCAAATGTTCTTATAAGAACAGAATTGACAAGAACCAGTGTGATGGCTGATGAAGACACCATAGCCTCACAACTGCAGAAGATCAAGGATAAAAAACAGAAGCAAGAAAAGAAGAAAGCAGAAGAGGAGGAAGAAAGAAATTAGTTGCTATAGCAGTTGCTAGACAAAGAGCAGCAGCTGCCGAGTTAGCTACAATTACATCAACCTCACTTAGAGTATCTGAACAGACTGCTAGTTTATCTGTTTCTGCAGGAAGAGTTGGATTCATCACAGTTGACCAGAAAAGGAATAAAATCAAAATGGTAAATCTTGATGATGAAAAAGACAAAGGCAAGGCTAAGGTAGTGAAGAAGTCAAAGGAAGAAATACAAGAGGAAGATAGGCTGGCTAAAGAAGCACTATTCTTTAGCACCATGACTGAGGAGGAGATTGAAATTGTGAGAAAAGAAAATGCAGCAGCAGAATTACAAATAAGAATGGCTGCTGAGTTAAAGGCTGCTGAAGAAGCAACAGCAAGAAAGATGGCTGAAGAACAAAAGGAAAAAGAATCCTTTGAAGCCATTAACTTTCAAGGTATGACTGCTGAGGAGATAGAGGTAATCAGACAAGAGAATGAAGCTGCAGAATTGTACCTGAGAATGCAAAAAGCTGCTGCTGAAGATGCAATAAGAGCTCAAGAGATGGTTAATGATGACATTTTGGACAAACTGGTTAAAAAGGGCTTGAAAAAGTCTTTGGAAAGAGAAGATGAGCTTATAGCACAGAAGATGCATAAAGATGAGCTTAAACTTGCTAAAGCCAAAGCCAAAGCCAAGCCTGAGAAGAAGAAAGTGTCCAAACCTACTCCTATACAAGCCAAGGTAGCTGAAGATAGAAAGAAATACACAGCTTATCTCAAAAGCAAAGGACATAGTGGCAGATC
>CAJVGC010000065.1:51962475-52238574 GCA_910822075.1 Senecio squalidus | reverse complement strand
ACGTGAGTAATGAGTCAAATACGTGCAAAAGGTATTACGGAATCAAGACTTACGTGACATAAACCCTAATTACGTGCAAAAGAACGAAGTTACGTGCATGGCAAGACTATTACGTGGACAAGGCCTTACTTACGCGACAAGGCATCTGTTACGTGATCAACATGGCTTAGTTACGTGACTTGGGAGTCACGTAAGTACACTTACGTGCGTAACAATCTGTTACGTGACCATGCAAGGCACGTAAGTCCTTACTTACGTGCGAAATTGATGAATTACGTGCTGTATAGAGGTGTTACGTGAACTCGAAGCTTTCTTACGAAAATTTACAATCGGAAATCGATTTCTGAGTGTTCTAGATGTCTAAATGACCCCAAATTGGAACCCTATGTCCAGAATATGATTACATACAATAACCCTCAATAAAATCTCGGTTTTGACGGTGCAAAACGGTAGTTTCGTGTTTGAATCAAAATAACAAAGTTTAAAACTAAATTGGAGAAATACTTACCCGATCGTAACGAAATTCGGAGGATAGATAGAGATGATGGTGAACAATAATCCGGTCTCGGTTTGGAAATTCAACGGTTGGATCGCCGGAAAAAAAGAGAGAGAAGGAAGGTGTTGTAGGTGTTTTTAGAGAGAGAGTGAGAAGATGGTGGAAATGAAGATAAAGACAAAAAAAGTATGGTTGTCTAATAAGACAAAGGGGTAGGTAGGGACGATTTTTGTAATAAAAATATGAAAAGGACTAAAATTGTAATAGAATTTCACCCATAGGACTAGTTTTGAAATAAAATTTCCGAAAAGACTAAAAATGAAATACTTTTTAAACGTTAATCTTAATCACATATTAAGGCATAATTCCCCTAAACTTATCATATGAGCATACTAGACTTATACTAAAGGCACTTAAGACTACACGTTCCCGACATAACGATTCGAATCACTTACTATATACCCGATAAACGTAAATACACATAAAATACAAATACGATACTAAATAAAATACGAGAAATACGAATACGATACCCATAAAATACGAATACGATAAATCATAAAAGAAATACAATAGGGTCAAAACACGAGCATAAATAAATAAAACGAATACGGAACGATAGAAATATACCTAGAAATTCGCGAATGTCACACTTTAATAGTCGGAAAGAAGTAATAACCAACTCCATATAGTTGGAAGAAGAGAAAGATGAGACTTTAATTAGTCTTGGAATATTTTGTAATCAATAATAAAGTATATGTTGTTTGAGCATATAACGAGAATTAAACTGTAGAGGTCTTATTATGGTTGTTATTTAAGTTATGGTTGTTTATTATGTTATGGTTGTTATTTAAGTTATGGTTGTTTATTATGTTATGGTTGTTATTTATATTTCGGGTTGTTGATAATTATGATATGACACTAATGAAGTAGTGAGTGATTAGAATGAATTGTTTTGTTTGCAATGTTGTGCAATGAGTAGTTGTTGTCCAGACTAGTTTTTAGTAGTTTTGATGTTGTTTATGTGTATGAACTATGTTATAAATTGTTATTATGAAAAGAAGTGTTAGATACGACAATTTGATTGCCGGGAAAGAAAAGAAGTTGACTTTCATTAGTCTAGAAGAAGTAGCATCAACTTTACATACCGCGAGGGTATGTATAAGTGTTAGATACGACAATTTGATTGTCGGGAAAGAAAAGAAGTAATTGGAAAGAAAGAAAGAATAGATTTTTAAAGTAGTCGTGTTAGATGTGATTAACATAATTGTAAGGTATACTCACTAGCTTAACGCTGATATATTATGTTAATTGTATGTTTTGTACGTAATCGAGTTTTATGGCAAGGCAAGCTAAAGAAGAAGGGAATGGGACCGTATTATATATTAAATGTTTAAAATTGTTTTTGTAAGAGCTTCCGCTCCAATTTGTAAAATGAGATGTTAACGAACATTTGTCGTTAACTAAAGAGATGAAGTAGTAACACCTTAGAATATCAATTACATGTTTTGTAAGTTTAAAAAAAAATGGTGTGTATTTGGTTCCGGGTGTTTCAACTTATTACATTTGGCAAGAAAGAAACATTTGTATATATATAAAGGGTGCTCGTTCGATTGATCAAGTTTTAATGTCATTTTTGATATGGTAAGATTGAAATTACAGACTTTGACATTCAAGAAAACTTCGAGTTCGGTGGAATTTGTGCGAATTTGGAAGATAAAAGAGGCAATTTATGTGTAGTCTTCGGTGTGTTTGATCGAGTCAATGGTTGTTGGTCAAGTGGGCGATGATTGTGGTTGTTTCTCCTTATATGTTAGTTTAGAAACTTTCAAGATTTAATGTTTTTTGTTAGTTTCTTTCTCGTCGGGTATTTTTTTCCCGATCGATCGTTTGTAACTCTATTGATAAGCAATAAAATTTATCGGGGTAATCCCCTTTACCCAAAACAAACCACAACTACTAAGTTAATATCTTTGCATATCTTTGACTGTTTACCTGAGAATATGCATTAAATGACTGTTTGTTCACCAATCACTTAAGTTTGCTTCTGCCCTTCATCTATAAGTACTCATCTGCATATATGTAACCGAAGATTATTATGCATTCTTCATTGATGTTCTGTCTGAATACTTTGAAGATCTTCTACTATGTAGAACTACATGTAGATGAAGCATATTGTCACACCCCGCTAAAGCGAACGCAGGGTGTGAAGAGCAATAGCATTCGATACACAAGATATAGATAAAGCCCAATGTCATTAAAGGAAAAACATAGTATTCAGGTTTACAAAGTTTTAAACAAGTTACATATCCGGAATTACAAAATGGGGTGTGTCAACCAAACCACCCAAACCCATCCCGTTCTTGAAGTCTTCGCCCCCAAAAGCATAATGTCATCAGCTAGCTTACTCGTTACCTGAAATACGAGTCAAGTGTTAACTACGGGAGACGTAGTTAGTGAGCTACAAAGTTTAAGTAAAGCATAGTTTTCAAATTGTAATCGCATAAACTGCATAGTATCGCATCCAAATAGTTATCACATATAAATGTATAGAGTATAGCATTTGTGTTTATAGCATTGACCACATAGCGCGACTATGTGACAATCTAAGTTTTGCCCAATGATCGTTGCTAAGCCTAAGCCTACCCATTAGTATTATGCACCATCGCTATGAATCGTTGTGGTGAGGGTCATTCTACCCTAATAGCGCTATCCATATCTACTATCGGTCCTTTCCAAAGGGTTAATAGCAACTAATGTCCTTGGTAGTTTTCGGGAGTTTTCAATGGTTTCTCACGTCCATGTTGTACAAGTCCGCAACATGACGATCGATAGTTTTTGTAGTCATTGGCAAATATAGTTTTTCATATAAGTTTACAAGATATCAAAGTGTTTCATAATAGATTCCAAGTAATCAAGTGTTTTCGTAATAGCTTTGCGTATCAAAAAATCGTTTTCATTTAGCAAATCAAGAAATAAAGCGTTTCAAAGTTTGCTTCAGCTTATACATAGTGTCTAAGCCTAGACCTCGCATTTCACCCCAAAAAGTATTAAAAGCGTTTAAAAGAGTAGGGGTTTGTAACTCACTGTTTGCGAAGATAATCGTAAGCGGGAACGGTCGGAACGCGTGTCGGGGATCACCGAAAGCCTAATAATACCAAGTTTTGTTCAAGTGTTATTATGTTATTGTATAATATAATAGATAGCTTTTAGTTGAACTTTAGGTGTTAAGGTCCAATTGTCCAAAAATCGTCGAAATGGTTATTGTTTGTTGTAGTCCAAAAGTCCAAATTAGCGTTTTTATTATTATGATATGTATAATTAGGTCGCTGAAGTGGTTTGGAATTTCAAATGAATTTGGGCAGCGCTTCCGCGCCCAAATTTCACTTCCAAAATTTCAAAGTCACTTTCCCGCTCACTAATCACATATACCACATGATAATATTTAAACATGTTCTTATTATCATTACAAGTCACCAATGTTATTGTTTTATCCAAATCAGTCATATTATTAAGTCTTAAAAGTCAGAATGTGTAACCAACTTCGAACGGCCAAAACGACGATTTTCGGGAAGGACAGCAGGCCGGTGCTGCGCACCTGGGCACAGGTGCTGCGCACCTGCCCTGCTGTTCTTCCCCATTTTCGAGTTTTTCTTGTAAAATCGTTTATTCCAACCATAGATTTCGACATGCATTCGGTTTAAACTTCATAATATGTTATTTTAACAGTTTATACATAACTTTTAACCATAAAATCAAAGATTTAAGCATCAATTAAAAACCCGTTTTTGTATAAAAATGGTTATAAAAGTTCATCAAAACTTGTTTTTAGCTTAGATCATACATGCAATGAGTTATAATAGTAATAAGTAAAAAGGAAGAGTTTCTACCGAATGAAAACTTGGATGATGTTTTAGATGTTTTGAGCTCCAAAAGTGAAGAAAACGTTTGTAATCGAAATAGCTTTAATCCCCTTGCTTCCTTTGTTGATAAACGTTTTTAGATGGTTTTGTGGTGTTTCTCTGTGTTTGTTGCTGGAATGAAGAGGGGAGGGTTTTTGGAGAGAGAATTTTATGTGTGTGTAAGTGTGTGTTTGTGTTTTTGATAAATGAAAAAAAGAAAAGAAAGAAAAGTATAGAAATGATGAAAGGAGGGTGTGGTCTGCCCAAAGATGCAGAAAACATGTGCTAAGGTCGGTTTTGATTGGGTGATGGGTTACAAAAACGAGAAGGGACTAAAAATGTAAATTTTTGAATTCTGGCAGCCGGTGCTGCGCACCAAGCAACTGGTGCTGCGCACCGGGCCAATTTTTCAGCATTTTCTGATTTTTAGTTTTTACGTTTTTGCTTCGTTGGACCTTTTGTTAACCGAAGTTCTTAGTTATGATACGTTGTGAACTTAGGAAAGTTCAAGGTGTTTTCTTGGTATTAGGACTTATATAATTTGATTCCGAAGTTGTTTTATGATTCCGATCCCGATCCGCGTTTAAGGCTTAAAATAGAGTAACTTTCGTTTAAGAGTTTTGCGTGAGTTACAACGAGCTTAGCTTAAGAGTTATGTCTTCGTAACCACATAGCACATAGAGTTAGTTATATCGGGCATCAAATAAACACTTAGAAGTTATAAGTTAGTGTTCTCGACCTTAGTTTAGACGGTTGTCACATTCTCCCCACGTTGAAAGAATTTCGTCCCGAAATTTCAACTTGTGGTATTCGTCGTGGGAGAAGTGAAGAGATGAGGATACTTAAGCATCATCTGATCCTCTCGTTCCCAGGTATATTCGGGGCCTCGCTTTGCGTTCCATCGTACCCTCACTATCGGGATTTTACTGTGCCTTAGCTTCTTAGTTCCGCGATCTATGATTTCAATCGGTTCCTCGACAAATTGGAGCTTCTCATCTAGTTGTACTTCTTCCAAAGGGGTGATGAGTGTTTCGTCCGATAGGCACTTTTTCAATCTTGAAACATAGGGTATGCATGTTACCAAGCTCTTGCGGTAGTTCTAACGATATGCCAGGGACCTATCCTTTAGCGTATCTCGAATGGTCCCACATACTCGGGCTAAGTTTTCCTCGCTTTCCGCGGCGTATTGCACCTTTCCAAGGTGAACCTTTAGAAGTACACTTGTCGCCGACTTGAAATTCTAGATCTTTCCTGCGCATATCAGCGTAGCTCTTTTGACGGCTTCTCGCAGTCTTGAGTCTTTCCTTAATCGTTGGTTGATCTTATCAATCGTTTTCTTGCACTACGTCCATGCTGATTAGTTGTCGATCTCCCGGTTCTAACAACACAGTGGAGACCGGCATTTCCTTCCGTAGAGAGCTTCAAAAGGCCGCGCATTTGATGCTAGCATGGTAGCTGTTATTGTAAGAGAACTCTATCAGTGGTAAGTGGTTATCCCATACTTCCTCCGAAGTCGATAACGCATGCTCTCAGCATGTCCTCCAGTGTTTGTATGTTGCGCTCGCTGACCATCGGTCTGTGGATGATAAGTCGTGCTTAAGTCCAATCGTGTGCCAACGGACTCTTGGAATGCTTTCCAAAATCTGGAAGTGAAGCGAGTATCTCTATCTGAGGATGATTGACGTGGGTATTCCGTGACGTGTCATCTACCTCGTTGATGTATATTTGGACAAGTTTTTCTACGTTAAAACTTTCCTTAATCGGAAGGAAGTGTGCTGACTTCGTTAGTCGGTCTACTATAACCCAGATCATGTCGTTACCCTTCGATGTTCGAGGTAACTTTGTGCCGAAGTCCATTGTGATTTGTTCCCATTTCACTCGGGAATCTCGGGTTGCTGTAGTAATCCAGATGGTTTTTTGATACCTCGGCCTTCACTTTCGCACAAGTGAGGCATTTCTCTACGTATAAGGCAACGTCTCTTTTCATTCCAGGCCCACCAATAGTGTTCCTTGAGGTCCCTTATACATCTTGCTTGACCCTGGATGGATGGAATATCGCGTTCTGCTTCATCCATAATGGTCTTCCTTAATTCGTTAGTCGTAGGAATCCATGCTCGATCCTTAAAATAATAGGCGTCGTCGCCCTATCCTCACAAAGTCTTTGTCGTGATTGTGACAAGGTTTCGACCTTTATGTTATCGTGCCTTCAAGCCTCATGCTGGGCACTTGCTATGCCGTTCTTAAAATCTGGTTTAAGGTAAATCCCTAATGCACGTACTCGAGTCGTCTGCTGCCCTCTCTTCCTACTCAGGGCATCTGCTACGACGTTTTGCTTTGCCAGGGTGATACTTAAATATCGCAGTCGTAGTCGCTAAGGAGTTCCAACCATCTCCTTTGCCTCATATTGAGTAGCTTCTGATCCAGTATGTGTTGCAGGCTCCTCATGGTCCGTGAACTACCGTGCATTTGGTTCCGATAGAGTAATGTCTCCAGATCTTAAGGAAAAAAACTATCGCTCCTAGCTCTAAGTCGTGTTTGCTAGGTGTTGACCTCGTGTTCTTAAGTAAGCTATGACCTTTGTTTCGTTGCATCAATACACAGCCTAATCCTAGGTTAGATGCGTCACATAAACTACGAAGTCTTCGTTTCCCTCAGGAAGAGTTAAGATCGGAGCGTTGCACAATTTCGTTTTCAGGATATTGAAGGCTTGTTCTTGGAGCATCTCCCCAGTTGAACCTCTCGTTCTTTTGGGTTAACTTTGTTAGGGGTTTAGCTCTCTTAGAGAAGTCCTGAATGAATCGCCGATATACCCAGCTAGTCCTAAGAATTGGCGGATTTCTGTCGGACTTTTGAGAGTTTCCCAATTCTTTATTGCCTCGATTTTTGATGGGTCAACGTGGATTCCAGATCCATTGACCACGTGTCCGAGAAATTTGACTTCACGCAGCCAGAACTCGCATTTAGAAAACTTCGCGTAGAGTTGTTGTTCCTTGAGTAATTCCAATAATAGTTTTAAGTGCTCTGCGTGATCTTCCTTGTTGCGCGAGTAGATTAGGATGTCGTCGCAATGACGAACTTGTCTAGATACGGTCGGCATACCCTATTCATCAAATCCATGAATACCGCCGGTGCATTTGTGAGCCCAAATGGCATTACCAAGAATTCGTAGTGTCCGTATCTAGTGCGGAATGCGGTTTTTGGTATATCATCTTCAGAAACCAACACTTGATGGTATCCGGACCTTAAGTCAATCTTTGAAAAGTAGGTTGCGCCTTGAAGTTGATCGAAAAGGTCGTCGATTCGGGAAGAGGATATCGGTTCTTGACGGTTAGTTTATTCAACTCCCGGTAGTCGATACACATGCGAAACGATCCATCCTTCTTCTTTACGAATAGAATCGGCGCGCCCCATGGTGATGAGCTTGGTCGGATAAATCCTTTATCCAATAATTCTTGAACCTGGTTGGATAATTCCTGCATTTCAGTCGGAGCTAGTCGATATGGCGTCCTAGCCACTGGTGCCGCTCCAGGAATTACCTCGATTCTAAACTCCACTTGCCTCTGAGGTGGTAGTCCAGGTAGTTCTTCGGGAAATACTTCCGGATAGTCTCTAACTATCGGTACATCCTTAAGGTCTACTGCTTTTGCCTGTTTGTCCTTTACGTTCACTAACAATGCAAAGCAGCCCTTATTTAAGTACTTGCGCATCTTCATCACCGATATGAGCTTCGAAGTCTGGCCCGGCCTATCTCCTTGTACTATCAATTCCCTTCCATCTCCTAATGGCATTCGTATCGTCTTATCTAAACAAAATATTTTCGCGTCTCGGATGGTCAACCAGTCCATTCCTATTACTACGTCAAAGCTCTTAAGTTCGATAGGGATTAGATCTATTTCGAAGGTGTGGTTAGCTAGGGTTATCGTGCATTTCTTAATTACGTCGCTAGCTTGGTATTCCTGACCATTTGCGTATTCTACCGTAAATTTTTCACTTAAGGTTCGGTTTCTAATGCAATCAAGGGCCTAAACTCTAAGGACACAAAACTTTTGTCCGCGCCTGAATCAAACAGTACTGAGGCATAATAGTTGTCCGCGCCTGAATCAAGTTTGTGATGAGAAACACACACCGATCTTCACTGCTACTGAATGCATTATAATGAAGCCTGGGTATGTCATTGATGAAAGCATGATACTACTCAGAACACCAAGAAGGGATAATGTTTATTGTCTAGACATGTCCAAGGTTCAAGTCAATTCACCTGAAGCCTGCTTTCTCTCTAAAGCAACTTTGGATGAATCAACTCTATGGCATAGGAGGATGTGCCACATGAACCTGAAAAACATCAACAAACTAGTCAAGTCTAGTCTGGTTAGAGGACTCCCAAACAAGCAATTCAAACTTGAAGACAATTGCTTAGCTTGCTTGAAGGGGAAGCAACACAAGTCTTCCCACAAAATCAAGGAAGTCAACTCTAACACCACTGCTTTACTTCTTTTACACATGGATCTCTTTGGTCCTACGAACGTAAAGAGTATTGCAAAGAAGTCATACTGCTTGGTCATCACTGATGACTACACAAGATATACATGGGTATATTTTCTTGGTACCAAAGATGAAACAAGCCAGCTCCTCATCTCTTTTATCACCAAAATTGAACTTCAACTCACCAAGAAGATCAAGAAAATCCGTTGTGATAATGGTACAGAATTCAAGAACAGTGTGATGAATGACTTCTGTGAGAAGAAAGGAATAGAACGCCAATTCAGTACTGCCAGGACTCCTCAACAAAACGGAGTTGCTGAAAGACGTAATAGGACACTAATTGAAGCAGCCAGAAGCATGCTAGCTGACTCCAACCTTCCTATTTTCTTCTGGGCAGAAGCAGTTAACACTGCCTGCTATGTCCAGAATAGGGTGTTGCTAGTTAAGGCACACAACAAGACACCATATGAGCTCCTACACAAAAGGCAACCCTTAATCAGCTTTCTTCGTGCTTTTGGATGTCCATGCACAGTTCTTAACTCAAAAGACTATCTTGGAAAATTCGAAAGCAAGGCTGATGAAGGAACATTTGTTGGATACTCATCTCACTACAATCACAAATCCAAGATCATTGAAGAGAGCTCAAATGTCACTTTCAATGAATACACACCCAACAAGAAGGGACATGGACCAGATTGGGTATTTGATTTAGATGCCTTAACAAGATCACTAAACTCTAACTTTGAGTTTCATCCGCAGCAAGTTGATACGGACCAGATTGCTACTGAGCACGTTCCTACGGTAACAAAATCCACAACTACGGCACCTGTTGCTACGGCTCCCATAACAGGTACGGCCAGATTGGATGTGATGGAATACATAAATCTTCCAATTCTTTTGGAGGATCAAATTGTTGAATCAAAGGCACCAGCGGACGAGTCTACCAAGGAAGATGAAGCTGTCCCTCCTTCATCACCAACTGCTACGAATAATGCTACACGTCCTAATGGTGTTCCATTTCTAATTGAAGAGGATGAGTTTGGAGTTGAAACCATTGTAAGTGAAGAATTTGAGCACTACTCAACTGATATCCCTAAATCAGTCACCTCTCCTTCATTTACTACTCCTCCAACCACTCCTTCTCCATTCACTACCAACTTTTCAAGCAATGACATGCCAGATTTAAATGATACAAACCTAGGTAGTGAACTACGTGTTGAGAAGCTCCCATCGTCTCGTATCACTAAGAATCATCATCCCGATCAGATTATTGGCTCATTAGACGTCTCTATGGAAACCAGAAGCCAAATCAAATCTAAAAAGGATTCTCAGCGTGCCCTTATCAACACATGTCTCTTTGCATGCTTCCTCTCACAAATGGAGCCAAAGAAAATTCAAGAGGCTCTATTAGATCCACACTGGATAGAAGCATGTCAGGCAGAGCTTCTCCAATTCAAGATTCAGGGAGTATGGGTTCTTGTTGAAATCCCATATGGGAAAAAGGTGATAGGCACACGCTGGATATTCAGAAATAAGAAAGATGAACGTGGCATTGTGATAAAAAATAAGGCAAGACTAGTTGCCCAGGGCTACACTCAAGAAGAAGGTATTGACTTGCACCCGTAGCTAGGATTGAAGCCATACGCTTATTCCTAGCCTTTGCCTCATTTATGGGATTCAAGGTATATCAAATGGATGTCAAGAGCGCTTTCTTATATGGAGTTATTGAAGAAGAGGTGTATGTCAAACAACCTCCTGGATTTGAAGACCCTCAACATCCACACAAAGTGTACAAACTGATCAAAGCCCTATATGGACTTCATCAAGCACCACGTGCATGGTATGACACACTATCAGATTATCTTCTTCAAACAATTTTCAACGCGGCACAATTGACAAGACCTTGTTCTACAAGAAATCCCAATCAGACATTCTTCTTGTACAAATCTACGTGGATGATATCATCTTTGGATCCACAAAAGATTCATTATGCAAAGACTTTGAGGACCTCATGCACACCAAATTTCAGATGAGTTCAATGGGAGAACTCACTTTCTTTTTGGGCCTACAAGTCAAACAAAAACCGGATGGCATGCTTATAAGCCAAACCAAATATTCTTACAAAATTTGGATTATCAGATGCAAAGGTGGCAGTACTCCGGTGGAAACTCACAAACAGATGACTGCTGATCTTGAGGGGGAGGATGTGGATGTGCACAACTATAGATCCATGATAGGATCTCTTATGTATCTCACAGCATCAAGACCAGACATCATGTTTGGAGTATGTCTATGCGCAAGATACCAAACAAGACCAAAGATGTCTCACCTCATAGCTGTTAAGAGAATCTTTAGATACCTAAAGGGCAAACCTAATCTAGGTTTATGGTATCCTAAAGACTCTCCCTTTGACTTAATAGCCTATACTGATAGCGACTATGGAGGTGAGAACCTAGACAGGAAGTCTACAACTGGAGGATGCCAATTCATTGGCTCAAAACTGGTGTCATGGCAGTGCAAGAAACAGACAACGGTCTCAACATCTTCAACAGAAGCTGAGTACATTGCTGCTGCTAGTTGTTGTGCTCAAGTACTTTGGATTCAGAATCAGATGCATGAACACACCAATCTTCATTGACAACCAAAGCACAATAAGCATCATCAACAACCCGGTCAAACACTCCAAGACAAAACACATAGAAATACGCTATCACTTTATAAGGGACTGCAACGAGAAGAAACTAATCCATGTTGAGAAGATCCATACAGATAATCAACTCGCTGACCTCCTCACCAAGGCGTTTGATGTTGGAAGATTCACGTTCCTAGTCACAAGCATTGGAATGCTTAATACGGAAGAATAACTCAACTACTTCTCTCTCATTATTTCTAATATATTTAAAGCTTAAGTCCCTTCGAAGAAGCAGTAGTAACCTTATGATGAAAATCAAGTTCCTTACTCTCTAGTATTGGACTATGTTACTACTGCAATATTAATAGTAAGACAACAAGTATCCAAAGCATGATTAGTACGGCCAAACTTTAAGGCTAAGGGAAGGTTTAACTACTACTGCCCTACGCGTATAAAAATTTTGGACGGATTGGTTAATACGGAAGTTGCTACGGCACTCTGGTTTTAATACTGCCAGTAACTCAAGTTACTACGGACAGTCCAGTTAATGCGGCCCATAAACAACTTACTACGGACAATTAACCTACTTGCTACGGATCTTTGAGTTAACACTGCAAATTATTATATTAATAAAGGTTTCTTAATCCATAAGAATGCCCTAATTAATTGTGATTTGACAAGTCAGAATACAACTTGCAACCCCACTTTACACGTGTCAGTCACAGAAATCACTTAATAACACGTGTTAAAACCTGATTGGACCTAATTTTTGAAATTCAGGCGCGAGGCACAGCTACTAGTGCCACGTGTAAATTTTTAATTGGACCGTCATTTTTAAATCATTACCCGCGTCTAATCAGGGGAGTCAAGTTGTGCAAATTTTTCGGTATAAAAGGGGGTTAATTTAATCGTTTGAAACTTACCGTTTGTAAAACCCCTAAATTTTCCAATTAAAAGTTACCGTTGCAATTAAAATCAATCGATTTTCTTTCTCGCCTTGACTAACCACTCACATTCTTGATTATCTCTGTTTCTAATCATTCACAGATTCATCAATGGCGGATCAATTGCAGTTTTACCAGACGCACAACATGGTCGCTTTTCTGGAAAAGAATACCGACAACGCCGATTTCCATGAAATCATCGACTTCTTTGATCACTCAAAGATCAAAACGGCGTTAACCATTAATCCGGAGATTAATGAGTCCCACATTCTGGACTTCTGGACATCTGCCACATGGGACGAAGACGAAATTGCCATCAATGCGGTGGTAAGAGGCAAAGCATTCCAAGTGACAGAGTCCACACTCAGAACCCATCTTAACCTACAAGATGCGGAAGGTATTGAACATCTTACTGATGACACCCTGGTAAATGCTTTTCAAAACATGGGATATGAGGGGAACCTAAATACTTCCACATTTTTAAAAGCTAAACTTTCCCCTCAATGGAAATTCATGTTGCATACTTTGCAACAGTGTTTGTCACCCAAAAGAACAGGGTGGCATGAAGGAAGTTCATCATTAGCCAATGCAATGGTGTGTTTGGCTACGGGGGGAACTTATAATTTTTCTGGAATGATTTTTGATGCAATAAGAAGAAATATTGATAGTCCAAACAAATTTCTTATGTATCCAAGATTTCTTCAACATTGCATAAACTGTGTTCATAAAGATCTCCCCAGATCAGAAAAATGTTTTGTCTCACATGCTCATACAAGAAAAGTTTTTACTAACATGAGAAAAACAAACAAGGATGGACCTTCTCGTGTGACACCATTATTCTCAAAAATGATGGTGGTCACAATCCCCACAGCTGCAGGACAAGAAACTCTTCCTCTGTCCCAACCCACAGCTGTAACCCCCAGTACTACGGCAATATCCGTTGGCACTAGTGCCATATCTGTAGTTGGTACTGCAGGGGTAAACCCAGAGGTTGCTACGGTAGTTACTACTGCCACAGTACCTCCAGTTGCTACTGTGAGTTCTACTCCAGTTGCTACTGCTTCAGTCACTACTGCTAAAGTGACTAAATCAAAAGTTTCTGCACCTCACAAACTACCCACAGTTGCTTCAAAAAGACCAAAGAGGGTTACTCAGCCTCTTGTGTCTAAGACCATCCCCCTTACTACTACTGCAAAAGCAATCCCTGAAACATCTTCAGGATTGTTACACAAATCAGGGGAACACATTGAGCATCCCCCCTTGCTCACTGAGTTGGTCACTAAGGAGAGGGAAGACCATGTGGGGAGGGCTAACACTACTGAAACCTCTACTTCTTATAGTAGAGCTCAGGACAGTGTTAACATAACTAAGACCCAAACTACGGCAACACCACCCTTTGCTGAGAACTTGTTCTCAAATTGGGAAGGTGGTCCCTGGTGCCAAGAAACCATGGGGGAGATTCATGCTTCTGCTAGGCAGGAGAGTTTCTCTTTACCCCAGGATCTTCCACCTGTTGGTACCCAACAGGAAAGGGGTGAGGGTAGTGGTAGCCAGTTTAATGAATTGACGGGCATGTACCAGAAACTATTGGTAAGGGTTGAAAAGCAAGAAGAGATGTTGCTCTCTTTAACATCTTTGGTGCAGCAGGTTCTGGCACAACAAACTTTAATATCAGTCCAGCTACTGCCCAAAAGAATCACCACAGATGCTGGCAACTCCCCACTGCATTCCAGTTCTTCCTCTTCAGATGACTCTCCCTCAGATGAAAACAAGGGGGAGAAAGAAATAGATGTGTTATCATCTGGAGAGAGCAGGGGAGAAGAGAAATCAAGCCATGATACAGTTATCACTGCCACCTCAAATCAAGAAGAAGAGATGGAGACAGATAGTGTTGTTGAGGGGGAGACACACTTTGATGCAAATATGGTGATAGATGAAGCTGAAGAAGAAAACATGGAAATTGATACTTCACTTAAGGGGGAGCAGCAGAAACATGAAGTGAAGCAAAGGGTTGAAGAGCCAACAGACGAAATGGAAGATGAAACTTCACCAGATGCTACAACTTCAAATCAAGATACTGAAATGGTTGCTGCGGATATAGTTACTACGGACCACCTTGCTACTGTGGATCCTATGGTAACTAGTCCAGTTAATACGGATCAAGTTGCTACGGAGCATATTGATGCGGACCCCATGACAACTAGTCCAGTTGCTACGGACATAGTTGATACGGCTGAAATGGAGCAAGTTGCTACTGAGCAACTTACTACGGTGAACCCAATGGTCATTAGTCCAGCTCCAGAAACAGAGGAGGAAGATCATTCCTACCTATTCTCAGCCACTCTTCCCACGTTCGATCAAGCTTTCTCACAGCTCCAAGCAATTCAAACTGAAGCCACAACTCCTTCCACCACGGTAACAGAGACTTCTTCCACCATTGATCAAACTGAAGCTGCAAATGTTCTTATAAGAACAGAATTGACAAGAACCAATGTGATGGCTGATGAAGACACCTTAGCCTCACAACTGCAGAAGATCAAGGATGAAAAACAGAAGCAAGAAAATAAGAAAGCAGAAGAGGAGGAAAGAAAGAAATTGGTTGCTATAGCAGTTGCTAGACAAAGAGCAGCAGCTGCTGAGTTAGCTACAATTACATCAACCTCACTTAGAGTATCTGAACAGACTGCTAGTTTATCTGTTTCTGCAGGAAGAGTTGGATTCATCACAGTTGACCAGAAAAGGAATAAAATCAAAATGGTAAATCTTGATGATGAAAAAGACAAAGGCAAGGCTAAGGTAGTGAAGAAGTCAAAGGAAGAAATACAAGAGGAAGATAGGCTGGCTAAAGAAGCACTATTCTTTAGCACTATGACTGAGGAGGAGATTGAAATTGTGAGAAAAGAAAATGCAGCAGCAGAGCTACAAATAAGAATAGCTGCTGAATTAAAGGCTGCTGAAGAAGCAACAGCAAGAAAGATGGCTGAAGAACAAAAGGAAAAAGAATCCTTTGAAGCCATTAACTTTCAAGGTATGACTGCTGAGGAGATAGAGGCAATCAGACAAGAGAATGAAGCTGCAGAGTTGTACCTGAGAATGCAAAAAGCTGCTGCTGAAGATGCAACTAAAGCCCAGGAGATGGTTAATGATGACATTCTGGACAAACTGGTTAAAAAGGGCTTGAAAAAGTCTTTGGAAAGAGAAGATGAGCTTATAGCACAGAAGATGCATGAAGATGAGCTTAAACTTGCTAAAATCAAAGCCAAAGCCAAGCCTGAGAAGAAGAAAGTGTCCAAACCTACTCCTATCCAAGTCAAGATAGCTGAAGATAGAAAGAAATACACAGCTTATCTCAAAAGCAAAGGACATAGTGGCAGATCACTAGGCCCTATGAAGCTGTCATCTATCTTGGAACTTGTAAAGGAAGAAAAACAAAAGGAAAAAGCAAGGGAAGCAGCACTTGCAAAGCTTGAAGAGAAAAAGAAGCTTAATGCAGAAAAGGTGTTGGCTGAAGCCCTTAGAACAGGAAGAAGAGTATTTCAGGCACAAGAACCTGTCCCTCCTGTGGAACAACCAGAAAAGAAGCTTAAAAGAGTCAAAAGCAAATCCAAATTCATTCCTCAAGCTAAAAGAAGAAGAATGAGTGAAGATGATGCTACTGCTTCTCAATCAGAAGATCCTGATGTTCCATTTGCAGATGTTAAACAAGAACCAGAAGATATGGAACAAGATCCCCCAGCAACTACTCAAGGGGGAGATGAAGATAAACTCAAGTTCAAACCAATGGGATATTCTGAGTATATTCATCATGAAGAAGGATTGAGGTTTACTCCACTTAATGTCAAACCTCCAATGATTGTTGACTGGAAGTATATTGGTGGGACAGAGTATGAAGTCAAAAGACAAGATGGTTCAAAGAAAACACTTCCCACCTTCTATGAAACCATCAGACTGTTTGACAGGGATGATTTAGAGAGAATGTATCACATAGGAAAGACAAAGTACTCTAATCAAAAGAAGTCTTTGTCTGGAACTGAACTTGCTATGGATGTTCTCTGTGGACTGTTTGAACCAGGATATGAGAAGAAAAGCTCTGTGTTCAAGAAAGGTGGTCCAAATAATCCTGTCATAAGATGGTTTATATATGATCGTAGTGGTGTCTACTCAATAAGGAGAAGACATGGAACCATGGAGTTCTTCCTAATTGATGTGCAATATCCTCATGGGCTGAAGACGTTAGAAGAAATGATTGAAGTAAAGCTGAATGGTCTTCATGATTCAAGCCTGGCACATCAACTCATTTACAGTATTCTAATGCAAATCTGGGAGGAAGAACACAAAGGACAAGGAAGTGACTGGCCTACTCAAAAAGATTGAAACTGTCTTGTATAAACCGTAGTTATAATAGTTAATACTGCTCTTTTAATGAAGTAGTTAATACGGTTGAAGCATGAAACTTGTACTTTTGATGTGTCATAAAAGTTCAAGGTTAGGGGGAGATTGTTGGGTTATAACTTAGTAATATAGTTTAACCATAAACAATGAACCTTAACAAATGAATAAAAGTAACTTAATCAAACAAATTGAAGATTAAGAAGTTACTACGGACAAACATAAAGACAAAGTTGATGCGGCTGTTCAACAAAGTTACTACGGTAGATGGAGTTACTACGGTTACTACGGACAAGGTCAAGATCAAGATAAGGAAGTCAAACCAAGATACGCGGAAGACAAAGACTTATCTTAGAAGAATCAAATCTAATTAGATAGAGTTATAATTAGATTAGATTTCCTTTTGTTAAATAAGTAAAGTTTCCTTATTCAATGTTTAGATAAGGATAGACGTAGAATTCTAGTTTATCTAGAACGAGCCTCAAGGTCTATAAATAGATAGATCCTTGAAGAATAGAAAACACGTTGTATTGATATTATTATGATTAATACGATTGAGGCTTAGAATTCGACAATACTATTGTTATTTCTTATTCATTCTTTATTGTTCGATAAGCTCGTAATATTGAAGTGTTCATCCGCTGCTGAACTTCTTCAATAGATCTTGATCTAACGAAGGCTAACTTATTAGTTTACATAGACTAATACGATCCTGACAAGTGGTATCAGAGCACAGGAGGTGCTTTAGATCCATAGATCAACGAGTTACAAATCCTCACAAGCAAGAATCATTACAACCACGATGACAGAAACTGCTCTAGGAAAAGTCCCAATCTTAAAGAGCAACGAATTCGACTTATGGAAGCTACGAATCAAGCAACACATCCTACTGGCCGATTACACAGTATGGGATGTGATCATCAATGGTAACAAACATCCTGCTGCCCAAGGAGCTGATGGAGAACCAGGAGTGAATGCTCGTGCACTGGTAAGCGATCTTGAAAGAAGGGAGAAACAAACTGAGATCAAGGCTCTCAGTATTCTTATGATTGCAATCCCCAACGAATATCAATCACAATTCGAAGAATATGAAGATGCCAAATCACTATGGGAAGCTCTGGAAAAGAGATTCAGCGGAACCAAGAATACCAAAAAGAACAAGAAGGCTCTTCTCAAACAAGAGTATGAAAACTTTAATGGCTTACCTGGTGAACGAATGACTCAGACTTTTGACCGATACAAGAAACTCACTGGAGAGATGCTCAGTGCAGGAATCAAATATGAGAAGGATGATATAAACAGAAAGTTTATCCGCGCTCTAGGGAAGGAATGGATTGTATACACTGTGATCTACAGACAAGGAGACGCCCTAGAAGCACTAGAGTTGGATGATCTCTACAACGACTTAAGAGTCTTTGAATCTGAAGTCGAAGCAGAAAAGGTTTCCAGCAACAATCCCAGTATTACCAATATTAATACTGCCCTTGCTACAACATCTGGAGGATCCAAACATGAAATCAGCGAAGAGATTTCATTCGAATCCTTCCTATGTAAGTGTGCTAATCTCACAGTCGACGAGGTCCAGCAGATGCATCAAGATGATTCTGATGAAATCGATCTCAAGTGGCAATCAGCTATGTTGGCTCTACGCGCAAAAAGATTCTTGAATAGAACAGGAAGGAGATTCAATCCACGAAACAACGAACGAATCACCTTTGACAAGAGCAAAGTAAAGTGCTATGACTGTGGTGAATTAGGACACTTCGCTAGAGATTGTCCTAACAAGTCCAACACCAACAATCCACGAACTACTCAAGAGACAAATCAAAGTGCACTCATGTCTCAGGACATCTTTGGATTTGATTGGAGCGACTTGGCTGAAGAAACAAGTCAGAATAGAGCACTAATCTCTGAGGAACAATATCACGAAGAAAATACTGCGGCTACTGTTCACCATGCATGCATAGCCGTAGTAACAGATGATGCGGACATCTTTGGAGAATTGGTTGCTACGGATGATGTATTTTCTACTGAGCTGGAGTATGTTGACGTTGATATGTCTACACTCAACAACAACATATTGGGATACGACTGGACAGACGATGATCAAGGAGCAAACCACGAAGATGCTCTCATGGCCATTAACTCACCAACTCCAGACACAACATCGCTCATGGCTGAGGTAATTACAAAACTTTGTACTCCTGAATGTAAAAGTATAATCACTAAGTACAAAGACCATAATCAATTAATGAGTGACTCCATTAAAGACTTAGAAGAACAAAGAAGGTCAGCACTTAGATTAATTGATAATTTAGAAAAACAGATTAAGTCCCACAAAGTAAATGAACAAAGCTATCAGGAGAAGATCAATCTACTTGAATGGCAACAAGAGGACTTACTTCTTAAACTCAAAGCAGCTAGGGATAAGGTCAAACTTTTAGAACAAGAACACACTAAAATTGAGCTAGATGTAGGGAAGTTAGAATTTGCTTCTAAATCTGTTAACGATCTTTGTCAAAAACAAATTCATAGTAAGGTTAAAGCGGGCCTAGGATACAAAGAAGTTGCCCCTCCATTTAACCAAAACTACATCCCACCATCCTTAGACGAGCCTAGAATCCCCATATCTCAGACACCTCCAAAAGAATCATTCAATGTTGATCCAATCAACTATGATGAAGTTCTAATAGAGGACTTAGTGGAAGAAAGTAAAGTTCATGTTATAAAGAACAAGGATATTCCATTGGAAAATCATCTACTCACAATAGAGGGAATAACTTTACCTTCTACACAAAGTTTAGTGTCTCTGCCCTCCACTAACCCCATTAAGACGGCAAAAACACCTTCAGAAAGCAAAAATAAGCAAACACCTAAGGAAAACAACAAGACTTGGAAACACATAGGCAAACGAGGAAATCAAAGAAACATGAACCAGGTCAAAGCCCAAAAGGGTCAGGTTGTACAACAAACTAGGAAGGGATGCTTTATTTGTGGTAAACTAAATCATTATGCAAAGATATGCTATCACAATCCACAAAATCAAGTGCAAGTGATTCAAAAACCACAATATGGGGTAGGGTACAAGGGAAGGGTTGTCCATAAAACCAACTTTGTTAAACAAATATCTTCAGAAAAGCAAAGTGGTAAAACCAGGAATAAAACTTTCAACAAGAGAGTTGATACTGCTAGACAAACCATAGTTTCTACGGATAAGGTTAATACGGCCAAAGGTAAGGGTGTTAATACTGCTCGTGTTAATACTGTGAAACCTAACCGTATGAACCCTACTCATGTTAATCCTGCCAAAGGTAACTTTGTCACCAAGGCTCCTATTAACAATAAGAAACAACGATATGTCAAACCAGTACCTACTCAAATTGTTAAATCAAAAGTGGTGACACCCAAAATTGCTCATAAAGATAAATCTTTCAAGAAAGTATGGCAACCAAAGGTTCAAGTAACTCAACCACCTATCCCCACTGATTTTACAAAACTTGTACAAAGGAAGGTGAGTTACTTCGATGATATGGGCAAACCCAAGTCAACTTTGGCTTGGGTTCCCACCAGAAACTAATCTCTAACGTTAATGTGCAGGTTCAGCCAACAAAAGAAGACAAGGACAGTTGGCATGTAGATAGTGGCTGCTCCAGGCACATGACGGGCAACATGTCCTGCCTACAGGACTTTGAAAAGTTCAACGGAGGATACGTTGCTTTTGGAGGCAATCCAAAGGGAGGAAAGATTACTGGAAAGGGAACAATCAGCAATGGTACACTACACTTCAAGGATGTGTACTATGTGCAACAGCTTCAATATAATCTGTTGAGTGTCTCTCAAGTTTGTGATGAGAAACACACACCGATCTTCACTGCTACTGAATGCATTATAATGAAGCCTGGGTATGTAATCGATGAAAGCATGATACTACTCAGAACACCAAGGAGGGATAATGTTTATTGTCTAGACATGTCCAAGGTTCAAGTCAATTCACCTGAAGCCTGCTTTCTCTCTAAAGCAACTTTGGATGAATCAACTCTATGGCATAGGAGGATGTGCCACATGAACCTGAAAAACATCAACAAACTAGTCAAGTCTAGTCTGGTTAGAGGACTCCCAAACAAGCAATTCAAACTTGAAGACAATTGCTTAGCTTGCTTGAAGGGGAAGCAACACAAGTCTTCCCACAAAATCAAGGAAGTCAACTCTAACACCACTGCTTTACTTCTTTTACACATGGATCTCTTTGGTCCTACGAACGTAAAGAGTATTGCAAAGAAGTCATACTGCTTGGTCATCACCGATGACTACACAAGATATACATGGGTATATTTTCTTGGTACCAAAGATGAAACAAGCCAGCTCCTCATCTCTTTTATCACCAAGATTGAACTTCAACTCACCAAGAAGATCAAGAAAATCCGTTGTGATAATGGTACAGAATTCAAGAATAGTGTGATGAATGACTTCTGTGAGAAGAAAGGAATAGAACGCCAATTCAGTACTGCCAGGACTCCTCAACAAAACGGAGTTGCTGAAAGACGTAATAGGACACTAATTGAAGCAGCCAGAAGCATGCTAGCTGACTCCAACCTTCCTATTTTCTTCTGGGCAGAAGCAGTTAACACTGCCTGCTATGTCCAGAATAGGGTGTTGCTAGTTAAGGCACATAACAAGACACCATATGAGCTACTACACAAGAAGCAACCCTTGATCAGCTTTCTTCGTGCTTTTGGATGCCCATGCACAGTCCTTAACTCAAAAGACTATCTTGGAAAATTTGAAAGCAAAGCTGATGAAGGAACATTCGTTGGATACTCATCTCAAAGCAAAGCATATCGGGTCTACAATCACAAATCCAAGATCATTGAAGAAAGCTCAAATGTCACATTCAATGAATATACACCCAACAAGAGGGGACATGGACCAGATTGGGTATTTGATTTGGATGCCTTAACAAAGTCACTAAACTCTAACTTTGAGTTTCAACCAAAGCAAGTTGATACGGACCAAGTTGCTACTGAGCATGTTAATACGGCAACAAAATCCACAACTACGGCACCTGTTACTACGGCTCCTATTACAGGTACTGCTCGCTTGGATGTGATGGAATACATAAATCTTCCAATCTTTTTGGAAGATCCAGCTGTTGAATCAAAGGCCACAGAGGACGACCCTACCAAGGAAGACGAAGTTGTCACTCCTCCATCACCAACTCCTACGGATAATGCAACACGACCTAATGGAGTTCCATTCCTAATAGAAGAAAATGAGTTTGGAGTTGAAACTACTGTAAGTGAAGAATTTGAGCACTACTCAACTGATATCCCTAAATCAGTCACCTCTCCTTCATTTACTACTCCTCCAACCACTCCGTCTCCATTCACTACCAACTTTTCAAGCAATGACATGCCAGATTTGAATGATACAAACCTAGGTAGTGAACTACGTGTTGAGAAGCTCCCATCTTCTCGTATTACTAAGAATCATCCTCCTGATCAGATCATTGGCTCAATTGACGTCTCTATGGAAACTCGAAGTCAATTCAAATCTAAAAAGGATTCTCAGCGTGCTCTTATAAACACATGTCTCTTTGCATGCTTCCTCTCACAAATGGAGCCAAAGAAAATTCAAGAGGCACTATTAGATCCACACTGGATAGAAGCATGTCAGGCAGAGCTTCTCCAATTCAAGATTCAGGGAGTATGGGTTCTTGTTGAAATCCCATATGGGAAAAAGGTGATAGGCACACGCTGGATATTCAGAAATAAGAAAGATGAGCGTGGCATTGTGATCAAAAATAAGGCAAGACTAGTTGCCCAGGGCTACACTCAAGAAGAAGGTATTGACTATGAAGAAGTATTTGCACCCGTAGCTAGGATTGAAGCCATACGCTTATTCCTAGCCTTTGCCTCATTTATGGGATTCAAGGTATATCAAATGGATGTCAAGAGCGCTTTCTTATATGGAGTTATTGAAGAAGAGGTGTATGTCAAACAACCTCCTGGATTTGAAGACCCTCAACATCCGCACAAAGTGTACAAACTGATCAAAGCCCTATATGGACTTCATCAAGCACCACGTGCATGGTATGACACACTATCAGATTATCTTCTTCAAAACAATTTTCAACGCGGCACAATTGACAAGACCTTGTTCTACAAGAAATCCCAATCAGACATTCTTCTTGTACAAATCTACGTGGATGATATCATCTTTGGCTCCACAAAAGATTCATTATGCAAAGACTTTGAGGACCTCATGCACACCAAATTTCAGATGAGTTCAATGGGAGAACTCACTTTCTTTTTGGGCCTACAAGTCAAACAAAAACCGGATGGCATGCTTATAAGCCAAACCAAATATGTCAGGGACATTCTTACAAAATTTGGATTATCAGATGCAAAGGTGGCGAGTACTCCGGTGGAAACTCACAAACAGATGACTGCTGATCTTGAGGGGGAGGATGTGGATGTGCACAACTATAGATCTATGATAGGATCTCTTATGTATCTCACAGCATCAAGACCAGACATCATGTTTGGAGTATGTCTATGCGCAAGATACCAAACAAGACCAAAGATGTCTCACCTCATAGCTGTTAAGAGAATCTTTAGATACCTAAAGGGCAAACCTAATCTAGGTTTATGGTATCCTAAAGACTCTCCCTTTGACTTAATAGCCTATACTGATAGCGACTATGGAGGTGAGAACCTAGACAGGAAGTCTACAACTGGAGGATGCCAATTCATTGGCTCAAGACTGGTGTCATGGCAGTGCAAGAAACAGACAACGGTCTCAACATCTTCAACAGAAGCTGAGTACATTGCTGCTGCTAGTTGTTGTGCTCAAGTACTTTGGATTCAGAATCAGATGATGGACTATGGATACTCCTTCATGAACACACCAATCTTCATTGACAACCAAAGCACAATAAGCATCATCAACAACCCGGTCAAACACTCCAAGACAAAACACATAGAGATACGCTATCACTTTATAAGGGACTGCAACGAGAAGAAACTAATCCATGTTGAGAAGATCCATACAGATAATCAACTCGCTGACCTCCTCACCAAGGCGTTTGATGTTGGAAGATTCACGTTCCTAGTCACAAGCATTGGAATGCTTAATACGGAAGAATAACTCAACTACTTCTCTCTCATTATTTCTAATATGTTTAAAGCTTAAGTCCCTTCGAAGAAGCAGTAGTAACCTTATGATGAAAATCAAGTTCCTTACTCTCTAGTATTGGACTATGTTACTACTGCAATATTAATAGTAAAGACAACAAGTATCCAAAGCATGATTAGTACGGCCAAACTTTAAGGCTAAGGGAAGGTTTAACTACTACTGCCCTACGCGTATAAAAATTTTGGACGGATTGGTTAATACGGACAAGTAAAAAGTTGCTACGGCACTCTGGTTTAATACTGCCAGTAACTCAAGTTACTACGGACAGTCCAGTTAATGCGGCCCATAAACAACTTACTACGGACAATTAACCTACTTGCTACGGATCTTTGAGTTAATACTGCAAATTATTATATTAATAAAGGTTTCTTAATTCATAAGAATGCCCTAATTAATTGTGATTTGACAAGTCAGAATACAACTTGCAACCCCACTTTACACGTGTCAGTCACAGAAATCACTTAATAACACGTGTTAAAACCTGATTGGACCTAATTTTTGAAATTCAGGCGCGAGGCACAGCTACTAGTGCCACGTGTAAATTTTTAATTGGACCGTCATTTTTAAATCATTACCCGCGTCTAATCAGGGGAGTCAAGTTGGGCAAATTTTTCGGTATAAAAGGGGGTTAATTTAACCGTTTGAAACTTACCGTTTGTAAAACCCCTAAATTTTCCAATTAAAAGTTACCGTTGCAATTAAAATCAATCGATTTTCTTTCTCGCCTTGACTAACCACTCACATTCTTGATTATCTCTGTTTCTAATCATTCACAGATTCATCAATGGCGGATCAATTGCAGTTTTACCAGACGCACAACATGGTCGCTTTTCTGGAAAAGAATACCGACAACGCCGATTTCCATGAAATCATCGACTTCTTTGATCACTCAAAGATCAAAACGGCGTTAACCATTAATCCTGAGATTAATGAGTCCCACATTCTGGACTTCTGGACATCTGCCACATGGGACGAAGACGAAATTGCCATCAATGCGGTGGTAAGAGGCAAAGCATTCCAAGTGACAGAGTCCACACTCAGAACCCATCTTAACCTACAAGATGCGGAAGGTATTGAACATCTTACTGATGACACCCTTGTAAATGCTTTTCAAAACATGGGATATGAGGGGAACCTAAATACTTCCACATTTTTAAAAGCTAAACTTTCCCCTCAATGGAAATTCATGTTGCATACTTTGCAACAGTGTTTGTCCCCCAAAAGAACAGGGTGGCATGAAGGAAGTTCATCATTAGCCAATGCAATGGTGTGTTTGGCTACGGGGGGAACTTATAATTTTTCTGGAATGATTTTTGATGCAATGAGAAGAAATATTGATAGTCCAAACAAATTTCTTATGTATCCAAGATTTCTTCAACATTGCATAAACTGTGTTCATAAAGATCTCCCCAGATCAGAAAAATGTTTTGTCTCACATGCTCATACAAGAAAAGTTTTTACTAACATGAGAAAAACAAACAAGGATGGACCTTCTCGTGTGACACCATTATTCTCAAAAATGTTGGTGGTCACAATCCCCACAGCTGCAGGACAAGAAACTCTTCCTCTGTCCCAACCCACAGCTGTAACCCCCAGTACTACGGCAATATCTGTTGGCACTAGTGCCATATCTGTAGTTGGTACTGCAGGGGTAAACCCAGAGGTTGCTACGGTAGTTACTACTGCCACAGTACCTCCAGTTGCTACTGTGAGTTCTACTCCAGTTGCTACTGCTTCAGTCACTACTGCTAAAGTGACTAAACCAAAAGTTTCTGCACCTCACAAACTACCCACAGTTGCTTCAAAAAGACCAAAGAGGGTTACTCAGCCTCTTGTGTCTAAGACCATCCCCCTTACTACTACTGCAAAAGCAATCCCTGAAACATCTTCAGGATTGTTACACAATTTAGGGGAACACCTTGAGCATACCCCCTTGCTCACTGAGTTGGTCACTAAGGAGAGGGAAGACCATGTGGGGAGGGCTAACACTACTGAAACCTCTACTTCTTATAGTAGAGCTCAGGACAGTGTTAACATAACTAAGACCCAAACTACGGCAACACCACCCTTTGCTGAGAACTTGTTCTCAAATTGGGAAGGTGGTCCCTGGTGCCAAGAAACCATGGGGGAGATTCATGCTTCTGCTAGGCAGGAGAGTTTCTCTTTACCCCAGGATCTTCCACCTGTTGGTACCCAACAGGAAAGGGGTGAGGGTAGTGGTAGCCAGTTTAATGAATTGACGGGCATGTACCAGAAACTATTGGTAAGGGTTGAAAAGCAAGAAGAGATGTTGCTCTCTTTAACATCTTTGGTGCAGCAGGTTCTGGCACAACAATCTTTAATATCAGTCCAGCTACTGCCCAAAAGAATCACCACAGATGCTGGCAACTCCCCAATGCATTCCAGTTCTTCCTCTTCAGATGACTCTCCCTCAGATGACAAAAAGGGGGAGAAAGAAATAGATGTGTTATCATCTGGAGAGAGCAGGGGAGAAGAGAAATCAAGCCATGATACAGTTATCACTGCCACCTCAAATCAAGAAGAAGAGATGGAGACAGATAGTGTTGTTGAGGGGGAGACACACTTTGATGCAAATATGGTGATAGATGAAGCTGAAGAAGAAAACATGGAAATTGATACTCCACTTAAGGGGGAGCAGCAGAAACATGAAGTGAAGCAAAGGGTTGAAGAGCCAACAGACGAAATGGAAGATGAAACTTCACCAGATGCTACAACTTCAAATCAAGATACTGAAATGGTTGCTGCGGATATAGTTACTACGGACCACCTTGCTACTGTGGATCCTATGGTAACTAGTCCAGTTAATACGGATCAAGTTGCTACGGAGCATATTGATGCGGACCCCATGACAACTAGTCCAGTTGCTACGGACATAGTTGATACGGCTGAAATGGAGCAAGTTGCTACTGAGCAACTTACTACGGTGAACCCAATGGTCATTAGTCCAGCTCCAGAAACAGAGGAGGAAGATCATTCCTACCTATTCTCAGCCACTCTTCCCACGTTCGATCAAGCTTTCTCACAGCTCCAAGCAATTCAAACTGAAGCCACAACTCCTTCCACCACTGTAACAGAGACTTCTTCCACCATTGATCAAACTGAAGCTGCAAATGTTCTTATAAGAACAGAATTGACAAGAACCAATGTGATGGCTGATGAAGACACCTTAGCCTCACAACTGCAGAAGATCAAGGATGAAAAACAGAAGCAAGAAAATAAGAAAGCAGAAGAGGAGGAAAGAAAGAAATTGGTTGCTATAGCAGTTGCTAGACAAAGAGCAGCAGCTGCTGAGTTAGCTACAATTACATCAACCTCACTTAGAGTATCTGAACAGACTGCTAGTTTATCTGTTTCTGCAGGAAGAGTTGGATTCATCACAGTTGACCAGAAAAGGAATAAAATCAAAATGGTAAATCTTGATGATGAAAAAGACAAAGGCAAGGCTAAGGTAGTGAAGAAGTCAAAGGAAGAAATACAAGAGGAAGATAGGCTGGCTAAAGAAGCACTATTCTTTAGCACTATGACTGAGGAGGAGATTGAAATTGTGAGAAAAGAAAATGCAGCAGCAGAGCTACAAATAAGAATAGCTGCTGAATTAAAGGCTGCTGAAGAAGCAACAACAAGAAAGATGGCTGAAGAACAAAAGGAAAAAGAATCCTTTGAAGCCATTAACTTTCAAGGTATGACTGCTGAGGAGATAGAGGCAATCAGACAAGAGAATGAAGCTGCAGAGTTGTACCTGAGAATGCAAAAAGCTGCTGCTGAAGATGCAACTAAAGCCCAGGAGATGGTTAATGATGACATTCTGGACAAACTGGTTAAAAAGGGCTTGAAAAAGTCTTTGGAAAGAGAAGATGAGCTTATAGCACAGAAGATGCATGAAGATGAGCTTAAACTTGCTAAAATCAAAGCCAAAGCCAAGCCTGAGAAGAAGAAAGTGTCCAAACCTACTCCTATCCAAGTCAAGATAGCTGAAGATAGAAAGAAATACACAGCTTATCTCAAAAGCAAAGGACATAGTGGCAGATCACTAGGCCCTATGAAGCTGTCATCTATCTTGGAACTTGTAAAGGAAGAAAAACAAAAGGAAAAAGCAAGGGAAGCAGCACTTGCAAAGCTTGAAGAGAAAAAGAAGCTTAATGCAGAAAAGGTGTTGGCTGAAGCCCTTAGAACAGGAAGAAGAGTATTTCAGGCACAAGAACCTGTCCCTCCTGTGGAACAACCAGAAAAGAAGCTTAAAAGAGTCAAAAGCAAATCCAAATTCATTCCTCAAGCTAAAAGAAGAAGGATGAGTGAAGATGATGCTACTGCTTCTCAATCAGAAGATCCTGATGTTCCATTTGCAGATGTTAAACAAGAACCAGAAGATATGGAACAAGATCCCCCAGCAACTACTCAAGGGGGAGATGAAGATAAACTCAAGTTCAAACCAATGGGATATTCTGAGTATATTCATCATGAAGAAGGATTGAGGTTTACTCCACTTAATGTCAAACCTCCAATGATTGTTGACTGGAAGTATATTGGTGGGACAGAGTATGAAGTCAAAAGACAAGATGGTTCAAAGAAAACACTTCCTACCTTCTATGAAACCATCAGACTGTTTGACAGGGATGATTTAGAGAGAATGTATCACATAGGAAAGACAAAGTACTCTAATCAAAAGAAGTCTTTGTCTGGAACTGAACTTGCTATGGATGTTCTCTGTGGACTGTTTGAACCAGGATATGAGAAGAAAAGCTCTGTGTTCAAGAAAGGTGGTCCAAATAATCCTGTCATAAGATGGTTTATATATGATCGTAGTGGTGTCTACTCAATAAGGAGAAGACATGGAACCATGGAGTTCTTCCTAATTGATGTGCAATATCCTCATGGGCTGAAGACGTTAGAAGAAATGATTGAAGTAAAGCTGAATGGTCTTCATGATTCAAGCCTGGCACATCAACTCATTTACAGTATTCTAATGCAAATCTGGGAGGAAGAACACAAAGGACAAGGAAGTGACTGGCCTACTCAAAAAGATTGAAACTGTCTTGTATAAACCGTAGTTATAATAGTTAATACTGCTCTTTTAATGAAGTAGTTAATACGGTTGAAGCATGAAACTTGTACTTTTGATGTGTCATAAAAGTTCAAGGTTAGGGGGAGATTGTTGGGTTATAACTTAGTAATATAGTTTAACCATAAACAATGAACCTTAACAAATGAATAAAAGTAACTTAATCAAACAAATTGAAGATTAAGAAGTTACTACGGACAAACATAAAGACAAAGTTGATGCGGCTGTTCAACAAAGTTACTACGGTAGATGGAGTTACTACGGTTACTACGGACAAGGTCAAGATCAAGATAAGGAAGTCAAACCAAGATACGCGGAAGACAAAGACTTATCTTAGAAGAATCAAATCTAATTAGATAGAGTTATAATTAGATTAGATTTCCTTTTGTTAAATAAGTAAAGTTTCCTTATTCAATGTTTAGATAAGGATAGACGTAGAATTCTAGTTTATCTAGAACGAGCCTCAAGGTCTATAAATAGATAGATCCTTGAAGAATAGAAAACACGTTGTATTGATATTATTATGATTAATACGATTGAGGCTTAGAATTCGACAATACTATTGTTATTTCTTATTCATTCTTTATTGTTCGATAAGCTCGTAATATTGAAGTGTTCATCCGCTGCTGAACTTCTTCAATAGATCTTGATCTAACGAAGGCTAACTTATTAGTTTACATAGACTAATACGATCCTGACACCTTCCCGCCTGTTGCGGTCCAGCATTCACTGCCTTACAGTGTCGAGTCCAGTGACCGAGGCGGTTGCAGTTGGTGCATGACCGACATTCACCTCCGTGGTGATAACCGCACCTATCGCATTTCGGCGCCTTCCCCTGATAGCCGGTATTCTCTGCCGCGACTACTCCATAGTTTCTCACTGTCTTGGTCTTCTTGTTGAACCGATCTCTTCTGTTCCCCGACGTGTCCTCAACCTTGCGCTTTCCCTTAGCGTCCTCTGCGCCCGTCTTTGTCGCTCCTCCATTCCTTATCCAATCCTGGGTTAGGCGGTTGGCCAAACTCACGGCCTGTTGCATCGTAGTTGGCTCAGTAGCCGTCGCCATATCCCTTATCTAGGGTGAGAGTCCCCAAATGAAGTGCTCAATTTTCTTATCCTCGGGGGTCACTAGTTCAGGCACTAGATTTGCGAGTTCGTGAAATCGCGCGACGTAGGTGTCGATGTCAGTTCCTACCATGGAGTGGTTCCAGAGTTCGTTCTTAAGCCTCTTCAAGATCTCCTTGGGACAGTACTCAATCACCAGTAGTTCCTTGAACCTTGCCCATGGCATGTTGTATGCAGCGTCCGGAGCTTGGACCTGCAGCTGGCTATTCCACTAGGTTAGTGCTCGTCCCTGAAGCATGCAAGAAGTGAATTCCACCTTCTTGTTTTCAGCACACTGGCTGATCCTTAGTACCACTTCCATACTATCGATCCAGCGCGATAGTCCGATGGCGCCCTCAGTGCCATGGAATTCCTTTGGCCTGCAAGATATGAAAGTCTTGTATACACATCCTTGGTTGTTCCCCTGGTTATTGTTTCCCTGATTGTTGTTTTCCCGGTTGTTGTTTCGTTGGTTATTGTTTCCTTGGTTGTTGTTTCCTTGGTTGTTGTTATTTCCCCTTGGTCCTCCCTGGTTAATGCCTGCGTTGATTCGGGCTATGATTTCGGGTATCGCCTCGTTCAGTCGGGCGTTGATCCTTTGGACAATGCGCTCATCGTTGGGTTCAGCCATTTTCCTACACAAAACTGAACTCGGGTTTAGGGTTTTGATATTTCATTTCAGATTCATATAAAGGGGAAATAACAAGAACAACAACAATCGTAATATAATCCGTCCATTTATATATCGCTCAAAATTTGATGTTCTTACAAAATCCAACATCATCGACTTTTGTCGTACATTACCAACCACAATAAGTACTACGCTTACAATCCAAAAGACATCTTACAACAACCTCTAAACCTTAAATGCAACCATTACAACCATAAGGAATACTAGTACTATGCTAATCATCATTAAGTTGCATGCTGCTCGGATTGACTTTCGTGCCATTGCCTTTGTGCGTAACACCTCGGTGTACAAACCACGTATCTGGTGGGAGTGATCTCGCACGACTTGAGTGTATCCGCGGAGGTCGACGGACATGTTACAAAGCGCTTGGATTTCTTCGGGAGTCAATCCGCGAACAGGGGGTGGTGGTGGCGTAGCTATCTGAGGTCTCGAGTGACGATTCGGTGGTTGTCGTGCTCGGCGTGTTGGTAATCGTGAGCTACCTTCACCGTCCCGACGGAGGTAAGGTAGGGTGAGTGGTGACGATTGTTGACTCCTAGAGCGTGATTGAGTATCGTGGAAGGGTTCGGTCTCGCTGTCGGACCTAGCTATCTCTTTCCCTCTCGACATACCCTAAATCGGTAACGCGTTAGTTCGAAGATACGGCTCATGTTAGTGTTAGTAATAAGCTGAGCACATAGAGTATCTCAAGTATAGCATCTAGGTCTGTGTGGGTCTGACTTCAAGAATTCCCGGGGAGGTTCGTTTAACGTTTTACCAATCCCGTTCCGGCATAACTTAGTCCAAATTATTCATAGGTGATCAGGCTACGAATAATTCAAGTTAAACAATGCCTTCACGTTTTGGTTAAATAAAATCTTTCGTTTTTAGAAATTGGTTATAGTTTGATTTTTGAAAAACCGGTATTCACTATAACCTTGCGCTCTGATACCAAGTCTGTCACACCCCGCTAAAGCGGAACGCAGGGTGTGAAGAGCAATAGCATTCGATACACAAGATATAGATAAACGCCAAATGTCATTAGAGGAAAAACATAGTATTCAAGGTTTACAAAGTTTTAAACAAAGTTACATATCCGAATTACAAAATGGGGTGTTCAACCAAACCACCCAAACCCATCCCGTTCTTGAAGTCATTCGCCCCCAAAAGCATAAGTCATCAGCTAGCTTACTCGTTACCTGAAAATACGAGTCAAGTGTTAACTACGGGAGACGTAGTTAGTGAGCTACAAGTTTAAGTAAAAGCATAGTTTTCAAATTGAAATCGCATAAACATGCATAGAGTATCGCATCCAAAATAGTTATCACATATAAATGTATAGAGTATAGCATTTGTGTTTATAGGCATTGACCACATAGCGCGACTATGTGGCAATCCTAGGTTTTGCCCAATGATCGTTGCTAAGCCTAAGCCTACCCATTAGTATTATGCACCATCGCTATGAATCGTTGTGGTGAGGGTCATTCTACCCTAATAGCGCTATCCATATCTACTATCGGTCCTTTCCAAAGGGATTAATAGCAACTAATGTCCTTGGTAGTTTTCGGGAGTTTTCAATGGTTTCTCACGTCCATGTTGTACAAGGTCCGCAACATGACGATCGATAGTTTTTAGTCATTGGCAAATATAGTTTTTCATATAAGTTTACAAGATATCAAAGTGTTTCGTAATAGATTTCCAAGTAATCAAGTGTTTTCGTAATAGCTTTGCGTATCAAATCGTTTTCATTTAGCAATCAAGAAATAAAGCGTTTCAAAGTTTGCTTCAGCTTATACATAGTGTCTAAGCCTAAGACTCGCATTTCACCCCAAAAAGTATTAAAAGCGTTTAAAAGAGTAGGGGTTTGTAACTCACTGTTTGCGAAGATAATCGTAAGCGGGAACGGTCGGAACGCGTGTCGGGAATCACCGAAAGCCTAATAATACCAAGTTTTGTTCAAGTGTTATTACGTTATTGTATAATATAATAGATAGCTTTTAGTTGAACTTTAGATGTTAAGGTCCAATTTGTCCAAAAATCGTCCGAAATGGTTATTGTTTGTTTTAGTCCAAAAGTCCAAAATTAGCGTTTTTATTAGTATGATATGTATAATTAGGTCGCTGAAGTGGTTTGGAATTTCAAACGAAATTTGGGCAGCGCTTCCGCGCCCAAATTTTACTTCCAAATTTCAAAGTCACTTTCCCGCTCACCAATCACATATACCACATGATAATATTTAAACATGTTCTTATTATCATATCAAGTCCATTACAAGTCACCAATGTTATTGTTTTATCCAAGATCAGTCATATATATTAAGTCTTAAAAGTCAGAATGTGTAACCAAGCTTCGAACGGCCAAAACGACGGTTTTCGGGAGGGACAGCAGGCCGGTGCTGCGCACCTGGGCACAGGTGCTGCGCACCTGCCCTGCTGTTCTTCCCCATTTTCGAGTTTTTCTTGTAAAATCGATTATTCCAACCATAGATTTCGACATGCATTCGGTTTAAACTTCATAATATGTTATTTTAACAGTTTATACATAACTTTTAACCATAAAATCAAAGATTTAAGCATCAATAATTAAAAACCCGTTTTTGTATAAAAATGGTTATAAAAGTTCATCAAAACTTGTTTTTATAGCTTAGATCATACATGCAATGAGTTATAATAGTAACATAAGTAAAAAGGAAGAGTTTCTACCGAATGAAAAACTTGGATGATGTTTTAGATGAGTTTTGAGCTCCAAAAGTGAAGAAAACGTTTTGTAATCGAAATAGCTTTAATCCCCTTGCTTCCTTTTGATGATAAACGTTTTTAGATGGTGTTTATGTGGTGTTTTCTCTGTGTTTTGTTGCTGGAAATGAAGAAGGGGGAGAGGGTTTTTGGAGAGAATTGTTATGTGTGTGTAAAGAGTGTGTGTTTGTGTTTTTGATAAATGAAAAAGAAAAGGAAAAGAAAAGTATAGAAATGATGAAAAGGAGGGTGTGGTCTGCCCAAAGATGCAGAAAACATGTGCTAAGGTCGGTTTTGATTGGGTGATGGGTTACAAAAACGAGAAGGGACTGAAAATGTAAATTTTTGAATTCTGGCAGCCGGTGCTGCGCACCAAGCAACTGGTGCTGCGCACCGGGCCAATTTTCAGCATTTTCTGATTTTTAGTTTTTACGTTTTTGCTTCGTTGGACCTGTTTGTTAACCGAAGGTTCTTAGTTATGATACGTTGTGAACTTAGGAAAGTTCATTAGGTGTTTTCTTGGTATTAGGACTTATATAATTTGATTCCGAAGTTGTTTTTGTGATTCCGATCCCGATCCACGTTTAAGGCTTAAAATAGAGTAACTTTCGTTTAAGAGTTTTGCGTGAGTTACAACGAGCTTAGCTTAAGAGTTATGTCTACGTAACCACATAGCACACAGAATTAGTTATATCGGGCATCAAATAAACACTTAGAAGTTATAAGTTAGTGTTCTCGACCTTAGTTTAGACGGTTGTCACACATATAAGCCTCCGAGATAAACCTGAGGCTTATCTGTATCTCATTTGCACAAACTCACTATGCAGATAATTCATGTTTATTGACTAGTAGTACAAATAGTTGCAAATGAGCGACAGCTATATCAATACCCACATTATCTTCAATGTTTGAGTGCATATTTGAACATTATCAAATATATATACAAAGAGTTTGACCCAACAAATGTGATTATTGTTTAGAATATAGGTTAGGTGGATACAAAGTATATGCCCATTAAGACCATAATATCTCATTCCCAAAATAGCAGAAGTCAAGGGGTTGTACTCCCTTGCCCTATTAGAGACAGAGCCCCTTGTGTAGATATACTCCATCATCTGTGTATGAGTGCAGACTCACTTTTGAGGTTGCTCATCTACAAGTACATATGATTCATCTAAAAGTTCTAAAGACGCATATATTTATTTGCAAGATATGTTAGTGCAAATATTCATCTACATGTTTATTTTGTTGATATAATTGCCCTTAATAGTTGGTTGTAACTACTTTGACCTATTACAAGGACTTGTATACATACCATTAATGACTTAGTCATGAAACTACTATGACAATTGTGATTGTTATTATTGAGAGATTAATAAGTCAGTGTATCATCATGTTTTTGTGAGCTCTATAAATTAGAGAAAAATATGAATATGAAATATACATCCAAACACACCCACATACTCATTTGTAAAAGATTTTTCAGTTTGTGCCTAATTTGTGAACAAACTCATTGTTTTATCCCAAAGGGCATATAAGGTTGAATAATCTCTTTTGGAAATTAATCCACGATTTATTTAGATATCGAGTTCCTATTTAGTTTCAATACCTTGATACAACACATACCACATGCAACTCAAAGCGTTATCTCTCACTCTAATACCTTATAGAGTAAATTACATAGATCGTCCCTAAGGTTTATATCGAATTACGGTTATCGTCCCTAAGTTTAAAAAGTTGCATGGTATGTCCCAAAGTTTGGAGTAATTACGGATTTCGTCCCTATTTTTGACGTCCGTCTAATTTACCGTTAGGGTTCCCTCACGTGTTAAACACGTGAGGGTATTTTAGTCATTTTGCCCCCAAAAGTCAAAAGTCAAAATCAGATTCATCTTCCCAAAAGTCAAAATTCAAATCAGATTCATCTTCTATATTATACCATTGCAATCAGATTTATACCAGAATCAAAATTCAAATCAGAATCAAAATTCAAGAGGTATCCCTCTGTAATCTGAATTCACGAATCAAAATCAAAATCCCAAAAATCCAAAAATCAAACCAAAAATCAATCCTAAACTAAATAAAAACCAAAAATCTCAAAATCAAACCAAAATTAAAACATAAAATCAAACCAAAAATCAAAATCAAACCAAAAAATCCCAAAACCACCGGATTTCTTCAATCATCCGGCGCTACATCCGCCCGCCACCACTCGCCGCCACCACAGGATTTCTTCAATCATCCGGCGCTACTCCTCTGCAAAGTGGTCCGGTATCAGAAGATCATTTACACGATAAGTCCATAGAGGCGATTAAAGAATTTTACAGGTATATTTCAACATGAATAATTAAAAAGAACTAAAATTGTTTGGAATATTGATGAAATGTTTTGTTTTCAGTGCGAGGGAGGTAAAGGAGATTGCTTTGTGCATCAAAGAATTGAACGCGCCCAGTTTTTATCCAACGATGATAGCAATCTGGGTAACTGATTCTTTTGAGAGGAAAGACATGGATCGGGATCATGATTAGTACCAATGAATAGAATGAAAACATGAAAAATGAAACAGCAGGGGACCTTGTAAGCTTATTTTCTTAGGGTTTATTTGATTTTAGGAAGAAGATTGCAAAAAGACCAAAATACCCCTCACGTGTTTAACACGTGAGGGAACCCTAACGGAAAAAGTAACGGACGTCTAAATTAGGGACAAAATCCGTAATTACTCCAAACTTTGGGACATACCATGCAACTTTTTAAACTTAGGGACGATAACCGTAATTCGATATAAACCTTAGGGACGATCTATGTAATTTACTCTACCTTATATTTCCAGGGTTGAAATCTATATCCTTGATTCCACTATACATATGGATCTTTGGATTGCTACTTGATTACCAAAATCTTTATCTTGCATAACTTAATAAACATAAATCATAGAGTAGTTTACATAATTGGTCCATGTGGTTTGTCGATTTTTACGAGTTTGGTCCCTAAGGGTTTTTTTCTCGGATCCATTCCTCATGGTTTCAGAATGTCACAGATCATATCCATTTGCTGTTAGGCGTGTAAACTTGTCCCTAAATAGAGGAATCAAATCCGTAACTATGACAAACATATAGACCATATATGTAATTAACCTTCTTAAAAGAAAATCAAGTGTGGTTGACCCCACCTCCCGCACAACACACACAAACCATCAACGCCTTTTCCACATTATAATTATCATCTTTATATTCAACAACATCTATATTAGGATTTGACTTTTAAAATTTTTGTTATTAGAGTTACATTTGCATAACTAAGAGGTAAAAGTTAGGGTTTTATTAACATAGCTCTTTCTCCTTATCTATTATCAATCAAAACCACCGTAAATAATATAACAACAACATTCATTTAATATCCGACTTTTAAGATTAGATTACTTTGAGTTACATTTGATACAAAATAGTGTTATTTTCTAAAAGGAGTTAATTATATAAATAGCTCATATGTCTGTCATCACTTATAAATTTGGTCGCTCTATTTAACAGTTAACTGACAGAAAGACTAGATTTCTAACACTAAGAACCCCCGATAACTTGATCCAAGAAAAAAAAAAAGAAAACCACATACACAAAACCCGTAAAAACCAACAAAATAATATCTTTTACATAATAAAATATAATGGCTAAAAATAACAAAATCTAAAACATCAAGGTGAGCAAGATATTTCAAGCGTTATCAACCATAAAGCAGTACTAAACCAAAAACCAAACCCCCTAAAAAACCAAACCACTTACAAAAGCTCCACTAAATTACTATAATGAGTGTATGTTTTAATTCAGTACTAAAACCTTTCCCTCGCTTTTCTCAATTCAATTCCAATCATAACATTTGGAACCCTAATCTCACACCAAATTTATCTTTACAAAATTACTGTTGTAATTATGTTATTTACCGTCGGTTTAATCCGTCAGTAAAAGTTTTGGAACATGGAACCGGGGTCTTATCTCCAGCTGATGATGAAATGGAAGTTTTTGAGGATGTATTGAAGGAGGAGGAGGAGCAGGATGAGAATGTGCCGGTGAATGTTCCGGCGAAGAGGGTGTCTAAGAAGAAGGGAAATGATGATGATGATGATGGAGATGATAGTCGGTTTAAGTTGCGAAACGGAAAAGAGGTGTTTCTTTGCAGTTTTATTCAAACACTTTAAACTACGGTTTGCGTTTTAAATATGAAATATGCGATCCCTAACTCCCTTTAAGTTTTCCCTTAAGTTTTTCCTTGCTAGTTTAGATATCTAAGTATTAGGCTTAATGAATAGGGAGGACGAGAGCAGAGTAGGCAGTTGCCCCCACTGCAATTTTGTCCCCACTTAGGAGTGGAGCCAGGATTAGGGGGGCTGTAGTCAGAGACAAAGCAAAGAATTCGCATGCAAATTTGTTTCGTTGGAGGGGGCCGGGCACCCCCCTGGCTCCGCCTCGGCCTCCACTATAGTTTTGTCATAGTGTAAAAAATAGTTATATCTATGTTGTTTTTGATACTTGTCCCTTTACTTTGCCCCCCATCATGTTAAAAAATTCCGGCCTCTGCTCTTGATAGTGAATTCAAAACTGAAAACACACACGGGATCTAGTTGTTGAGCTCATTAGTGTGATCAACTTAATTTGTAACCACACTAGAGAGTGGAGAGATTTCTTTAATTGATTTAGACATAGGATTTACGACCTATCATGACTCGTATGAGGTTCATTGTCTTAGTAACTGCTCGGTAGGATGATGGTTTTTAGTTGGTAGACTGATATCGTGAGTTCGTTACTTACTCTGCTAATCGATGGAAGCAGATCTTACTAATCTACCTCATTTTACATATGAAGATTACTGCAAATTTGTTGTTACGGATAAGGTTATATGCTTACCATGCTGGAAAGTCAGTTGTGGATGAAGTAGTTAACCGCATCAACCTAAATATTAAACAGACAGTCAATACGTACAAATTGGAAAAATCTTCTGAATGAAACATTAAAATTCAATGTTTTTTTTAAAATATTTTCTTGTATCTGAATTACCCGCAGGATTCAAAACTGGGAATCCTATGGACAAAAAGTAGTTAATATTTTGCAGTGATTACTAATGATCGATATGAAACAATGTTGGTTTAAACATTTTTCAATAAACGAAATGTATCATTTATTTGAGGTGTTTGTTTTATTAGACTTGGGACAGACCAAACAGTGAACTCCTTGATGATCCCGATGCAATAAAATTATCAGGTTTTTGAAGAGAAAGCCTACCTTGTAGGTGTGGCACGTAAAGATGATACAGAGGAGTTATTTAGCATTGATGAGTCACTCAAGGAACTAGCCCAACTAGCCGATACTGCTGGACTCATGGTTGTCGATACCACATATCAAAAGTTAGTAGCATGTATTTTTCATTCTCTTCCTAGTGACTTGCAATTCCTCACCAGTTATTCCGTTAACAAGCTGCTAATGGACAGTTTGAAGCACATATCTTTTAAAAAACAGTTGAATTAATATTTTTAATGCAGACTATCTAATCCAAACCCGAGGACATACATTGGATCGGGCAAGGTTGCAGAAATCAAAACTGCAATTAATGGTTATGGTGTCGAGACTGTAATATTTGATGATGAACTCTCACCTGGGTTAGTTACTAATATACCTAACGTTGATCTCTTCCATAAATATTACACTTTTTAACTATATACATCTATCAGTTTATTCATATGTTATAACTGTCATGATTTTGATATAGGAGCGAATGCACGAATAATTATATTTAAATAAAACTGCAGTCAGTTGCGTAATTTGGAAAAAGCTTTTGGTGGAAAAGTCAGAGTGTGTGATCGTACTGCTCTCATCCTAGATATATTTAATCAGCGAGCAGCAACACGTGAAGCATCTCTACAGGTAATATTATTTACTTCAGGTCGAATTACTGTACTAATTTAGATATTTAGTCATGAACTGACAGTTACATTACTTATCAGGTTGCGTTAGCACAAATGGAGTACCAGCTACCAAGACTAACAAAAATGTGGACACATCTTGAGCGTCAATCGGGAGGACAAGGAGGAGCGGGAGGACAAGTGAAAGGTATGGGAGAGAAACAAATTGAAGTCGACAAACGTATATTACGCACTCAAGTAAGAAATCTATTGTTTTTGGGTTTAATTTAAATGACCAAAGCAAACTGAAAACGACAATTTTGGGACCTTCATTAACTAATGAATCTGCATATTCAGTTTATTGTATGTGTGTTGTGACATGTAATTTCTATGCTATACATAACAGATTGGCGCTCTTAAAAAAGAATTGGAATCTGTTCGAAAACATAGAAAGCAGTACCGAACAAGACGTCTTGATGTACCTATGCCAGTTGTGTCACTGGTAGGAATTTGCCAGTTTTAGCTAATACTTATATATGATATATTCAATCATATGACACTTTTTTTTACAATTTTTTAGGTTGGATACACGAATGCCGGAAAGAGCACACTGCTGAATCAGTTGACAGGTGCTAATGTTCTTGCCGAGGATCGGTTATTTGCAACACTTGATCCAACGACAAGGAGGGTGCAGGTCAGTAATTCATTTAGGAGAACCTCACATTGCTACATTTAATTGCATTTCTTTCTTTATTACTGAGTATATTTTTATTATTTTAGTATACAATTTGAAGTTATCAAACTTGGAATATTGTTGTAAGATAACATATATCTTTTTCTTATACATTTCACTCTAGATTAAGAATGGAAAGGAGTTTCTTCTTACAGACACTGTCGGATTTATTCAAAAGCTACCAACAACTCTGGTGAGTTCCTTTTCTGTTCTAAATATCAGAGCTTACTCTGTTTCTCTAGTTTTAAAATGCTTATTTGTCAATGACTTGTTGTTGTAGGTTGCTGCTTTTCGAGCAACATTGGAGGAAATATCAGAGTCGTCCCTTCTGGTTCACGTGATAGATATAAGGTAGGTGTCGATCATTAATTGTTTTTCCTTAAAAAATGTTATGTTTTAATTAAGTATTGCGTTACTATAAAAAAAAATGCAGCCACCCACTGGCGGAGCAGCAGGTTGAGGCCGTAGAAAAAGTTCTCTCGGAACTAGATTCTTCATCAGTTCCCAAGTTGATGGTGTGGAATAAGGTGACTGAATATTCATTTTTCTTGCTTCTTTGAAATTTATATAAAAAAGGTTCCTAGTATTCAAAAATCGAGTAAATTACACTTTTGGTCCCTGTGGTTTACCAGAAACTACACATTTTGTCCCTAAAGAGCATAAATTACATGTAGAGTCCATTTTATTGAAACTTATTGCACATTTCATTCAAATTTTAGACGGACGTCAGAAACAACCGTTAATGCTTATCACGTTTCCTCCAAATTTTAACAGTTGTTTTTTACGTCCGTCCAAGATTTGGATGAAACGTGCAATAAGTTTAAAAAGAATAGACTATCCGTGTAATTTATGCTCTTTAGGGACCAAACGTGTAGTTTCTGGTAAACCACAGGGACCAAACGTGTAAATTACTCTTAGAAATCAGATACGTTTAGTAGTGACATCAACAACTGTTTTATAACAGGTTGACAAGGCTAGTAATCCAGAAGAAATAAGGTTAAGAGCCAAAAATCTCGAAGATACAATTTGCATATCTGCTCTAACCGGGAGTGGTTTGGACGAATTCCTTAATGCAGTACAGGATAAATTGAAGGTGTTGACTTGGTTTAAGTGTGCGCGTTATATTAATTTATAGGTGTATTCACGATAAGTTTGCGTTAATTTGCCGAATATTATATATGCATTAACAGGATACCATGGTATGGGTGGAAGCTTTGGTTCCTTTTGATAAAGGAGAACTCCTCAGCACCATACATCAAGTTGGAATGGTTGAACGTACCGTAAGTTTATACATTTTGACAACTTTCCAAATCTACGTCTATGATTCTGCCGGAATGGTTGTTTATTGTTGTAGTATAATTTTCAGTTTTGCGTTTCTTGATCATAAGTATGAAATCATATAAGATTCGTTGCGTGTAGGAATACAAAGAGAACGGGACACTGGTTAGAGCGCATGTGCCTCTTCGTTTTGCAAGGCTTTTGACCCCAATGAGACAAACATGTGTAACACAATCTCCAACTTCTCCAGAAGACGACGAAGACATGTCCTTATAAAGTGATCAAATGGACAGCTGTTGTTGTAAGTATCAGTCACAGAAAGAAACACCGCCTCTTGCAAGAATTGCATGAAGAGAAAATATAATCAAACCAAAGTACATGAGGACCGACCATACGGGAGTGCTACAAATCGACAATATGAGACCTCTCTACTAGATTAAATTGCAGCACAATTAACGTAAAATGGAGTTTCAGTATTTAACTCCCACTTTATGTTTTTTTCATTCAATGTTTTGTTTCAATACAATTAAGAAATGAAATACGTAGTTTAAAACAAACACTCAGACTCTTTACAACGACGAAAAATTAGATTCAATCTCGGAAACCATCTCTGAAATTAGTGTTAAGTCTTCAGTATTAGTTTCTCTTACACTTAAAGTGAGGAAGTGTTACACTTAAAGTGAGCAAGTGTTACGAGTAAAGTTAAACTTTGTTGTCTTTTCCTTAGATGTTAGTTACGCGTTAACACGAAATGAGGTCCGGCTTGGTTATCACATATATAAGTTATGAGTTTGTTATCGTTTTCAGCTTTGACATGTTCTGACCCAAACCCGTTTTGCAAGGCTTTTGACTCCAATGGGCAAACGATGATGAACTGTTATTATGAATGTGTTTAAAGCTCTGAAGAGGACATGTCTATCTGTAAATACCTTAGCTTAAATTCATTATGTAAACCAGTCTTTGCCCAAAACAAAGTGACCCAAAATCTCAATTTTGGACCCAGACCAGTCCTACCCAAAATTTCAGAAGATTGCTGGCCTAAAGGTCGGTTCTTGACCCGGAACGATTTCTCAGATTCTGATATTATTGAGCGCTTTGGGCGTATATACAGAAATCTTTGCTTGCAGAGGAAAGTGTAAGGATGAATAAATCTTTTTGGCCAATAGAGTTCTACATTTTGTTGATTTTACCGTGTGAAAAATTTTCAAACAAAAAGTTTAAACCGTTCAACTTAAAAAATACGAAAAATCATCTTTTTAATGTTGAAAATTATAAGCAGTGTTTACATACATGAAGACTTCGTCTGAAATCATAGACTTAGATTGCATATCTTATATTCTTAGTACTAGTTCTTGGTCTCGGATCAGAAAACACACCGTGTTCCTAACAACGCGTAAATGGAACTACTTTTGACTAATTTTTGAGTACCCAAATTACCTAGACTTGGTCCAAGAGATTCAGTTTTTGGGTACATTGTACTGTTGCATATTACAAAGTGTTGATCATCCACTCCATAAATGGTACCGATAACGACATATTATCATCCACATGCATCTGTGTTCTTGGAGCAGGTACAGCTCTAACCGAAACCACTCCACAATTTCTATATCTCATATCTTGGAGGATTTGGTAACATTAGTGGTTGGTTTTGGTACATGTTGCACCTCTATATATATGTCTTCATTTGATCATGCAATCATATAACGAAATCACGAAAACAAACACATCAATCAATGGCTTCCTTCAAACATATCTATGCTAGTTTCACACTTCTTGTTTTACTCTCTTCGTTCACTTTCTGCTTAGGTTTCCCAGGTTTCAATTTCGGGTGGGGTCGTGGTAGTGGAGGAGGTGGTGTTAGTCGTCCTATTGGTGGTCGATTATCTTCTGGACTTTTCCCAGGTTTCTATAGTCACTCGTGTCCTCAAGCTAACGACATTGTCATGTCTGTTCTCAATAATGCCATTTCCAAGGACTCAAGAATGGCTGCTTCTTTGCTTAGGCTTCATTTTCACGACTGTTTTGTTCAGGTGAATTTATTTGTCATATTTAAGTAGGTTTTATTGGGCGCGAAAGATGCATAAATGTTTTATGATTTTTCAGGGATGTGATGCATCCGTGTTGTTGGATGATCACCCAACATTTTCCAGTGAAAAGAATGCAGTCCCTAACAAAAATTCTCTTCGTGGATTTGAAGTGATCGATGAGATCAAGTCTAAACTCGAACAAGCTTGTCCCAAGACGGTTTCTTGTGCTGACGTTCTTGCCCTTGCTGCTCGAGGTTCCACTGTTATAGTAAGCACTCAAAACTATATTTTTCATCAATATATACTCTTTTCGTTGCAAGATTTATTGTATACTCACTGATGAAAACTTACCAGAGTGGAGGACCGAACTGGGAATTGCCATTAGGAAGAAAAGACTCGAAAAAAGCGAGTCTTAGCTTGTCAAACAAAAACATTCCTCCACCGAATTCAACCATTCAAAACCTTGTAACGTTTTTTCAGGGCCAAGGCCTCAATGAAGTTGATTTAGTCTCGCTTTCTGGTTAGTTGAACCTAAATTCAAGAATCCAAAATTTTATGTCAAAACTCGTTTTTTTTTATAATTATTTGCTTGATTTTTCGTGTAGGAGCTCATACAATTGGGATGGCAAGATGTACTACATTTAAACAACGACTATACAATCAAAAAGGAAACAACCAACCCGATTCAACTCTAGAAAGAAGCTACTACCACGACTTAAAATCAGTATGCCCGAAAACCGGGGGAGACAGTAACATTTCACCATTAGATGTTGCATCACCAGTAACATTCGACAACACGTATTTCAAACTCATTATGTCAGGAAAAGGACTTCTTACTTCCGACCAAGTGCTTCTGTCGGGAAATCGTGGAAAAACTATGCAGTTGGTGAAGGATTTTGCAAATGATGACACCCTTTTCTTCAACCATTTTGCTCGGTCCATGGTTAAAATGGGAAACATTAGTCCTCTTACTGGTTATAAAGGTGAAGTAAGGAAGAACTGTCGAAGGGTTAACGTTTGATGTTTTTAAATTATGTAATCGTCTGTCGTTGAACTAGTATGTAATCTGATTATGCTTTGAAATATGAATCTTTACTTTTATGAGTTATATTGAGTCCCATTGAGTCGAGTCTGGATTTATAGGCGTGCTTGGGCTGCTCTCAGTTGACGGAAACGTTTGTTCAGCACAAGAAACCTCTCCTTTTAAAAATGAAAGCACCTGAGAAACTCAGGATATTATAAAAAGAATCAAGAAATGAAGCCTAGAAGAAAACTAAGGCTCGATAATATAATGGAACCATAAATTCATTAGATATAGAAATTAATCACCTTGCTCATACATGGTCTTGCTTTTAATCTAGTGCTGATGCATCGAGCAGCAGCTGACGTCACCACGAGTAATCCGTGGATATCATAATCTGAGTCATCGTATAGTATATGATATTCTCGTTCTGCTATTAAGCGTCTTGCCTGATATTAGATTCGAGTACACAGTAAGTCAAGAATGAAGTTAATAAAACTAAAAGACTTTAATGTCAACCAAACAACTTTTCATCTTTTAGAATTCGCTTGGATCAAGTGGATTTAAAGAAAATATTCTTAAATTCTGTAAATGTTATAAGAAATGCTATGAAACCAAATCTTTTTATATCGAGATCGAGTAAAATATCATGTGTCAGGAAAATGTTTCAATCCCATTGAATTACCCATGTAAGGAAACTTTTATCATCTCTTGGAGCAGATCTGCTGCAAAACAGCCTCAGTAACAATATCCCAAATGCAAGAATGTCTTCTTGAATTAACGCCAATAGATTTGGATCGGAAGGATGTTTGTGCCCGCAACTTTTCATGTCCAAAAACAAGAAACCAAAGTTAGACTAACCTCATAATATATATCAAGTTAGTCATCAATTATTAGAGACAACCCACCTGTTTCTAGTAGGCGATAATTGTTCGAATTGCAGCCATTTAGCCTTGCCAAAGCCAGTAATCTACAACAACAATAAGAGGAAAACAGAGAATTTTACATATATTTAAGTGTGAAATTGTCAAAAAAGTTTGTAGTACATTAAGCTATTTTGCTGTAGTGTGTGCAAAATGAAGCATCCTAAATCTACCTGAGGTTGTAGGTTGTTGCCTAAAAGAATGTTGCATGATCGTAAATCACCATGAACAACAGGCCCCCGTGGACATTGTTCATGCATGTAACGTAAACCTTGAGCTATACCAATCGCTATGTTCATTTTAACCGGAAATTTTATTTTCAACTCTTTCGTCCAGAATCCTGCATCAACAACATTTAACGATCACACGATTCATTAGATCAACCTGTATACACTAGAAGTAACAAGTATTTTACCGTTGTGTATATAACTAAAATTTACTAACCATTTAAAAATCTGTCCATTAATGCACCCCTAGATTTATAAGGAAAAACCAAAGCCAGTGCTGTCTCATTCTTGTGGAAACCTAGTAATCCGAGAATGTTCTTATGGCACATAGTTAAAGCTGCCTTCTTTTCGGCTTCAAGAACGTATCTAGACTCGGTACCAACGTAACGCTTCACAAAAACAGCTGAATCTCGATCTTCAAGATAGCCACTGTACATTTGAAATTTCTCATTTGAATCAACATATTGAATTATGTTCATAAATCGATCGGTTATCTCCGAGATTACTTCCCAACTTAATTCAACCAAAAAACCAAGTTCTTGGGACGACGATGCTCTAACTGTCGGGTCATTTAACTTGTCAAAACCTTCGGTTTCTTGTAATGATTCGTTTGTACTTATGCTGGAAGAACTAGAAGAAGGTTGATAAATTCCTTCGAAATTTGGAAGAGACCAATAGACGAGTTTCTGCTCATCACGGGATGACATTGGATGTTTCTTGAATCCTGAAATTCTACGAGTTAGATAAACTGTATTTGGGACTCTTGACGATTCAGGAATATCACTTGGAGGCTTGAAGGTGCACAAAGCGACATCTCCATCTTCGTTTACTGATGATAATTTGCAACCATTCATAGTTGCATTTTGCGAGTTCTCTATTGCAAATGTCCTAATGAAATAGCATGAACTCATATTATTATTATTAATCGAAGCGAATAAATATTCGAGAGAGTTAGAGATAGATAGAGTCATGGACCGAAATAGACCTTCCTATAACAACTGATGTTGCTCCTATATTGTTTTTTTCTTCCGAAATAATGGCATCTATTGTCGATCCAACGACAATCTTAACCATGAACTTCACCTGATTTATAGAAAATTAGAAACAAATATGATTTGAAAATGAGATTAGTTACAAATAGGAGTCACTAAAGGTTGACACACTTAAGAGTGTCAAGTCAAAACTACTCAAGGTGTCCAGTTACTCCTACACTAGGAATAGTGTGGGTAAAGAGCAGTCAGTAAAGACGCAATTTGACACCGACTCGGTTTGAAATTTCGAATGCCCCGTGTAAAAACAAAAATATAGGCCCTCTAAGTACAATTTTTACATCTATATAAGTGAAATTAAATAATATTAATAATATATGTAATAGAAACCTAGATTGAGCATATACATATGTATGTATGTTAATAACAAGAAGAAAAATGTCATATAAATTTTGGGTCATATGTGGTTGTCTATTATACATGTTCGAAGGCCCGACCCTTGTGACAATATTTGTAAAGAGTCACTAAAACTAAAAGAAAATGTAAACATATTATTTAGTTAATGTCACTAAAACATATATGAAACTTACTCTAATGTTTTTGCATTCCTTATAAAACGGTGTAAAAATCTTCATATAACCTTCAGTTCCATGACTAATCTCCTCTTTAAGTATTCTCATGTATCTCTCTCTTTCACTTGCACTTGACTGATGATGATTCCGGCCATCCGTCCCAATACAACAGCTTGAAATAACGGGTGAAACTGCCATATCACGGGTATTAAAGATGACAAGCACAACCACCTCTTCATCCTTCTTCACCACCTCCCGAAGTGCATAACGTAGTGGTTCAACACCACCTTTCTCACTCAAAACCTTTGTTCCATCCAACACGACAATTGAAATCATTGTACGATCCTTAAACATTCTAATTAATTGGTCACTGTATAGATAAACACTCTTCAACTATGTTGATTGGCTTGTTCGATCACAAGTATGTTAATGATGTTATTTATCTAATGCTTAGTGTTATTGACGACAAATTAGCAAGGTTGGCATATACCTTCGCTGCAAACAAAGTTTTCTTGTTTTACCATAGAAAATGTCATTTTTGAACTTGAAATAAACGTTATAGTTTGTTATGTTGGGTTCGATTTTTTGCATATGCAATTGAGCTTGACTTCTCCTTATCAGATTTTTGTCTTGCAACGTTTGGTTGTTGTTATTGTGGGATGAAATGTTGGTCATATTTTGGAAGAACCAAGAAGGGACAACAAGAGTTCATCGTCTATGGTCCTAGACATTATATAAGGACAAAGTTGTAGAAATGGGCTGTTTTGAAGTGTGGTTATTTAAAAACAGTTAATTTCAAAAATCGTTGCTAAGGTTTATGTCAAATGATGGATATCGTCCCTAAATGTAAAAAGTTGCATAAAGCATCTATTTTTAGAAACTAATTACCTTTTTCGTCCCTAAGATTTGCTCAATTTACGGATTTCGTCCCTAAAGTTTGTCCTCGATTACGGATTTGGTCCCTAAGGTTTTTCCCAATTATGGGTGCAAATTAGAAATTAGGGACGAAAAACGTAATTAATTTCTAAACTTGACCGATTTATGCAACTTTTTAAACTTAGAGACGAAATACATAATTTTGGAAAACCATAAGGTCGATTTATGTAATTAACTCTATTAAAAAAGATAGCATTGATTTAGTGGATTAAAAAATAACTAAGGCAAGTATATACTTGATAGTGTAGTAATCTTAAAATATGTAAGTTCGGTATCGAACAGTACAAGTATTTATATTCGTTGATTATACTAAAAAAAAGTAAGTAAATTGACAGACATTTTAGTTATGAGAGAACGTATTTTGATAAACTAATTGATTTGAACAAAATATGAAATAATTAATTAAAAAGTGATTTGTGAAATAAACAATGTTCGGAAAGATTTTTAGAATAAATCAGTTGTTTAAAAGCATTGTTCATTAGGATACCTAAGTATTTTTGACTATTTTTGAGAACCGAGAACCGGACCACCATAGTCGGTCCAGTTCGGTTCCGGTCCAATTCGGTTCCGGTCCAAAGTCGGGCCGTTTTTTCGGTTCTAACCGGTTCTCGGTTTTTTTGGTCACCCCTAGATACCTTTCACTTGAATTATGAATAATACAATTTTTTCGGTTGGTTTAACTGTAACTTCTAAATTAATTAGACTTCTTATTATGGTTACTAATCCTACAAATTAACGAATGATCATACGAAATTAATAGTACATCAATAGCTATTTTAGATTATTTCTTTTATCCTAATTGGTGCATTAAATTCACTATTGTTAGGAATTTAATCTATCGACTACGAATTAACAAAGGTATATCATTATTCAAGTATAATACAATTGTCATGCTCGTTTACTTTATTATGTCATTATTGATCTTAACTTATCTCAATCAAGTCTCAAACTATAATCACCTAACAAATTAAGCAATTATATATAACTAATAAACTTATATGAATGCTAGTTATGGTACAAGTTTATCAATTATGCTAACTAAATAATATAATAACCTTAAATTAACATGGATCTTCGATTAAACGTTAACAATAATGAAAAAAACAACTAGTTCAATCATAATACTTAATCATTCATATTTACAAACTTAACGATCCAAGCCATACTAGATTAGATTTAACTCATGTTGGATTGTGTTTATTCAGTAAAAGAAACAATAAACAAAGACATGTTATTGTACGAAGTAAGCTTAGTAACAAACCAACATAGACAATCTTCAAACACGATTAAAAGATGTTAATCGATTCTTCTAACTTGGTCTAAGACCTCCAAAATCTTCCTTGCAGCTCTCCTGGTCGAATGATGGATGAAAAGTGGAAAAAGAGATGAATAATTCGTAACCATTAGATTTATATATATATATGAAGAGTTTCTTATAAAATAAAACTTAAAGTAAAATAATTAAAAAAAGATGAAAAAATAATTTATGATATGTGTAATTTTGTATTATATTTATTTATTCAATTATAACAAACTTTAAAAAACCAAGTTTTGAAATTCATCAAAATATATGTGGTTTAGGGGTTGTGAATTAAATTCAAGGTTTTTGTGCAGTAAATATTCAAATTTGATCCACAATAATAAAACTACCCATTTTTTGATATACAACAAAACTTCATTTCTTAAAGTTTGAAATATGGTTAAAATGAACGATAATACAAAAATTCAAACCTTATAAATAATTTTTAAAATTTTTTTACTTATTTTATCTTAAGGTTTGGTTTAGAAGAACATAATTAAATAAATAAATATAATATAAAAATACACGTATGCTCCAACATAATTAAATAAATAAATATAATAAATATATATATATATATATATATATATATATATATATATATATATATATGTGTGTGTGTGTGTGTGTGTGTGTGTGTGTGTGTGTGTGTGTGTGTGTGTGTGTGTGTGTGTGTGTGTGTGTGATTCATGCGAGAACCAATAATTTTGTTAGAACTGCGAGAACTAATCTAGAGCAAATGAATGATTAGATCAATGGTCAAAAATAAAAATGGCAATTTTGTAAGTAGTTTAAAATATAAGTAGTTTTCAAAAAAGGTTAAAAGGGTATTATTAGACATTATCTCCTAAAAAATCTCCCTCTCTCCTTAATCCTAGAAATTCGTTACCCTAATCTTATGTAACATATACACTCTCTTTTTTTCACTGTAAGTCGATCCAGATCCGAAACCTCCAAAATCCGAAACCTCCAAAATTTGAATCCCAATATAAAATGGGTTTTGTTTTATGATAAAGACTCCTCTCATAAATGCAACGATGTAGATGTTACACTTTTTTTTTTAATTTGTTTTTAAATATTGGGAAAACAATTTAAAGATTCATTAAGATAAACTTTAACAAGTCTGTTTGTATATGGATCTTTGTAATTAATTTATATATATATATATATATATATATATATATATATATATATATATATATATATATATATATAGAACATTCAACCGACCTCTCAGTCGGCGGCTAAATTATTCGGTTGTCGGCTGAATCACGCGGGCATAAGTCTTGGTTTCGCACAAATTGGTTTAGCCGGTGGCTGGTTTAATTTAGTCGGCGGCCGACTCTTTGGTCCTTATCCGATTTTGCTCGTTTGATCTCGTATTCAGTCGGTTTCAACTCTTATTTGCTCAATTATCCAAGTCTAACTCTTATATGGATATACCTAAATCATAATAAAATATAAAAAACAAAAACATAAATGAAAATCATGAGTAATAAAAGATCAATTATTTTAAACATATAAGTTATTTTACTACTTTTCTAATATAGAGCCTCGGCAATGCTTATTAGCTTATATTGTAAAAGATTTGAGGTTGCTTTTGTTTTGTATTCGGTCAATAATGAGTATACGTTTAAAATAAAATGATAAATGTAAAATTATTAAAACTATTATATTGAGATAAAAATAAAATAAAATTATTTATATCAAAAAAATAGAGAGATACACATAAAAATTGAGAATTATGGTGGTATTTTACTTTTAGCATAAATTTCATTAACCAAACCTTTCAGCAACTTTCAAAATTATTTCATATATTAAAACAAGCACACCCTTAGTCACTACCACACCATATGTTGGATTTTAACGTCAATTAGGATTTATTGGGATCAAAGAGAACTCTGACTAAGTTTTACAACAAGTTTGATTGTGAATTTGATTTCAAACATGACGGAAAATGGAGCACTTCATCCAAGTGAAAAGTGATACTCCTGTATATGAATTTGATTTCAAACATAGCGGAAAATGTAACACCTCATTAAGGGGTTTGATTATTCACCAAAAGTAGTGATTGTTAACCAAATAGTGTAACTTCGTTTTCCGATTGTAGATTTCTTATGGTCCAACAAAATAGTATGAGAATAATTTTTAGCGCTCTATACGAGATTGACGATTTTAAGGTCTCAAAGAATGACATCAACAATGTGGTGAATCAACAATTGTTGTTCATCGACATCTTTAAAGACACCTCTTCAAATGTCATTGTTACGTAGACGAAGCAAGTTACATCAAATGGTACTACCTCGTCGATGGGATAGATCCGAAATGAATCGTTTTCTTGCCTAACAGACGAGAAACGTAAAAAATTCAAACGGTTTCAAGAAAATGTAAGAAAGTATGTCAAGTGAGCATTCAATGTTCTTAAAGGTTGTTGGTGGATTATAAAACCCGTAACATAATCTTATAGTGTGAATAAGATAAGGATAATTATGTACATGTGCATCATATTTGCTTAAAATAATACTAAAGGATAACGAATCTGCAATAAGTGATGTTAAGATGTCGATAAATACTATACTCCTATTGCTACCAATGTTCGTTCTCTTTTGCCATATGAAACGGAAAATAAAGAGCTAAAAGATACGAAGACTTACAACAACATTCGACATGATCATGTAGAACATATTTGGCAACTTCCGAGAAACTCTTGATAACAAAAACTTGAGAAGAAACATAGATGAAAGATAAAGGTTACCTAACTTTTAGTATAATTACTAACTGAGTATTACTTTTTTTTTTTTAAAGTATAATACACATCACACTTTTGATCACTCCAAAACTCAGGGCCGGTTCGAAAATACTAGCCTGTGCGAATTTATAAAATGGACCCCTTATAAAGAATTTTTTTAATATATTCCATAAAAGCGACAATTAAATATAAATATTTTTGTTTTCTTTAAGTTGTTACGCGTATATATACGTATAGCAAAAAAATAATATGGGTCCCTTCCGGCCTCGGAGCCATGTATGATTTCTCGGACCGGCCCTGCCAAAACTCTTCTAAAGTAGAGCAATTTATACGAAAATATAACGAATTTTATAAAAATTGTCATTGTATGTAATAAATTTAGTAATTATCTTATAGAGTTAATTACAAAGATGGTCCTTTTGGTTTGACTCAAGTAACACGTTTGATCCTTTCAATTTTGAAAGTACGTAGACCATCCTTTATTTGGAAACTTGATACACTGGCAGACCTTTTTAAAAAAGGGACGTTTATATTTAACGTGAGAGGTTGTCACGTGAGTTGCAAATGAGGGTATTTGGGTCTTTCTACAAGTGTTAACTATCTTTTTAATATCATAACGGGAAACTATGATAAAAACAGTCTCTCTCTCCAACTCTTATCTACTCCATTAAAGTTTTTCATAAACCCTAAAAATGGTGCTTTGCTATTGTGGTAGGGAAGCAATAATTCGTACATCGTGGACCTCGCAAAACTTTACTCATGTCCCATCTAGGTAAATTTTGTGTTTCTTTTTTTTTTAATTTTTATGGGTTAACCTAGGTCCGTGTTTTTTAATTTTGTTTAGGGATCGAAATGTCGTTTCATTGGCTGGGTTGATCCAGTTATGTGTCAACGTGCGACTATTATCATACCAAGTTTGTTGAGGTGTATGAACAATCTTAAAGTTATGGTTCAACAGAGAGAAGATGAAGTGAACACATTGAAGACGTATTTGTTAATAGCTTGGATGTTTCTTGTTCTTATCATTGTAGTATGTTTGTTTTAATTGTAGTTTCAAGGTTTTTAAAGTATGGTATTGCATGTGTTTAGGAATGTACTATTACAGTTTCTCATTCGGCAAGCTCCATTGACATAAATGGTTTGTAGTTTATTCATGTTTTTAATGTCTTGTGACAATTTGCAAAACAATGTTTTTAGAACTCAAACTACAAACATAAACAAACATATAACAAATTTGTGACCATTTCCACAACAATGTTTTTAAAACACAAAGTTTAAACTTAAACAAACATACAATCTTAAAAACACAAAGTTACAATACCAAAAGCCACAAAGTAGTTCAAACATAAAGGTACATAACCCACAAAGTAGTACAAACATAAGCATTCATTACAATTCCAAAAGCCATAAAGTACTAAAAACCAATAGATTGTCAAACTAAATGCATCACACATCAACAACCTTCAAACCAGACTTTGTTTTCACCCATTTTCTTGTTCCTCCCGGACTTGTATGAACTTGGCTTGAAGAAGATAGATATCAAGGTTGACTTGCACTAGCAGCAGGTTGACTGGATATACAATATAAATAAAATACAATAAATACAAATACATAATAAAATGATAACAATATGTTTATTTTTTATTTATGTTGTATAATAAAGTATTTGTAAATATTTAACATTTATGTCTTAAACTACCAAAAAACTTATATTATAAAACAGATGTTGTATTATGTTTGATGCGTATTAAAAAAAAATGCAGAGATAAACATACATCTCTATAATCTTTAAAAAGCATTCATTATAACAACTGAATACAAGCATGGTAAAATGGTCATTTGATATAACTAACTGAAATAAGTTAATACTAATGGACTAAAAGATTGAGAGTGTAAATAAAGAGAAAATATTGGAATTCGTTAAGACAATGTATCAGATTTTATTAATGGTCAGAATAGATAATGTTACCCCATAATTCTACTTTATTTTGAGACGAACGAGAAAATATCGGAATTCGTTAAGACAATATAAATTGTCGAATACAACTTTTTCACTGCCGCAACATCACAAGAACCAAAAACTATTACGCTCGACTTATTTATCACAAAACTACAAAAACTGGTTAGTGCATATAAATAATTCTTTTTTGGCATGAAGGGATACACCGAAAACCATTAGTCATTAACTTTTTTGAGGCTCAAAGGCTGAAATAAAAAAAAATATTACCCCTTAATTCTTTTTATAACGCGAATTACCGAACAAGAAATTATTAGATGATAAATCTAAATAATTATTAGTGGGTTTAAAGGGTTGGACTTGAAATTATTAGATATCACCGCTTTGTATTGTTACTTATACCATATTATAGTCAAAGAGCTATCGTATCAAATAAATATAAATATTTTACCACTAGAATACACTTAATGAAGAAAATGGTTGAACGAGAAACAATTATAGCAACTTTTTTTATGCCTCAAATTGTCAAACTTGAAATTGCTACCGCAAAATTCATATTATAACAAGAACGACCAAATAAAAAAGTGTTATACTTAATATATAGCCAGAAGTAACGAATAAGAAACTATCGAAACTCATTGCCACATCAATAATTCTTTTCCATCTTGAAAGGTTGAACCGAAATCGTTACCGTATAATTTGTTTTGGCCCCAAACACCGACCCATAAACCATTACTCTTACGACATAAATCACGAGACGAATTGGAAACTACAAGTAATCATTCTCGCACTATAACTTTTCGTCGTCGCTGCACCGCGCGGGTTCTATACTAGTATTTACATACATGACTCCCATATTTTTTAGTTTCAACCAAAATTATCATATCCCTCAACGTTAATTAGATTTTTGATCATATCTTAACAATAGTGAAAAAAATATGAAATTTTTAACTATTTTTTCTTCTTAAACCTTTTATTTTACGTATCTTTAAAAAAATACATAATAATTGCCTATAATAGCAACTTTTGAACACGAGTATAAATTACCTACATGATACTATTATTTTGTTTTTTCTTTATTACATAATATTTCATTAAAAAAATTTTTTCCTCTTCGATCATATTTTTTCTTTTTATTACGTGACACATTATTTAATAGATTACCAATAATATAATATATAATATAAGTTTATAAATAAATATTCTGAACTGTCCTTCATATACACATTATATATACAGGTCTAACGACTACTATAATAATAAACATTTGTTACATTATAGCATAACTTTTAAAATTTAGTCCATACGACAACAACTTTTGTGTAAAATTTTAGAATAAAATAAAGGATAAGAGTTGATTGAATATTAAACAGAGAGTGGAAAAATGAAATACTTTATATTGTGGCATAATTTTTTAACTCCTTTTAACTCTCTAAATACTTTAATATACAAATGTCATTTGCTATATAGACCACTTGATTAATCATCCAAAAATAGACCTCATCCTTCAAAAGAAAAACAATATGCAATTATAATTATAATAATTTAATACCTTCCACACTCTTTCAATCTTTCATTATGCTAAAAACAAAACAAAGTTGCCCCTATAATAATCTTTTCTATTTTACATAAAACAAAACCATCAAACTCCAACTAATGATTGATTAAATTATATACCAAGACATACAATTAAGTGACTTTCATATTTAACATACACACTTGTTTTCAATATTTATTCCACATAAATATGTAAGCACAAACACACATTACCACTTTTACTTTAATAATAGAAACCTAACTTAAAAATAACAAATGAAGACAACCTAAAAAAAACCCTTTCTTCACTATCCACTCAATACAATGCTTAGATAAAGCAAATTGTACCACCATCAATCCAAAAGGTACAACACCACAATTCATCATCGTTCCACCACTATTCATTCATGCAACATCTATTCATTCATGCAATATGCCATGATTAATGTACATCATGTTCCATTGATTGTTGAAGAAATCAGATTGCTCATACTCAAACATCCCACATGTAGTATTGTTCATGCAATTTATGATTTCATTGAGATAATCTAATCTTTGGCTTAGCTCATGAAACTGAGCCATCAAAATGGAGTTTTCCGCTTCGGTTTGAACAAGTTGTTGTGAGGTGATTGACATGGTTGTTAATATCTGATTGTTGTTGTTCTTAAGCTGATTGATTTGAGCTGTGATATCTTGGAGATTTTTTTGTTTCCTCATCCTTGATCTTCGTGCTGATTCACGGTTTGATTCCATTCTTTTTCTCTTTCTTTGGTCCATCAGATCCTCTTCAGATCCCGAGTTTGGGATCTGAGTTGAACCTGATGAATTCCCATTTGAAGAAGCCATATATAATATAAAAACAAAAATTGAACTACAAATATGTAAAGCCTGTTGGAACTTGAACACACAACCTCGTCTACAATTAAAACAAAAAAAGAAAGGAAAAAACGGAAAAAAATACTCAAGGAAAATTATTTAAGACGCAGGACCAGAATGGAGAAGTAGAACTATTTAAAAAGATATAGTTGAATCGATAGATATATGAAGGTGTATGTATTGTTGATTCATGAAAAAACATAAAACCAGTAGAGGAAGACGACGGAGAAAGATTGAACAAGATGAGTCCTGCGTCTAAATAAGGATTTTACCATAAAACCTGAAAGGAAAACTTCACCAACAACTCGAAACATTAATCGTTAGCATTGAGGTTTACTATTTTCTGCTTGACTAGAAGAAGCAAATCGTCGTAGAAACACAACAAGAAAACGACTGAAAGTTGAGGAAAGTTATTGATTTCGGAACTAGTTTTCGGTGTATATTTTGAAACACAAGAAAATAAGGGCAGATAAGTAGCAAAATAAACTAAAACTGGGAAAAATAGAGGAAATTAATAGAGAGTTGGAAGAGGTTTTTGAGGCTAGGAAATGACCTGATTATATGGACCCAAAAAGAAGAACAAAAAGGAATTTTTTAAGATAATATGATGAAAAGGGTACGTCTTGAATTATTTAAATATCTAAAATAAATTACAACATTATTGGGTTTTAACTATTTCATAAGTTTTAGGTAAACCACGACCATAATATTTTTTAAAAAGCTTTATCCATTGCAAAATGATAATTTGCTTTATTGTAAATTGGGCTGACTAAGATTTTCATGTAGGAACCTTATAAATACGTACCATGGTAAACATATAAAAAGCTCTAAAGCCTTTGATCATTCCGCTACACTACAACAAACAGGTCCTACGGCGACGACAAAAAATCATCGCCAAAGGCCTTTGGCGACGATTTGTCTTCGCCGAATTGTCGTCGCGGTAGATTCGTCGAGAAAGGTTTTTGGCGACGATTTTGCTTAACCTTTAACGACGACGCGTGGGACCCACTTTGATTTTTTCAAACCGTGATTTTGTAATTATTTATTTAATTAATTAATTAATTAATTATTATTTTTTATTTATTTATTTACTATTATTTATTTAGTTATTTAATAATTTTAAATAGGCCTTTAGCAACGATTTAAGTAGGCCTTTAGCGACGAAGCTCCTACAGCAAAACAAATAACAGCAGCTGATTTTACAGCTTATTTCCCGGCTTTCTGCTTATTTCGATCCAAACAGCTTATTCCCAACAAAAATTAAAAAAGAAATGAATAAACAAATAATCCAAATTCTCATAAACTTGAAACATTCTACAAATTGTTCCCAAATATTCTCGATAGTATTTAAAACGCACGCTCGATGTTATATATTCAAATACAAACATTCAACAAATTTTTGTATTATTCAAACACAAACCGTCAACAATCATCGTCATCATTATCCTCCTCGTCCTCCTTGTTCTCGTCCTCGTTTTGATTATTTATTGGAAAGTTGGGAATAACAAAGTTCAGGTTTGTGGCTTGTATTGCTTGCAAGTATTGGTGGAAATCACTCGTAGTCATCACATTTTCTTCTTGCATTTTACCCTTCCCTTTTTGTCTGGAAGATGAAGTCATCAAAGATCCTCCCGTGATAGAAATCGGTAATTTTCTTCCCCGACCTCGATTGTGTCCACTTCGAGTTCCCAAAACTTCATCCAATATTTCATCTTCACTTGTACCGTAGGGTGAGTTTGTCCTCAATTCAAACATTTTTCGCTTAAAAATAAACCAAATAAGAATAATTATAAGTTAGTAGTATTTGGTTAGTAATATATCACCCATTTCGCCCACCTTGACCCATTTGACTCAAATGACCAATTTTAACCATGTTTATTCTCATTTTACCCATTTCGCCCACATTGACCCGTTATATATTTAGCCCATTTTGTCCACTTTGCCCCTTTTTACCCATCTTCGCCCACATTGACCCTTTATATACATCTAACACATTTTGTCCATTTTGACCCATTTTACTCATCTTCACCCACTTTGACCCGTTTTATCCATTTAACCCATTTTGCCCACTTTGACCCATTTTACCATTTTACCCTAATTACTTACATGCAAATCGCACGCTTCATCCGAGACCCAAGAGCCATATCTTCTATGCGTATGCATTTCTCGATAATTATCGATAAGACTTGGATAGTTGTGTTCCGGGTCATCCTCGCGCTTCAAACAAATGAAACAAAAATTATTATTTAAAATTAACATTATATATTATTTAATTTGATTTATTATATTTTCATATTTTAAATATAATTTAATTTAAAAAATTTTATATATATTAACATTATGTAATTTGATATATTAACATTATATATTATTTAATTTAATATATATAGTTTAATTATTATTTAGATTATTTAATTAGTAAATTAAATTAGGAAGACCTACGGCGAAGATAAATCGTCGTTGTAGACCTTAGTAAAATAATTAAATAATCTAAATAATAATTAAACTATATATATTAAATTGTTTAAAAAATTAATTAATTTAGGTAGACTTTTAGCGATGATTTGTCGTCGCTATAGGCCTAACTAAATTAATTAATTATTTTAATGTTATATAAATTATTTAGATAAAACATTTAATTATTTATTAATTAAATAAATAAGTCAAATAGACCTATAGCGACGACAAATCGTCGCCGTAGGTTTTCGGGGGATTTGACGGGAATTATTATTGTTTTAGTTAATTAATTAAAATAGTGTCGTCGCTAAAGGCCTGTGTCGTCGCCAAAGAGTCGTCGCTAAAGGTCTAGCTCTGACAAAGTCAAAAAGATGATTTTTTTGTCTTTTAGCGACCTTTTAGCGACGATTTTTGTCGTCGCCAAAGGTCTATATTCTTGTAGTGTCTGACTATGGTGGGAGATGGATTTGCCCCTAATATTCCAGGAGAAGTATGGTGGGTCTGATCTAATGATGATGATGTGGGTGCAAGAGAAGAACTTGTTCTTATGAAAATGGGAACCGTTGGTGTGTCATTTGTAGAATGGATTGTAGGAGTGGGGTGGGGTGGATGGGTATGGGTGGTGGAAGGGCTGAGGTGACATCGTTTAAAGTAGTTGTTGTCAGTTCCCGCGAGCTTAGTGGGTAATGCCCCTCGATGTCAGTATAATGTTTTTGTAATTTTGAAAAAATGGTTTTGAAAGTAAAAACGTTTTCAAAGAATTGTACATCACGTGACAAATACATTGTTGATGGGATGGGATCAAAGCATTGGTGACAATGATACGTGGTGGAAAAACCAAAATATACACATGGTTTGGATCGTGGCTCGACTTGGTTGTTTGAATATGGCTTTAGCCATGGGTAGCAAAGACAACTAAACGTTTTCAAATATTGGTAATCTGGGTTTGTTTTGAATAACATTTGAAATGGTGAACGATTATGAAAAAGTGGTGTAGGAAGGCGGTTAATTAAATAGACAGCATGAGTCCTAGCAAAAGACCAAAATTCATGTGGAAGTGATGCCTCGTGTAAAAGAGTTCGCGAGGTTTCAATTATCTGTCGATGTCTATGTGTTGGGATAATTTATTATCCATATTATTGATTTGATGAGACAAAATATAAACTGATAATTTACATCAAGGAAACATGGGGAAGACAAGAAAAAATATTAGTTTTGATAACATTCTCATCAACAATTTACATTGAAGAAACTTATTGCTTTGCATGTAGAAAGCATAAATTTAGGGGAAGATTGTTATGATAAAATTGTTGGGATTGTTATTATGGAGTTATGTTGCATAAAACAGTTAGTATTGTACAGTTCAAGAGAACACCGTTAGTACTGCACAGTTAATACTGCAAGAACACAGTTACTAATGCACTGTTACTACTGCAAAAGTCAGTTACTACTGCACGATGAAGTTACTACTACAAGGTTATCACGTTAATACTGCAAGAGTCAGTTACTATTGCACGATGGTGTTACTACTGCAACTCAGTTACTATTTGCGGCTAGGATTATGGAAGACTTTATTTTCAAGATAAAGATCTAAAAGAATTAGTCTCCTTATATATTTAGGTTTCCTTATGTAAGTCGTAAAAGACTCTTCTATATAAAGAGATTATTAGACATTGTAAATGTTATGTTTTCATCATGTTTATTCTTAAGGAAAACACCAAAAGATCTCACCACTTGAGATCGTTCCCCTTTGTTCAGCCTCAAAGTCAAGATTTATCCTTATAAAGAGAAGAAACACGTCTATTCTGATCAAATAGATTGAGGCTGGTGTTGTTAGATGTTTCCTAGAAAAGCTAGGTTTAGCCTCAAGGTCTTTTATAGATCCTTGTATTATGAAAAATACGTTTAATAATCATTCCTTCAAGGTTAATACATTGAGGCTTGTTGGTGATATTCGTTATTGTGTTATTGTTCTTATTGTTTTTATATATACAATTTTCGATTATCATAAACTTGTGAATATCAAAGTGTTGATCCGTTGCAACTTCTTTGATAAATCTTGATCTATACGTATTAGTGTGATTGTGTTTACATAAACCCTAATCGATCCTGAAAAGTGGTATCAGAGCACCGGAGGTGCTCTAGATCAAAGATCCACAAGTTTACAAGAAGAAGAAGAAGAAGAAGAAAGAAAAAAGAAGGAGATCTACAAGTTTGGAAAGTAGGTTTTATGTTCGTCATATCTGAAAAGCCGTAGTAAAAAGGGAATAACTCATTCGTTAGCCGACGGATTTGGACGAAATTTTTTTGTAGATTCTTCACACATAAACGCAACATCGTATCAAAGGAATTTTCGATCTAAGTCTTTCATCGAAAGATATGAATTTTTCAAATCTGTTGTTGTAACGTTACATTTATTGTGTTTATGTATACTGAAACGATCGTTGTTTATTCCTTACACATTGGATCTTCGTTATTTTTGGATATGTGATTCAAATAATACGTATCTATGTTGTGTTAAAATTTGATCGTTATCAGAGATATTCTCAAGGAGATGTAAAATTTCAAAGTTGGATGTTGAATGTTTATTGTTTACAGAGCGCAACTGTTGGATCGTCTTGACTTTTCGATATGTGGTTCGAGAGACACATACCTACTATGTGTAAACATTTGAGCATGATGGGATTTGTCAAGGAGAAATTGTTTAATTTTTAATCTGCTGCAAATATTTACCTAGTGTTGCTCTTATATTGTTAATGCTACTGCTACGCTGTTAGTATTACAATACATATTTTTCTATACGATGATAAAGTTAGTACTACTCCTATGTTGGTGAACCATCCGGGAATATTGGTTTAAGGGGAATAATATGTTCCAAAAGTGGATATGAGAATTGGAACATTTGGATGTGATCTTAAACATGCACCACTTGAGAACAAGTTTTCACTTGTGTAGAGTGATTTAACATCATATAAGAAGAACCACTCTTGATTCAAAGAAGAAGGTATACTACTTTAACTTTATTACAGTTTATAGTTTGAGTTTCTGCTTTTCAAATTCACTATTAGTATTGTGCGCCGTGGAGGGTAATTTGAGACATTGGAAAGCTTGGATTGGGAGGTTAATATGGTTCGTAGTTCGTAAAGAGATGTTCAAAGTTGCATATTTTTAAAGTTCCCCCAATGGATGATAAAAAGGGGGAAGATATTGCATAGATGATATGTTTTGCAACTTATATAAAGTGTGGTGGCATGGAACAAGAATTGAAAGCTTCAAAGTTTCGAAAGTCTACTTAAGAAAAAAAGTGGTGTGTTTTGACACAAATATCAACGGAAGAAGAAGTATCAACTTATTCACAAGATATCTCAGTTGAAGGGAAAGTTTTTCAAGTTCTCAGTTTATTGTTTGTTTTGTCATCATCAAATAGGGGAAGATTGTTGGGATAATTTATCATCTATATTATTGATTTGATGAGACAAAATATAAACTTATAATTTATATCAAGGAAACATGGGGAAGACAAGACAAAATATTAGTTATGATAACATTCTCATCAACAACTTACATTGAATAAACTTATTGTTTTGCATGTAGAAAGCATAAGTTTAGGGGAAGATTCTTATGATAAAATTGTTGGAATTGTTATTCGAAATTTGTGTTGCATACAACAGCTGATACTGCATAGTTCAAGAGGACACCGTTAGTACTGCACAGTTAGTATTACACAGTTAGTACTGCACAGTTAATACTGCACAGGTAGTACTGCACTGTTACTACTGCAAGAGCCAGTTACTACTGCACGATGAAGTTACTACTGCAAGGTTATCTGGTTAATACTGCAAGAGCCAGTTACTACTGCACGATGGTGTTACTACTGCAACTTAGTTACTATTGCGGCTAGGGTTATGGAAGACTTGCTTTTCAAGATAAAGATCTAAAAGAATTAGTCTCCTAATATAACTAGGTTTCCTTATGTAATTCGTAAAAGACTCTTCTATATAAAGAGATCATTAGACATTGTAAAAGTGTGGTTTTCATCATGTTTATTATTAAGGAAAACACCAGACGATCTCACCACTTGAGATTGTTCCCCTTTATTCAGCCTCAAAGTCAAGATTGATCCTTGTAAAGAGAAGAAACACGTCTATTCTGATCAAATAGATTGAGGCTGGTGTTGTTAGATGTTTCCTTGAAAAGCTAGTTTTAGCCTCAAGGTCTTTTATAGATCCTTGTATTATGAAAAATACGTGTATTAATCATTCCTTCAAGGTTAATACATTGAGGCTTGTTGATGATATCCGTTATTTTGTTATTCTTCTTATTGTTTTTATATATACAATATTCGATTATCATAAACTTGTGAATATCAAAGTCTTGATCCGCTGCAACTTCTTTGATAAATCTTGATCTATACGTATTAGTGTGGTTGTGTTTACATAAACCCTAATCGATCCTGACACTACGTTCAACGAGCGCTACTCTTTGAGGTGTGTATGGGGGTGTTAAAAGGTGTTGAATACCGTTGGAATTTATATAGGAGTTAGGTCCTGTGTATTTACCTCCTTTTCGACTAAAGGATGGAATTTCTTGAAGATGTCTTGGACCTCAATTTTACTTTTTAAAGTGTAAAGACATACATATTTTGTGTAATAATCGACGAAAATGCAAAAGTATAATTTTTTATCCAACGACATAACAGGGGATGGTCCCGTAAATCGCTAAATAATGTTTGAAGAGGCTTGGTGCTCAATAATCTAAGTTTTTGAAATGGCCGTCGATGAGCTTTATTAGAAAAACAAGAGTTACAAAAAGTAAATTTTTCTCGATCTGAGAAAGGAATACGAAAATTTTTTAAGAGAAACTTCAAGGTTCTAACATATGGATGATCTAGCCTTCGATGCCAAATTTCAGCAGGAACAATTGCGGTAGTGTTATGAGCTTGCGGAGAGATGGTAGGTCACTCATATAATCCATTCCTACACTTGTCGTGCACCAACGGTGTCCGTGTTTTCGGATCCTTCACATAAAAATCAAAAGGAAAAAATTCAAGAGATTTTAGATAATCTTGACAAAATTTGGAAACTGAAATTAATTTTCTTTTGATATCAGGGGCACATAGATTGTTGGAAAGATTAAAATATTTATTTGATGCATGTAATTGAGTTAAACCAGTGTGAGTTATTGGGATTTTGTTACCATCACCCATAACAATCCCTTCAAAGCCGTTGTAGTCTTGCATGTTGTGCGGTTATGTGGTTATGTGGTGTCACTACAAGAAACAAGCCTTTTGGCGACGACACAAAATGGTCGTCGCCAAAGGAAAAAAATCGTCGCAAAAGGCCTTTGGCGACGACAAATCGTCGCCGATGGGTCGTCGCCGTAGATTCGTCGAGGAAGGTTTTTGGCGACGATTTTTCTTACCTTATAGCGACGACATGTGCGACCCACTTTGACATTTTTCAAACCGTGATTTTGTAATTATTTATTTAATTATTTAATTAATTATTTTTTAATTATTTAATTATTATTTTTAATTATTTATTTAATTATTTAATTATTTATTTATTAATTATTTATTTATTTAATATTATTTAGTTAATTATTTAATATTATTTAAATACGCCTTTGGCGACGATTTGTCGTCGCCAAAGGTCATTTATACGAATTTTTTAATAGGTCTTTGGCGACGCTTTATCGTCGCTGAAGGTCCTACAGCAAAAAAAAAATACAGCAGCTGATTTTCAGCTTATTTTCCGGCTTTCTGCTTATTTCGATCCAAACAGCTTATTCCAAACAGCTTATTCCCAACAAAATTTAAAAAAGAAATGAATAAACAAATAATCCAAATTCTCATAAACTTGAAACATTCTTCAAATTGTTCCCAAATATTCTCGATAATATATAAAACGCTTGATATTAATCAAATACAGCATTCAACAAATTGTTTTTGTATTATTCAAACACAAACCTTCAACAATCATCTTCATCGTTATCCTCCTCGTTTTGATTATTTGTTGGAAAGTTGGGAATAACAAAGTTCGGGTTTGCGGCTTGTATTGCTTGCAAGTATCTATTGAAATCACTCGTAGTCATCACATTTTCTTCTTGCATTTTAGCCTTCCCTTTTTGTCTCGAATATGAAGTCATCAAAGATCCTCCCGTGATAGAAAGTAATTTTCTTCCCCGACCTCGATTGTGTCCACTTCGAGTTCCCAAAACTTCATCCAATATTTCATCTTCACTTCTACCGGAGGGTGAGTTTGTCCTCAATTCCAACAGTTTTCGCTTAAAAATAAACCAAATAAGAATAATTATAAGTTAGTAGTATTTTGTTAGTAATATATCACCCATTTCGCCCACATTGACCCATTTGACTCAAATGACCAATTTTAACCATGTTTATTCTCATTTTACACATTTCGCCCACATCGACCCGTTATATATTTAACCCATTTTGTCCACTTTGACCCATTTTACCCATCTTCGCCCATATTGACCCGTTATATACATCTAACACATTTTGTCCACTTTGACCCATTTTACCCATCTTCCCCCACTTTGACCCGTTTTATCCATTTAACCCATTTTGCCCACTTTGACCCATTTTACCCGTTTTTATCATTTTATCCTAATTACTTACATGCAATTCGCACGCTACATCCGAGTTCCAAGTGCCATCTCTTCTATCCGTATGCATTTCTTGATAATTATCGAAAAGACTTGGATACTTCTTCTCCGGGTTATCCTCTTTCTTCAAACAAATGAAATAAATTAGTATAATATCATATTAAACACAAATTATATGATTAATATTAAAACTAATAATTAAAAAGTTACTTACCCTTTTGTCCCTCCTCATCGCATAGGATTGACTTCTATGCTTACTTGCATACTTTTGCTTGCTCCTGTTTTGCGAGTTTTTCTGTGCAAGGACTATGTGCCTCGGGTCTGTCACCCGATCCATAAACGGAAGCCAAATCGTCGTGTAATCAAACCCTGGTGGGGAAAATCAACATTATCGTACCCACCTCGTTTGGTGAAATGATCCTTCTTAAACGTATTTTTGGCATCCCTATATCTGTCTTTACACGTCCATTCCAACCCGGCTCTAGCCCAAGTCTCCTCCTCACCACCATTAAACTACCTTCTGATGTTGAAGTATTTCTACAATTTAAAAAAAAAATAGTTAGAATGTATAGATTTAATGAATATTCGAAAATGTAATAAAAACCAAAACAAAAGTCTACTTCTGGTAAAATCAACGCCTATTCAACCATTGGCACTTTTTCCCAACTATCGTAATGTTTTGGGAAGGTGTTGTCCTTCACCATTGTACCAACCAAAGAAATGAACTTTTGACCGTACGGCCCAAATGGCTTACAAGTCTTCATAACTCTCGTATCAAAGTCGATCTCCAAAGGCTTTTTATTATTTTCCTTCCAAAGATCACGTAACTCCTTGTTCGTGGTTTTTCCACGTTTCTTTACAGGACCTGGAAAATTCAAATGAACAAGTAATATTTTCTTTACAAACATAATTAAACCAAAAAGTAACATTTTCTTACCAATATGACCCCTTGGGGGATCCCAATGACCACCGACTGGATCAGCACCAGCATCTCCTCCGTGAGCGATTGAAGTCATCTGTATAGAACAAGTACAATAAACATAACAATGATATGTGTAGTAAGTAATAACTATATAATTGAACCAACATATAAAAATACATAATTAAACAAATAAAACAATAAAAATTTCATTTCATTACAAGTCTTTTACATATTAAATATAACAATTACAAATCAATCTGCCTCATCGCTAGAATAAACAATATCTGGTTCGCATTCATTATCAGAATCGACATATTCGGGTTCTGAATCATCATTAACATTAGCATCAACATCAATGTCATCAATAAAATCATCGTTATGGGTTGTTGTAGAAATAATTTCAACTGTCGATGATTGACCAACTCTACTCAAGTTCGTGTAAGTCAAACTTTCGAAATTAGCATCCAATGGAAAATCTGATGAATTGATGTCATGTATAACATCCTCCTCGATGATGTCTTCCCAATTTTTTCGATGATTCACCTCTTGTACGACCTTCCAATTTTGGTTTTTTGACGGGTCTTCGAGGTAAAAGACTTGTTTTGCTTGTGTTGCAAGAATGTGTGGGTAATTTTTACACCATTCGTGACTTGTGCAAATACTTGTTATGTTATTCTTTTTAATAGAACGTTCGGTACGACCGGTGTTAACAGTATTGAACCATTTACATTTGAATAAAACAACGTTTAATGCAGATTTATAATTTAGCTCCACAATATCTTCTAACAGACCATAATAAATAACGCCATCATCCCCAGGTGTTGAAACTCCGCTATTTTGAGTTGTACGACGTTTATCTCGACTATGAACCACAAACCTCACACCGTTAACTATACAAGCGGTGTAAGAGTTTGCAAAAGTTAACGGTACACTTCCCAAAGATAGTAATTCATCGTTATACCGAGATGGGTCATCTGGATTACGTATCTATGAATAAAGACAAAAATTAGAAAATGTTTAAAATAGAAAATTGTAACAAGCTAAGATAAACAATAAGTTTACCTTATTATCAAACCAGCCAGGAAATTCAGTTTTTGCATCTTTCCCGGGATGTTTAGTTTCAAACTCACTTTAAATGATCAACATATTAATTAGTAGATCAAATGAATAGAAAATTAACTTATATAAAGATTAATCATAATAAAATCACTTACTTCTTGTATTCGTCGATGTCAGAACAGTTGTAAGTACATACCAATGTACACTCTTCTGAAGTTCCGGATGCAACGTTGTATTCACACTTTTACTGGTCGGTCTAAATACTGATTGGAACATATGAATCTTACACGGTTGAACTGGAGTGTCCTCATTCCTCTCCGGACTATTAAATTTCGTAGTCACACCCAGCAAATACATTGAACAGAATGTTAAGGCTTCGTCTGCAACATATCCCTCAGCTATAGAACCTTCAGGCCTAGCTTTATTTCTAACATAATTTGATAGCTTCTTCATGTATCTTTTAAATGGATACATCCACCTAGTGTAAACGGGCCCACCTTGAATAGCTTCTCCCGGTAAATGCATAACCAAATGAATCATTATGTCAAAAAAAGCTGGAGAAAATAATTGCTCGAAAGTACATAAAAGTTTGATCAACTGCTCTTGAGCTTTCAACATGTCGGGAACAGTCCAAGTTCTAGCAAAAATTTGCTTAAAAATTGCGCAGAGCTCGACTATTGGTGTTGAAATACTTTCATCCAAGTACCCTCTCACTCCAACCGGTAACAATCGTTGCATCATTATATGACAATCATGAGACTTCATGCCCGTTATGTTGTTATCATTATCGGTCACTTTCCGCTTAAAGTTTGATCCAAATCCATCGGGTAGTTTGACTTCTTTGATAAACCGACAAAAACGTTGCCTGTCTTCATTTGTGAACGAGTATTTTGGATGAGGTTTTGAGAACTTCCCGTCTCTTTTAGCATTCTCCTTAAGCCACAACTCATCTCGAATCCCCAAATTTTCCAAGTCCTTTCTTGCATTATGAATGTCTTTGGATTTTTCATTCATTAATAAAGTACCCAACATACTCTCACATACATTCTTTTCGATATGCATGACATCAAGGTTATGTGGAAGTGGAAGAAATTCAAAATATTCAAGCTCACGAAAAATAGAAATTTTGCTCCAATTGTGTTCTAACTTATCATCACGTTTTCTTTTTACACCCGCGTTACTAGGATGTTTCCCTGGAATACGATTAGGTAATTGAGTAAGTTGGCGTAAGACTGCTTCGTGGTTGAATGTTCGAGGAGGTTTTGTTCGATCAGTCTTATTATTGAATTTTTTGTTCTTTCTCCAAGGATGGTTTGAGGGTAGGAATCTTCTATGACAAACATAAGCAGTTTTACCGATGACACGAGTTGATGGAGTGTCCTCGTTACATGAAGGACATGCTTTGTATCCTTGTCCAGTCCAACCAGACAAACTACTACGAGCAGGAAAATCATTGATGGTCCACATTACATTTGCTTTCATTATGAAAAAGGTGTTCGTAACAGCGTCTTTTGTACGAACTCCTTGAGACCATAGCGGCCTTTAATTCATCAACCAAAGGCCTCAAGTACACATCAATGTCCTTCATCGGTGATTTAGGACCTGGAATTAACAACGTTAACATGAGAGAAGATTCTTTCATACATAACCATGGGGGGTATTGTATGTTGTCAATATGACAGGCCACATGCTGTAAGACAAACTCATGTTGCCATACGGATTGAAACCATCAGCAGCCAACAATAAACGGACTTTTCTTGGTTCCGCTGCAAAATCTGGATATCTTTCATCAAAACTTTTCCATGCTTCACCGTCTACCGGATGACGTATCGTACCCTCTTCCCTAGATTTTCCAGTAGCATGCCACGTCATAGACTTTGCGGTGTGTCTAGAAATGTACATACGTTTTAGTCTTGGAGTCAAACGGAAATAACGCAAAATCTTGTTGGCAACTTTCTTCCCCGTCGTGTGTTTGTTTTTCCATCTACTCTCACCACATATTGGACACACTTGCAAGAATAAGTTCTCCTCCCAAAACAAACAACAATCATTCTTACAAGCATGTATGGCTTCATATCCTAACCCGATCGTTTTCATCAACCTCTTAGCTTCATAATGTGACGACGGAATCTTGTTATCTTTTGGAAATGATGTTTTGAGTAATTCCAACAATTGGTCAAATGAACTATCTGTCCATTTATTCATGACCTTCATGTGCAATATCTTAGCCAAAAAGTCTAATGAAGACATCCAAGTATAACCAGGGTATAGCTCGGTTTCAGCAAACGCTAATAATTTATCAAGATCGTTATTTGTATCACTCATATCGTTAGTAGGATCATTACTTGTCTCATTGGTATCGGTGTCGTGTTCATTGGGAGTATTCTCTTGACGAACGTCTTTCAATACATCTACCATTTGCGGAGGTGAGTCGTGTACTATATACGGATCTATTTGTTCACCGTGATATGTCCACGTCTCATAAGACTCGTCAAACCCGAATCTTTCTATATGAAAATCAACTAGTGTAGGGGTACCCCATCTTCTATTACCACACTTGTCACATGGGCAACGACATTCACCTTCATGATTCAAGTGGTTCTTACACCTTTCGATAAACGCTTCAAGATCGGTTCTAAATTCGGGGGAAATACGATTTCTAATATAAATCCAACTCTTATCAATAGTCATTTCTGCGGATGTAAGATTTGTTCAAATTTTTAGTAAGAACTATATACTATTTTTTATATAATTTAATCAAGTTGTCAAAAACATCACTACGATTTCTACAAAGCCGGGTAGTCCAACTATGGAAGGCAACCTAACCCACTCTTTGAATATTTTGGCTCATATATAGATGTGTATAATTGGTATACTATTTAAGAAAAATTCGGCAACATTTCTCCTTAACTCCCCAAACATGTGTATTGAACACATATTCGTAGGAGTAAAGGAAAAAAGTTAACCAAATTTTTCTCAAATAATATATCAATTATACACATCCATATCCTAAATGAGACAAAACATTCAAAAAGCAGTCCCAAAATGGGGACTTTCCGAAATTAATTTGTAATAAATTAATTTCGGACGGGTATTCTACGGGATCGATTAATTTCAGACCTAAGGTATCATTGCTCCGAAATTAATCACTAAACCTACATTATACAAACTTATATACATACAAACCATTCAATTCTACACATTTAAATCATACAATTTTATACATATAAATCATACAATAAAGTCTAGGGACTAAAATGCAAAATTCCAAAGTATTAAAATATAATAATTGGCACATTTCCATATGATCCTTACAAATTTAAATAAGAAGAGTAATTCTACATATTTAAATTATACAATTTAATTCATACAACTTCTATCATATTATAAAAATAATACAAATGTAACCCACTTTGCCCACTTTGACCCATACAAATTATAAAATTTAATTCATACAACTTCTATCATATTATACAAATCATACAATTTTATACATACAAATCATACAACTTCTATCATATTATAAAAATCATACAAATTTAATTCATACAATTCTATCATATTACAAATTGAACAAAATAATTAAGTTTATGAAAAAGAAAAAGAAAAAGAAACAAACCTAGATGGTGGTGGAGGAATGGCGGAATTGGTGGTGATGGTGGCGGTTTGTTTGGAGTTCCGGCAGTTTGGTGGCGGTACTGGTGGAGTTCCGGCGGTTGGTGGCGGTTTGGTAGTGGTAGTGGAATGGTGGAGTGATAATGACGGTGGAGGAAACACAAATTCAACAAAAATGACCTTTGGCTGCGAAAATGGCGAATTGAAGATAAGAAATCGTTTTTGTGTTTTGATGGAAATGAAAGAGATAAGAATTTGCAATTAATTTAGACCAGATATGTTCAGCGGTGACTTTACCCTTTGGCGACTGTAGGCCTGACCCGGGAAAACCCCAAAAGTTTGGCGGGCAAGACCAAATAGGCTGACTTTTGTTGACTGGGCTTTGGCGACGATTTGTCGTCGCTAAAGGCCTTTCCATAATTTTTTTTTTTAAATTTAGTATGTAATTATATTAGTAACGAAAAAGTTTAAATAATATTAGTAATGAAAATGAATTTAAATTATATTAGGTATAAGTTATTAATTTAAATTATATTAGGTATAAGTTATTAAATTGTGGAAAAACGATATCGACTGGTTGTGAGATTGTCGATGATCAACGGTGAGTAGTCGATTGAATACCTCTATGTGTGATAGTATACATTGACTTTGTTACAAGTTATGTAATGATCGATCAAGTCATTTATAATTGGATGTCATGTATGGTGTACGTAGTCGATGAATGTTGTTCAGGTTAATTAGCTCTAATAGTCGATGAATGGTGTTCTAATAGTCGATGAATGGTGTTCTAATAGTCGATGAATGGTCGATAGATGAATGGTCTATACAACTTTTCCTTACTCATCTTAGCTTTAATAGTCAATAAAATGGTGAGTAGTCGATGAATGTTGTTCGGGTTTAAGTTTCTAGGGTTACGATGGTTTAGATTTCTAGGGTTACGATGGTTTAAGGATATGAGTTCAGGATTTAAGGTCTAGCAGTACGTGGTTATGGTGTTCTAATAGTCGATGAATGGTCGATAGATGAATGGCCTATACAACATTGCCTTACTCATGTTAGCTTTAATAGTCGATAGTCGATGAATGTTGTTCGGGTTTAGGGTTACGATGGTTTAGGGATATTAGTTTAGGATTTAAGGTCTAGCATTACGTGCTTATGGTTTAAAGTTATACTTATACCACAACATGTCGTATTACAACTTTCCGTTATAACAGTAAACGATTATTAATCGTATTAATTATTTAATTAAGATATTGGATCTTTAAAAATATGTATATACATTTAATTTAAGTATATTAACATTAATAATATAATTACTTTTAATTTCTTATTATCAAATAATTTTAATTTAAACAAAAATTATTATTTAAAATTAACATTATATATTTTTTAATTTGATATATTATATTTTCATTTTTTAAATATAATTTAATTTAAAAACAAATATATATATTAACATTATATAATTTGATATATTAACATTATATATTATTTAATTTAATATATAAATTTTAATTATTATTTAGATTATTTAATTAGTAAATTAATTTACTAAGGCTTTCGGAGAGGATAAAGCGTCGCTGTAGACCTTAGTAAATTAATTATCTAATTAAATAATCTAAATAATAATTAAACTACATATATTAAATTATTTAAAATAATAAACTAATTTAGGTAGACTTTTAGCGACGATTTGTCGTCGCTATAGGACTAACTAAATTAATTAATTATTGTAATGTTTCATAAATTATTTAAATAAACATTTAATTATTTATTAATTAAATAAATAAGTCAGATAGACCTAAGCCGACGATTTGTCGTCGCCATAGGTTTTAGCGGGATTTGGCGGGAATTATTATTGTTTTTCGTTAATTAATTAAAATAGTGTCGTCGCTAAAGATCTGTGTCGTCGCTAAAGGTCTAGCTCTGACAAAGTCAAAAAGTTGATTTTTTTGTCGTTTAGCGACCTTTTAGCGACAATTTTTGTCGTCGTCGCCAAAGGTCTATATTCTTGTAGTGTGTGATGCCCCTGTATCAAGGATCCATGGGTTCGCAGGTGCTTGATGGCTATTAACAAAGTGAGCTTTAGCTTCTATGTGATTGTGAGAAATAGAGCGACATACACTTGAAACATGACCATACTTGTTGCAGAGTTGACATATGATAGAGGCATTGGGATAGGGATGGTATTGTTAAAGTTTTGGTTGCGATATGACCGTTGTAGGAAGATTTTTGGCTTTTGTTGCGGTAATTACGACTACTTCCTTTAAAGGAAGAGTTTGGTTGAGTCTTTGTGGAAACAACATGTGACAACCGTCCAATTTCGGGTGCATTTTATGCCCTACGTCTCTTTTATTGCCTACCGTTGTCTTTAACTGTTCAATCATCGGAAACGCGCTAGTGTCGGAATCACAACCGGAATCAATTTATATAAGTCCTAATACCAAGAAAACACTTAATGAGCTTTCCTAAGTTCATAATGTAACATAATTAAGAACTTTTAGTTAACGAAAAGGTCCAACGAAACAATAACGCAAAAACAGCAAAAAACTGCCAAAAACCAAAATTCTTTACAAAATAGGTCCAGGACGACGCACACAGGCCTTGTGCGCCGTCCTGGCAGGACGAAATTTGCAAATAATTCAAAAAATTGCATGTCTCGGGTTCTCCAAATAATTGACCAATTAAACCCGATTTCCCACCATCATTTACTGCCATATTGCAGTACCTAGGCACCCTCTTTATTATTTTCTCTAACCTCTTTTCATTTTCATTTTACTTAAACACAAAAACATAAAAACACACACATTCTTCAAAACTCTCTCTAAAAACTTCTCCATTACAGAAGATTACAACCATCAAAATCGTTTGAAACATCAAAGGAAGCAAAAGGCACCAAAACATTTCGGCTAAGGACCATTTTTGTAAAGATTTTGGAGCTCAAAACACCACCAAATCATCATCCAAGCGATTTCCACCGGTAGATTTCTTTTAACTTACTGTTTTTACTTAAATAACAACTTGCATGGATGATCTATGGATTAAAAACGAGTTTTTACAAAGATTAATGATTTTTATGGTCAAAAACGATTTTTAACCGAAATAACATTTAGATCTATGTTTTTATGAATAAAAATGCTTTAGAAATTGTTAAAATGACATTTTATTAAGTTTAGAGTAATTTCATGTCGAAATCCGTGGCAAAAATGATCGTTTAACTCGAAAATCCTCCAAAAACCCACTTGTGCGCCGTCCCTGATGTCCAGGACGACGCATCGGGGTGAAAACTTGGCTCTGTGTGTCGTCCTAAGGTCCAGATCGGCCACAGACCCGCCAGATTTCCCGAAAACTCGATTTTTGAACGTTTTAAACTCGTTTGACCCGCTGACTTTTTGTAACCTTCACTTTTGGGACTGAGTTTGACTAAACTAATATATTGGTGACCTTTAATGGACTATTTGGACTTAATTTGGACTTGGTTAATAAGAAATCGTGTTATAGGTGATTTTGTGAACGGAAGTGAATTTGCATTTTTGGATATGAAATTTAGGCGTGGAAGCGCTGCCCAAATTTCCTTGGAAAAATGCAAACCACTTCAGCAAACAAAGACACTTGTAACATAACAATAAGAAACGTTAAAACGAACTTTTGGACAAAAACTTAATGTTGACCACCTTGGACTATTATGGACAATATTTAACCTTGACACTTAAAGTTTAATTAAATTTTATCTATTATATTACAATATAATAACATAATAAGATAATAATCAATTGAACTATCTTGGCATTATTAGGCGTCCCGCGATTCCCGGCTCTCGCTCCGACCGATTTCCGAGTTCTTTGTCTTCGCAATCCGTGAGTTACACCCCTCACTACTCTTGCTTTTAAGTACTCTTTTTGGGGGAAACATGAGATCAAAACATTTTGTGAACGATATCTTGATGTGAAACCATTTTACGCGCTTAAACTTACGTACAATGTTTTATGATCCAATTGACTTTGAAACTTTGATGAGACTTTGCTACCATTATGAACTTGTACAACTATTGTGAAACTATTTTGGAAACCTTTATTAAACTTTGCTAATGTACGAACTTTTGGAACCTTTGAGAACTATGGAACTATTTTGGAAACCTTGCGAAACTAATATGCGTAGACGATATCATTTATTCTTATTGGCTTACTTTAGACTAAATAGGTTTGCCTCTTTCGATATTTGATTAGACGATGATAGTTTGATTGTATTTGGAGCAAAACCTATGTGAGGATATAAACGTCGTAAGTACAAACGACCAATTTTTTTAGAAAGAAGTAGAAAGTGCCCCGCCGCTTTTTAGAAACTATTCCCTACACACTATTAACAATAGCCGTTAGTAAATATGGGTATCGATACTTAGGAGAGGTCACTCTTTACTTATGGGTAGCAACCTGAGTACATATTACTAAGTTCTCACGAACTAGATCTTTAGACTGAAACTAGGGGCGTATTCTGACCAGAAATCGGATTAGTGTGCAAAATCTTACGTTGTATTAAGCTTAGTGGTTGGTACAATTCAAGGATCATTAGTCATTATTATTTACGCATATGCTTACTTACTGTCTTACACATGTGGATTAATCCACCGCTGAGGTAATGACTACTTACACTTATTGTCTTACACATGTGGATTAATCCACCACTGAGGTAATGACTACTTATACTTACTGTCTTACACATGTGGATTAATCCACCGCTGAGGTAATGACTACCTACACTTACTACTTGCCATACAACTTGAACTTTTACGGACATTGAACTTTGATTTGAACTTCTACGACAGTATATAAACATATTTTTTTTTTTTAGCGATTGATTATCTGCCTCCTTTCTTTTCGAAAACTCTATACTTATATATACTTGTCGAACATTTTGGAAACTTTGGTCAAAACTTATAAACTGTAACTCACTCACTACGTTTCGTAGTTGACACTTTATCTCATATTTCAGGAATTAAGCGTAAGTTATGAAGTGCATTGCTCAGGCGGGTCAAGCCAATTATGTGAAGTGTACCTTGGGAAGAAGACCTTTACTTTTGGGAATTTTTAATTAAAACATTTTATTATGTGTTCTTGTCTAAAACGTTGAATCTTGTTGTATCTTTTGAACTCTAGTACTTTTCCAACTTTAATTTAATGACTTGAACCGTTGATTTTAGTATAACCCGTGAAATGATTCTTTGCTCTTCACATCTCGTGTTTCCGCTTTAGCGGGGTGTGACAGACTTGGTATCAGAGCACGGGTTATAGTGAAAACGGTTTTAAAAATTTTCAAAAAAATTAAAAGTTTTTGAAACCAAAACTATAACAAAGGCTTTTCAGAAAAATCATTTTCGGGTTCAAACTTTAGTATATTACTTTCCGTGATTGCATGGTTATCTTTTTCAACTATGTGTGACTTGATCAACCATGCATAGTTCAAAATGAATTATGCAAGAACGGAAAGTCAATGGCTATCGTTAACGGTTTTGAGTCGAAAAATTCCCGGTCTTGCCAATTCCCGACCCTCACATAACTGACCCGTGCATGCATTTTACTTACGATTTTCCTGTTTTTAGTTTCCCCCGTACTTATGTAGCTCTCTATTCCCAGATACACCATGTCTCAGTCATCGCACTCCCGATCCCAGTCACGATCGCTCCCACGAGCCGCCTCCCCCTCGCACGAACCCTCTGAGGGCCATACGGCTTCCGAGAGTCAGCGTCATCAGACGACTGACCCAACGGAGGACATGTCCATGACCATCAGTAGCAGTAACGGGTCCAGCCCGAGGAAAGTACTACCACCACCTCGGCTGGCACCCGTTGCAGCACCACCTCAGCCTCGAGGACCCAGCGCTAGGGTGACTATGCATCAGCAACCGGGCCCGTTCCGACCTGCACCTCCTCAGTCCTTCTTGGACCCATACGACCCCGCCTTGCGCACTCTGGTCACGGAACGCTACGCGTGGGATCGTCAGTTCCTCGAAGAAAGGCGAAGCGCCCAGGAGGCCGGACCCTCCCGACCCACGATGCCACCGACTCACCAGCCTCTCCCACCAGCTGCATTTCTCAACCTGCACCGTCAGGTCCAGGGACTCGCGGAGGAAGCCCACGAGCAGGGCCTTCTTCTCTTCGAGGTCTCCGACGCCGCACATTAGTTGGCACAGCAGTCAATGCGGATCATCGCATCGGCTCAGGCCACCGCTCGGACAGTGCAGCGTCTCTCTAGAGCATGCTTGATCATGGGGGCGTTTATAGTAGCTATTGCCGCCAAGATGTTCTTCGAAGAGCGTTATTAGGCATACTTTCCTTTGCATTTGTACCGTACCGGCTAGTCGTAATTTTCTATTGTACACGCTTAAGCTATTATCTATTATTTCCTATGTATTGTACTTGTATTCCTTTCGGTATTTTGTCCTATGTACTAAAACCTCTTATTATTAATGAAAACCTCCGTCTTTTATTATTTGTACTTGCTTTGTCGCGTGAATCTTTTATTATTGTCAACCATTATTACTATCCCTTGAATCGTTATCGTGCGTGTGCTATTACCTTTCTTGTATACTCCTTTACTATTATCGTTACCATGCTTGTGCTAATTGTCCGCTCACATTGCCATTGTATACTCGATGCTATTAACCTCTAAGTTAAATTCTCATCGTAAATTCCAGTTCGTGCGTTCTAAACTAGTTCCTTCTTTCCATTGCAGAACCATGCCTCCCAAGAGAAGCCGCACTGATCGCTTAGCCGAACAGATCGCTGTGCAATTCCAAGCGGCACTCCCGAGCATGATCGCCCAGATCGTCGCCGGAGTCAACCAAGGGATTTTCGGAATCAATAAACCCCTTCTCCCTCTTTCACCAACCAGGCAGGATGAGGACGAGGACTTTGGAACCCACCGTCTTCCCTTCCCTCCAAACCGCTTCCAGCAAAGGGAGTGTAAGAGAAGAAAGATTCACCATCAACCCTCATGGAACAATAGCAACAAGGAACCCACGACCGTAACCCAAATGTACCATGGGCCGCACCCCCGGTGCAACAAATGCCACTTCCATCATGCTCGAAAATGCCCAGTATGCAGATTTTGCAACGAAGAAGGGCATTACCCCTGGTGCTGTCCAGAAAAAGCAAACAACCGAGCCAAAAAACTGCGATGCCTCGAGTGTGGAAGCGACCAGCACCTCCGTGGGGATTGTCTCTTAGAGCATACCACAGAAACTCTCGGTGCTCTCGCAATCACAGTCGAGGAGGCACATCAGGACCCCAATGCGGTTACCGGTACGTTCTCTGTCAATGACCATTTTCTTCCATACTATTTGATGCAGGAGCTGAAAGAAACTTTGCCTCCTTAGAAATTAGACCCCTCATCAACATAGGACCTAAAGCTATTGCGGATAGCTTTCTATCGAATATGCCAACGGTCAATAGTCGAAGCTACGAATACAATCTTAGGATATCCGATACCTCATTGGCCTAAAACCTTTCTCCATCGATCTAATCCCTATCGAACCATCAAGCTTTGACGCTATCGTTGGGATGGACTGGTCAAGTCATTTCCGAGCCAAGACCGTCCGTTTCGACAAACTCACCCGTATTCCTATTCAGAAAGTGAAACTCCCGTCGTTCAGGAGGACAAACCTGGATGACAACTTCGCAACATGTATTCCTTGATAATGCGCAAGTACCTCGAGAAGGACTACGACGCATCCTTCGCCCACGACGTCGAACGTAAACCTAAGGAAAGTCGAGTCCAAGACATTCTCGTAGTCGAGGACCATCCAGAGTCTTTCCTGAGAATTTGCCTGGGCTACCGCCAATCGACAAGTGGAAATTCCGAATAGACCTCGTTCCTGGCCCAGCACCAGTTGCCAAGACACCCTACCGTCTAGCACCACCCGAGATGCAAGGGCGGCCAAGGCCGCTGTAGGAACTCCTAGACCCCGATTCTATCCGCTCAAGTTCGTTCCCCTGGGGAGCCCCAATTTCCCCTATCAAAAAGGAAGACGGACCCTTCCGTCTGTACACCGATCGTCGCGAACTTATCAAGCTGACCGTCAAGGACCGATGACCATCCCCGAGGATCGATGACCTATTCGAGTAGTTGCAGGGCGCAGCTTACCTCCCAAAAATCGACCTCCGCTCGGGTTATCATCAGATTCGTGACATTATAACCGACATTTCTAAAACCGCGTCCCAAACTCGATGCAAGCAATACAAGTTTCCCCTCTATCAATTGGCCTAACCGACACACTAGCAGTATTCATGGAATTAATGAACAAGTGTGCGGGTTGTACTTAGACGATTAGTGATCGTATTCATGGTCAACGTTCTTATCTACTCAAGGAAAATCGTGTGAAACATCCCAAGCCCATTCTAGAACTCCTCCGAGATCAGAAATTGTACGCTAAATTCCCGAAGTGCGAATTCTGGCCCCGAGAAGAACATTACCCCGGTTCTATAGTCAACCATGAAGGAATTCGAACTCAGGCTAAACGTAACCCGTTACGTCAAGCTCCGAGCATGAGTTCTGAAATTCGAAGGTCTTCGTAAACTCATTTCCGTCAAGGGCCACCGATTTCGCTATTCCATCCATCCGGAATCCGACTTGTCGTACAAGGATCCCCGAGAATACTGTTCGTGGCCGGACGTGAAAAAGGGTATTGCCTTGTATATAGCCAAGTGCCTCACTTACTCCAAGGTCAAGGCAGAATATCGAAACCCATCTCTCCATCATCTCCGATAAGGATAGTCGATCTACGTCCCGCCCTCTTCGGAGTGCCCTCCAGAGAATCGCTAGGGACGCGACCAGACCTCACCACCTCACACCACCCTCCGACCGACGGTCAGAATGAAAAGATGACCCAACTGTTTAAAGAAATGCTGAGAGCATATATAAGTTGCTTTCGTAGGAAGTCAAGACACCCGCCTTCCTTTGGTCGAGTTCACCTATGACAACGGCCTCCATGCCAGCACTAAGTGCGCACCCTTCAATCTCTATATGGACGCAAGTGTCGATCACCGCCATGTTGGCTAGAAGCTGACGATTGACAACTTGCAAGGTCCGACGTCTCCCTCTACCCATGAAGGACTGGAAGCATCCCGTACCCGGCAGAAGAGCTACGTAACCAAACAGAAGAAAAACCCTCGACTCCCAGGATGGCGGTAGAGTACTTCCCAAGATATCGCCATGAGAGGGAGTAGCCTGCTTCTGGAAAAGCGGCGAACTGAGCCCTAGGTACACCGGTTCAACCTAAGTCTTAGGACATATCAGTCCGATTACTTATCGCCTTTAGCACCCCCAGATTCCTTCGAACGTTCATATTTATATTCCATGCCTCACAATTGAAAGTGTCTACCTGACGAGACCATCGTCATCCCTCCTGACAAGGTCAAAACCGATAGCAAACTCAATCTCAAGATGAACCGCCTAAGGTTGTTGGCCGAGAGGTCAAACAACCCAGACAAAGTCGTACATCTGTCATCAAGTTTCGGTGGAAATTCTCGACACGGTCACGAATTCACATAGGAACGTGAGGACCAAGTCCGCCAGAAATATCCACATCTGTTCAAGAACATTCATCCATGATGGTACGAACTAACTTTCGGGACGAAATTTCTTTCAACCCGGGGAGAATGTGAAAACCGTCCAATTTCGGGTGCATTTTATGCCCTACGTCTCTTTTATTGCCTACCGTTGTCTTTAACTGTTCAATCATCGGAAACGTGCTAGTGTCGGAATCACAACCGGAATCAATTTATATAAGTCCTAATACCAAGAAAACACTTAATGAGCTTTCCTAAGTTCATAATGTAACATAATTAAGAACTTTTAGTTAACGAAAAGGTCCAACGAAACAATAACGCAAAAACAGCAAAAACTGCCAAAAACCAAAATTCTTTACAAAATAGGTCTACGACGACGCACACAGGCCTTGTGCGCCGTCCTGGCAGGACGAAATTTGCAAATAATTCAAAAAATTGTATGTCTCGGGTTCTCCAAATAATTGACCAATTAAACCCGATTTTCCACCATCATTTACTACCATATTGCAGTACCTAGGCACCCTCTTTATTATTTTCTTTAACCTCTTTTCATTTTCATTTTACTTAAACACAAAAACATAAAAACACACACATTCTTCAAAACTCTCTCTAAAAACTTCTCCATTACAGAAGATTACAACCATCAAAACCCAATTTTCATCCATCAAAATCGTTTGAAACATCAAAGGAAGCAAAAGGAACCAAAACATTTCGGCTAAGGACCATTTTTGTAAAGATTTTGGAGCTCAAAACACCACCAAATCATCATCCAAGCGATTTCCACCGGTAGATTTCTTTTAACTTACTGTTTTTACTTAAATAACAACTTAATGGATGATCTATGAATTAAAAACGAGTTTTTACAAAGATTTATGATTTTTATGGTCAAAAACGATTTTTAACCGAAATAACATTTAGATCTATGTTTTTATGAATAAAAATGCTTTAGAAACTGTTAAAATGACATTTTATTAAGTTTAGACTAATTTCATGTCGAAATCCGTGGCAAAAATGATCGTTTAACTCGAAAATCCTCCAAAAACCCACCTGTGCGCCGTCCCTGATGTCCAGGACGACGCAGCGGGGTGAAAACTTGGCTCTGTGCGTCGTCCTAAGGTCCAGAACGGCGCACAGACCCGCCAGATTTCCCGAAAACTCAATTTTTGAACGTTTTAAACTCGTTTGACTCGCTGACTTTTTGTAACCTTCACTTTTGGGACTGAGTTTGACTAAACTAATATATTGGTGACCTTTAATGGACTATTTGGACTTAATTTGGACTTGGTTAATAAGAAATCGTGTTATAGGTGATTTTGTGAACGGAAGTGAAATTTGCATTTTTGGATATGAAATTTAGGCGCGGAAGCGCTGCCCAAATTTCCTTGGAAAAATGAAAACCACTTCAGCAAACAAAGACACTTGTAACATAACAATAAGAATCGTTAAAACGAACTTTTGGACAAAAACTTAACGTTGACCACCTTGGACTATTATGGACAATATTTAACCTTGACACTTAAAGTTTAATTAAATTTTATCTATTATATTACAATATAATAACATAATAAGATAATAATCAATTGAACTATCTTGGCATTATTAGGCGTCCCGCGATTCCCGGCTCCCGCTCCGACCGATTTCCGAGTTCTTTGTCTTCGCAATCCGTGAGTTACACCCCTCTCTACTCTTGCTTTTAAGTACTCTTTTTGGGGGAAACATGAGATCAAAACATTTTGTGAACGATATCTTGATGTGAAACCATTTTACGCGCTTAAACTTACGTACAATGTTTTATGATCCAATTGACTTTGAAACTTTGATGAGACTTTGCTACCATTATGAACTTGTACAACTATTGTGAAACTATTTTGGAAACCTTTATTAAACTTTGCTAATGTACGAACTTTTGGAACCTTTGAGAACTATGGAACTATTTTGGAAACCTTGCGAAACTAATATGCGTAGACGATATCATTTATTCTGATTGGCTTACTTTAGACTAAATAGGTTTGCCTCTTTGGATATTTGATTAGACGATGATAGTTTGATTGTATTTGGAGCAAACCCTAGGTGAGGATATAAACGCCGTAAGTACAAACGACCAATTTTTAGAAAAAGAAGTACAAAGTGCCCCGCCGCTTTTTAGAAACTATTCCCTACACACTATTAACAATAGCCGTTAGTAAATATGGGTATCGATACTTAGGAGAGGTCACTCCTTACTTATGGGTAGCAACCTGAGTACATATTACTAAGTTCTCACGAACTAGATCTTTAGACTGAAACTAGGGGCGTGTTCTGACCAGAAATCGGATTAGTGTGCAAAATCTTACGTTGTATTAAGCTTAGTGGTTGGTACAATTCAAGGATCATTAGTCATTATTATTTAAGCATATGCTTACTTACTGTCTTACACATATGGATTAATCCACCGCTGAGGTAATGACTACTTACACTTATTGTCTTACACATGTGGATTAATCCACCGCTGAGGTAATGACTACTTTTACTTACTGTCTTACACATGTGGATTAATCCACCGCTGAGGTAATGACTACCTACACTTACTACTTGCCATACAACTTGAACTTTTACGGACATTGAACTTTGATTTGAACTTCTACGACAGTATATAAACATATTTTTTTTTTTAGCGATTGATTATCCGCCTCCTTTCTTTTAGAAAACTCTATACTTATATATACTTGTCGAACATTTTGGAAACTTTGGTCAAAACTTATAAACTGTAACTCACTCACTACGTTTCGTAGTTGACACTTTATCTCATGTTTCAGGAATTAAGCGTAAGTTATGAAGTGCATTGCTCACGCGGGTCAAGCCAATTATGTGAAGTGTACCTTGGGAAGAAGACCTTTACTTTTGGGAATTATTAATTAAAACATTTTATTATGTGTTCTTGTCTAAAACGTTGAATCTTGGTTGTATCTTTTGAACTCTAGTACTTTTCCAACTTTAATTTAATGACTTGAACCGTTGATTTTAGTATAACCCGTGAAATGATTCTTTGCTCTTCACATCTCGTGTTTCCGCTTTAGCGGGGTGTGGCACAACAGTTGTGATTGGAGAGGCCGCCTTTTTAACCTCATGCTGAAGAAATAATTCATGATCAATGAGTTTCTCAAACAGTTCGTCATATTCAATGAGGGTGCTACGGTTACGTATTGCAGCCGAGACTTCACGATAGTCTTGACCAAACCCGCTGAGGATTTTTATGACAAGTTCAGTACTAGCCATGGGTGCACCAGAAGTTACTAGCTCATCTGATATCGAATTTATTTGATGAAGCTATTCAGCAATAGGTGTTGGTCTCAGGCCCTTTCAAAATGTGTTTATGTGTTTGTATATTGGAATGGAAACAGCAAAAACAAGAAACTCTGTAAATGAAAAGTACTTCCCTTACATTTAATGAATTACATATGACTACTTATAGAAGAAAACTATCCCACTTTCCTCCTTTTTAGCCCCACTCCCAACGTTCCCACTACTTCTTAATATTTAGTCAACATGACATATCACTACTAGAAACAGGGCTATCCTTGACCCGCTTTTTATGACCCATGCCAAAAGATGACGCACAAAGTCAAGAGTCATAAAACAACAGTCATATTGCGTAAGGGGATGACGCGTTTTCAGATGTGTCATAACGTATGTGTCATAATCAGTTAAAATTTAGATTTCGAGATGACGTTTGTTTTTTTTCGTCCTAAATAGGAGTCATGTATGTTTTTTTGGCACGATCCCCTAGGCCTGTATGATTTAAAATTTTTATTTTTACAATGTAAACTTTTGTTTCACACAAATTTTTCATCTGCCCCCAAAATTTTAGGGTTCCCGCTCTGTGTTTTCCCCCAAAATCAAAACTCTTTCCTCCGTTCCATCCATACTATGAATATATTTATCAGTAATAGGTTTCTCCTTGTGCAAGTCAAGTGAAATAACACACCCAAATATCATTTAGATCGGTAAATCGAAGCCCTAATTTCTGTCGAAAAACCAAAGCTGCGATGGAAGGAACAGAAGGCACGCAGCAGCCACACCTAGTTCTCGCCAACAAGATCTTTCTTCTAACTCAATCTGACGTTGATGATATCGAAAAAGTTCGTCTTCGTGATGAGGTCATGGCCACTGTTATCGCCGACGGTAACCGTTTTTTTAGATCTATTTTTTTTTATTTCAATTTAGCTTTAATTTTGTTGATCTTTTTAATTCTTTTTATGGCGCCGTTGTACGAAACCCTAGCTGCGAGTTCGGTGTTGGAGCTTGACTAGAAGGTTCTAGATTTGATGCGTGTTAAGATTGATGATGAGCTTAAGAAGCTTGACGAATAGTAAGCTCTTGTTGTCAATTTATGTATTATTATTTGAGTATACATGTGTTGTGTGTATGTATAGATATAGTCATATAGATATATTTAATTATTTTTGTGATTGAAGGCAGATGTGTTGTTGTTTATGAAAGAGATTTATATGAGACTGTTGTTATACGTAGGGTGGAGAATCAAGCACAAAACTCTATTTTAGTTTTATATACTCAAGTTACTTAGTCCTCGTGAGTTACTCAAGTTGGAGAATTATAAATCTTCCCTTTGCTTCAATGGCGGTTTCAGTAGCAAAGAATGTCCCTGATGATATTGTTGAGCAGATACTCATGAGATCGTTTGTGACAGAGCTAATCTGACTTTATTTATTCTTGTCATAACGACAGAATGAAGCAAAACGAGAATAGCAAGAGTAATGGCCGTAAGGTAGGTTCTAATTAATAAAAGTTTGTTCTGATTACTTACATCCCTAATAAAATGTGTCGGTTTTGAGATGGCATCATGCTACAACTGTTGGTGTTTGGCTTGTTGACGATTATACTCCTATTATTGAGATTACAACGTACTAAAGTTTAACTCATGGTGACCTTTGTAATGTATTAGGCTGATGGGAACTAAGCTATTTCTTAGATTTGTATCTGTTAATACTTGGCACTCCCTTACGTTTCCCAATTTGATTTTGTCAGGTAATGAAGGAGATCCTTCGGTTCCTATATAGACTGCAAAATTTTGATATTGTTGAAGGCTTGAAGCAGTTAATATGGCAGGGCATTGCTCTATGAACTAATTTTCATGTTTCAGGTATCTTATTATTGATGTTCATGAGGAACTTGTGTTTGGTGATTAACTTCGGTGACTTTTTTTTTATATGAATATCATTATACTTTTCTATACATATATATTATATATAATAATAATAATAATAATAATAATAATAATCTAAACATGGAATGAATTCTTCTTCTGCTAACTTATATGGATTAATTTGGGGTGTTCCAGGACGTCATCAAGTTCCATTAGAGTGGTCTGCGCGCCAAAAAATTGCTGTTGGTGCTACACGGATGAGGGAAACTGGGCGGGTTGGAATTGGAGAACGGATGGCACAAGTATATTGGTTGCATCCCTAGTTCAGAAATGACTTCTTTTCTTACGAGATTCCGTAGTTACTTCGGCGACTACCGACAATGTAAAACAATGCCTTAATGTATGTGATTTTAATGTATTGGTAATGAAAAGCTTTGTTGAACAAGTGTGATGTATTGAAAAGCTTTGGTGATTGAGTTACATAAGAATGTAGAGAAAACTTTTAGAAAATGGTGGCTGGCCGGATGGTGGTCGCCGGAATCAATTTTTTTTTTTATATATATAAAAATTATGACGCGCTAATACGAATGTCAAAAAGCAGAGTCATATAACGCGGGTCATAAGTGCGTGTCATTCAGCTGTGACGCTTCATTGCGCGTCATAAAATATTTATGACTGGTCCATCCTTGACGCGCATTTGCGCGTCATAAAGCCTCTTCTTGACGCGCATTGCGCGTCATTAATAGCCCTGTTTGTAGTAGTGTATTCAAACCTATGACACTACCATTTAATTAACTAAATAAAACAAGTACTAAAATAATAATACTAAACAAAACAAACCAGTCAAGATTAAAAACCCAACATTCACGCCCTTAATCTTGACTCGTTTCTTCTTCACCCCTTTAATCTTTATGGTTTTCTTCTTCAAAGCAATGTCGGTTCATCATCTTGTATCAAGTTTGCTTCTTTCTCGTTGTGTTTGTCATTCCACTTTGTGCACTCATAGCTAAAGTGACCAAAAACTCCACAATCAAAGCATGGAACCCCACTCTTTACACCTCGACCCGAACCTCTTCCTCGGCCTCTACCTCCTCTATCATAGTTTCTTCCACGACCTCTTCCTCGTCCGCTACTTTCTCCGACCCACAAGAGTTTCCCTTGTTCTTCTTCTTTCTCACCATGGCTTTTGATTCTTTCTTCATATGTCTTAAGCCTTCCAACCGCCTCATCAAAAAGCATCGTATCCAACTCGAAACATTGTTCGATCGAAGCCACAATTAGAAGAAAATACGTTGTCATTGCATCAAGTATCCTTCTCACCAACTCTTCTTCCTTAACTTCATGTCCAAGACTCCTCAATTTTGAAACTAGTCCACTCAACTTTGTAGCACAATCATCTACAAGCTCTCCTTCCTTCATCCTTAAACTTTCAAACTCTCTTTTTAACGTTGCAACTTGAGCCGTCCTTACCCGATCTACACCAAGGTAACGCCTTTTCAAGCCATCCCATACTTTCTTCGGGTCCGTGTGACTCGACATTTGCAACACCATCTCTTCCGGTATTACTTGAAACAAGTAGGCTAGAGCTTGTTTTGACTTTTTAGCATTTGATTCTTCCCCGGGAGTCTTTGGTTCCACCGTCTCCAATAGACCATGCGCATCCAATATGGACTTAACTTTGATAGCCCATACCGGATAGTTGGTTGCGGTCAACATCGGAATTTGGTAAGACATTGAACTTGCCTCTTTTGCTTGTATCAACGCCATTTTCACTTCCTTTTTTCTTAAAAAAAAACTTCGGTCTCGGACTATCTTTCTTCCTTGGGTGAGCCAACGGTCTCTCTCACTTGTGTCGGTCTTCTCGGTCTTCGGTATCACACTGGAGCTTTCTCGGTCTCACGGTCTTCTCAACGGCGTCAGTCTTTTTTTTCCGTCTTCACCTTCCTACTTCTCACATGAACATGGTGTCTTTCTTTCTTTATGAACCTCACATGACTTTCTGATACCAATTGTTGGTCTCAGGCCCTTTCAAAATGTGTTTATGTGTTTGTATATTGGAATGGAAACAACAAAAACAAGAAACTCTGTAAATGAAAAGTACTTCCCCTACATTTAATGAATTACATATGACTACTTATAGAAGAAAACTATCCCACTTTCCTCCTTTTTAGCCCCACTCCCAACGTTCCCACTACTTCTTAATATTTAGTCAACATGACATATTCAAACCTATGACACTACCATTTAATTAACTAAATAAAACAAGTACTAAAATAATAATACTAAACAAAACAAACCAGTCAAGATTAAAAACCCAACAATAGGCCTATCATGTTTAGTAACTTGGCTAAGTTGACCACGCAGGCTATAAATGCGAGGGTGGGTTCGGTTGGCGTAGGACGTGTGGAGAAGCGTCCAAGATATGAGATGGTGATGCCAACGGATGCCATCATTGCTTGTTGTATTAAGCAATCTTGTCGGATCCATAAACGATAACCTAGATTTTCTTCGGTAATGGTGTTGCGCGTTATCGTCTTGGGAGGGACTGGCTTTGTGCCGTCAAGATGACCATAAAGATCATGGCCTTCAAGAAGCATGGTAAGTTGCGCCTTCCATGTAGTAAAATTAGAGCTTCCATTTAGTCGAATAGGAAGCTGAGATGCGGGGTTAAACTGTAAGATATGGTTATGGGTAGCAACATAATTGAGGGTATCAGCGTTTACCACCGTGGTTTCGTTGCTCGTAGTTGGAATTGTCATATTGAATAACTGGAAGAAAAAAAATTCACAATGTAATTAAGTAACGAAGAAATAATATAAGGATCGAGGAATCAGTCGATTGAGCTTAATAAGGTCTGATACCATAAAGAAGCTATGAATTCATTTATTATCATTAGCGTAGAGTGTGTTGTTTAAATACAATATACAACATAGGATATCATAAAGAAGCTATGAATTCATTTATTATCATTAGCATAGAGTGTGTTGTCTAAATACAACAATATACAACAGAGTTTCAATGATGAACTCCTTTATTTTAGGAGACTAAGTCAAATATAAAACAACTTAAAAGGATAGGCCTAATAAATAAATAAAGTCAGTCTTTACACGTGTGCTAATATGATCGATCCACTGTGAGAGAAAGACTTTTAGTAGCTCAAGGGGGAAACGTAGATGAAACAAAGAATTAAGAAATGTTAATATTCACGCCCAGACAACATCATATCAAAACATGAACATGTTTCACGTCATACACAACTTGGAAGATTCGAGAAGAGGGTATCACGACGTGACAATTCTTATCACATCGTAAACATGAAGATCTTGGAAGATTTAAGAATAAGATATGCATGGCTTGTCACTTCTTGACATGGCATGGAAGTGAATAGCACATAGATATGGTCGAATCCCGAATATCTCATAACCAACCTAGCTTCACGACGTAATAATAATCCGAATTTGAAAATTGTACATACATTATCAATAATCAATATGTGTTCTATTTATATTGTTGCTAATTCATGTCATGATATAATTTACATAGAAAAACTCCCATTCATAATTGTTTAATTTGTTCTATAATTATTTTTTGTTATAACGAGTGATAATAGGGTTTTGAATATATTAACATAGAACTTGAATGTGCATATTCTTTATTTTCTATCTTAAAATCAAGTCATTACAAATTTGTTTGAGTTAATGATTTTTGGATGAAGCCAAAATATTCTAAGTGTGAAGATTTTGTTAAGTTATTACTTCGGATATTCTAAGTGAAACTTAGGCAATCAACAAAAGTAACATTTGAAGAGTTTACTTCTTACATATTCGAAGTAAAACTTAGGCAGAAGTAAATCAAGAAGTAGATTAGTTGATTGTGTGATGTCCAAAATGTTTTTAGATAAACACGTGACATGTAATTTAAGTTGTAATGTATGTTTGTATTGGTCTTCAAATAGGAGTGGGGGAAGTCTGTTAGAGCGTGTGTTTTGAAAGGTGTTTTGTATGTAACAGCTTTTTCCGTCAAACTATGAAGATCAATGACAAATAAATATTTAGTGAATATGAGTTGTTCATCATTCCAAGATTAGATTCGTATTAGTTTGTTATTTTGCAACATTCCAATATCAAAGTTAATCAGTGTGACGTATTGATCTTTGGTTAAACCATGTCAAAGTTTATTCACATTTTTGTTTCCTACGAAATTCAAATCCATGATTTCTATATCAATGGGCCCTTACATACCGACTTCCTTTATAAACACATAATATTTATTGTGATGAAATAATCTAGATTAAATTACATAATATAGGTTAAGTACTTGATGCATAACTTTCTATAGGTAATTACAAATGTATTGTGAGTTAGCTTCAGGATGGAGCAAAAACAACTTACGTGGGGCAAAAATTTTCGCATTGATCTTAGAAAGACACATTTTAAAAATAACCTAAATCTATAACTATTTTTTATACTTTAACAAAATTATAGTGAGAAGAAGTACCTATTATACCTGGTAGTGCACTTGCTTAGCTTTCCTTAAAGTTATAGAACAAAGTTATAGAACGAGGATTTTTAAGCTCCCACATTGCAACGGGTTTTACATAATTACATGTTAAATGTCAAGTTGAATTAACATATACTTTTAGACTATAATTTAGAATTCGTTTATAAACGGAATTTGTCTAAAGTCTTTTTCTCTATATTATTTAGAAGATATGATTAAAGATTTTAAACTTATTTTTAAAACAGTCACACACATAATGTGTTTTAAAAGATGAATTACTCGATTTCGAATATAAGCATTCAAAAAAAAATTCTAATAACTTTTATATTATTACTTTTTTTTTTTTTGATTGTGTGCGTTCAAGGCAGAGGGAAATCAAATCTAAATAGACCTATACCTTTTCGCTATTGTCAAAAACATTTGATGAGAAAATGACACATTCGATGTGGTAATTTCATCTTACTCACTCGCTGAAGACTAGACTAATAGCAAATAACAAAAATTTCTAATTGTGAATAGTGAAAGATGGTTCAAAGTTAGCGATTATTCTTAAAGTAAACGAGATATAAAGGCGAAAAAGTTGGGAAATTTGGCTAGTTCTTTACATCCAATCTTCTTGTCTAGTCTAGTCTCCTTGACTAGCTTCGTTACAAAAGCGAAGCAAGACATCCACGCTTTTTTACCTTTGCAGCAAAGGGTATGATAATTTTCCATTTAATGTAGTACAACCACCTGTCGTTTAATCAAATTTACATATTATGTTAGATACATTATATTGAACAAGTTGTACACGTGCAAATAGTACTAAAAGGCTATTAGGTCCATGACTTAATTCCATAATTTTTCGTCAACGTTTGTTTAAGTTACATGTTTCTTCCCTATAGATTTGAAACTGTATGTATCTTCAATTAGTGAAACCATTTGTACGGGATACCATTCATAACGGAAACGGTTTATGCAAACCATTTAGAGTTGTTAATTACATAAATCGTCCATGTTAGGGACGATTTATATATATACACAAATGGTTCTTTACACCGGCGATCCAAACATTTTCAAAATACTTAGGGACGAAACCTGGAATATGAATAAATGTTATGGACGATTAATGCAATAAACTCAAAGAGTCAAGGTCCATAGAGGCTAGCTTTTTGAAAAAGCATTCACCTTAGAGTATCCGTATAATGGTGTTTATACAACAAGTTTGTAGTTTATATGGACAATGACATGGAGTTTATAAAAAAATAATGTATTCCTTAACCAAGTTTATAGCAAAATTCATATATAAAGTTTTGAAAGTTTATACTATGAACTATGGAGAGAGAATTTTGTATGTGTCCATCTAGTTTTCTAATTCTATAAATATTAAAAAATATGACCAACTTATAAACTTAATAAAAAAATTAGGATTAAAGTGATAAGCTTATAGGAAATAAAGGTTTATAAAAATTAACGTACTATGACGTGTCACTGTTATAAACTTGATAAAGTTTATAACATTAGGAAAGCTCTTAGAGAAGAGAAGGATTACAATATGAAGCCATGAAGGTGACTTGCATCCAAATTTAAGCTCAACATCTATTACGTTCAAAAACAACATAGTCTTCTATCTTCTCATTTACGTTATAAAACTTTAAATAAAGTTACACGCATTTCATGTGTGTCTATTCGTCAACCAATGAATGAATTTATATTGTTTTTAGAAGACCTGCCAAACTACGCATAAAGGGTTGGTTAATACATATTTATTTATAATAAAAACGAGGATTGGTTATACATGTTTAATAATTTCTTTGCTAGTATATGTAGGATCTCCAATAAGTACAAATAATAGAACAATAAACTTTAATCAAATGTCTAAAGCTTAATCCTAATGTTATCAACTTATAAATAATTCTATATGAATTTCCTCTTAGTTTTTAGACTATGGGGTGTGGTGGGTGATTGGGGGTGATGATGTGGAGTGATAGAGGTGATTTGTAGGAAAGAGAGTGTGATTTGTAGGAAAGAGAGTGTGATGATGTGGAGTGATAAAAATGGGTGGTGTGGTTGTGTGATGATGTGGAGTGATAGAGGAAAGAGAGTGTAATTTTAAAAAGTTGTATATTTATAATTTTTTTTATATAAATGAAATTTAAAAACTTGTATTTTTATTAAAAAAAAACAAACACTACAATTTATTTAAAAAAAAAATACTACAATTTATTAAAAAAAAAAAACACACTACAATTTATTTAAAAAAAAAATACTACAATTTATTAAAAAAAAAAAACATACTACAATAAAAAAAATACTACAAATATTGAGGATAAAATTTCGCGATAAGCCTTTTCTTTTCATCTTCCGCTATTCTTTTGTAAGGCTCCGCGAGATGAGTGGTGTCCTGCATGATCGTCTTTAACGCTCTTGCTCGCACTTTTTCTTCAGCAATATCAGCAAATTTCCCGAACTTTTCCCCAATATACTTGAGTGAATCTTCGGCCCCCGAAGAAGAAGCAGCGGCTTTGCCCTTTCCTTTGCGCGCTTTTGCCTTTGCTTGATCTCTACCAATCGGTCTTGGAAGGTCTTCCTCCAAGTGAACATCATCATCATCATCGTTGAGATCGATTCCAGCAAAAGGCGATACCGGAGTGGCGGGAGTGGCGGGAGTGGAGGGGTTACTAGACTCCGATGTTCTACGCGCTTTTCGGGACCCTCCAGATGTTGGGACATGTTGACAAACCGGGCTATTTCTCAATATTTGCCAAGACGCTAAATGTAGGAAACCCGTTTGCATTATGGTGCGGTAAGTCTCCAGAGCATGTTCGAGCAATTGTTGATCACTATGACCGCTTGGTCTAGTTTGTTGGGCTTGTCGAAAAATCTCGTTGAATTATTTGACCTTTCTTCGTAAGTCGGTCCACTTGCTCGAAAGAGAGTCGTTGGTACGAAAGTAAGAGGGATCATCTTTATACATCTTGGCGAAATATTTTTCACGAACACTATCCCAGTAAAGTGGTGAATGTTGATCATTTCCCAAAATGGGGTCCTCGGATGTCGACGACCACGCTGAAGCAAGTGCGATCTCCTCCGCTTCGGTCCACCTCTTCCTTTCGGTTTTGCCTCTTAGGGATTCGGTTTCTTTCTTCTTATGTTTCCTCTTCCCACGGGCCGGCATTCTTTGAGCTTGAGTTTCCGGAACCACCTCATCGTCTTCAGAATCGTCAACGTCAAATGGAGGCACTTGCGGAAAATTGGATAAATGGTCTTGGTTAAGCAATTGCGAGAACGACCCGCCTTGGTATAGCGGGTCTTGGGATGGTCGTTGTGGTGGTGGAGTTTGTTGGTAAAAATGGGGAAATTGGTTAGGGTTTGGAAGTTGGGTAAAGTTTTGAAATTGGTTTGGGTGTTGATATTGGTTAGGGTTTTGAAATTGTGGAAATTGGTTTGGGTTTTGATATTGGTTTGGGTTTTGATATTGGTTTGGGTTGAACCATTGGTTCCATTGGTTGGGGTTGGGGTTGTTTTGATTGTTGTTGTTGTTGGGATCCATTTGAGATTATTGAAAGAATGTATAAAAATAGAGAGATTGTTATAAAAATTGAGAGAGAAAGAGAGATTTTGTGTGGTTTTTGTTATAAAAATGAGTTGGTATTTATAGAAAATGTTTAGGTTTTTAAAAAAATTGGCCGTTGTAGTCGACCGTTGCATTTTGATTTCTGGCCGTTGCTCCTCACCACGACGTTGTTAAGAAAACGCCAGCGCCTTTTTTTTGCCTACAACGCCCCTACCGGTGTGGTGGAGGGCGTTGTTGGGCGTTGTCGTGCTGAGGTGGAGGGCGTTGTTGTGTGTTTAACGCTTCATACCCCATAGTCTTACAACACTTACATAATTCATATTTTGCATTTTGTATTGTTGTTTTAGAGGGTGTTTGTTTCGGCTTATATAGCCGGCTTACGAGCTTATGTAATTTTTCATAAGCTCATAAGCCCATATTTTTTGGCTTATTAGCTTATCAAGTTGAGCTTATGACTTTAAATAAGCCATAAGCTCAGCTTCATAAGCTCGTAAGCCGGAAAAAATGAGCTTATGAACTTATGAAAAATTACATAAGCTCATAAGCCCGTTTAATAAGCCGAAACAAACACCTCCTTAACTATATTCGTGAAGTTATTTAAAGGCAAGGGTAAGATCGATCTCCCAAATATCTATCTTCTTCAATTACAAATGTCAAGGTCCCACAAAACCAATTTAGATATAGTTTATCACCAACGATATAAAGACTCTTATCAAGATCTTTTATATTAATGAACCGATTTTTTTCCCCTTAAATAAGTGGTGAAGTGTTTAATAGAAAAGATTCTTAAGTGCAAAGGTGGTTGATTTCATATGATGTTTTAGGCTTTAGGCGTGGATTTAGGTGGGTACTCGCCAATCGCTTGTTGATCTGCTAAAAAATTGGAAAACGCGAGTCAAGTGCAGCGTATGAGCAAGCCCTGCGAATCGCCTTTGATGTGAGAATGGCAAATGAGAAATAAAGGTGTATATGTATTATAATTATTTTGGGTCGAGTGAAACATAACTAGGATGAAAACATCGTGCTACCCAAAGGTATTACCCATTGAACTTGGGTCATATCTCTCATAGGATCGTTAGGCAATTGCCTTCAACTTGATTGTTGTGTAGTGACCAACTTAGTAAGGGAACTTCGTACGTTTATTTGATTATGTTGACTAGCATTTTAAGTAAAATATATATTAGAAACTGAAGAACCTGAAGGGATGGCCGATAAGCACAGACTCGTCGGAGTATCATTTTAATTTATTTTTTAATATTGATAGTGTTGGTACGAAATAGGCCTACAAACTCTAAAAAACTAGCAAAAGGCCATGAAGCCCGCAAAACATTCCCCTAAACCTACATGATGGTTAGCGCTCCCAGATCCAACCGGGCGCTCACTTCCCGCTGGCCCCCAGATCCAGTGGCAAACTCTCAGTCCCTGTCGGATCCCAGATCCAGTTACGGGCTCTCAGATCTCGGCGGGTCCAATATCCAGATGCTTACTCTCATTCCATAACGGATCTTGACACCAGCTCCTGGCCACGACTCCCAGACACCCGACACGCAGTTTGACACCTCTAATGTCAGTTATGGCTGCCAACTCTTAACCGTCAGACTGTCAGAACTCAACCTTCCCGGTCCTTATATCGTCGCCACACATCTAACTCCCTGTTACCAGCACACACCGACTCCGGGTTTCCCAGCCCCTGATTCTCAGCTTGGCAGACTCTCGAATTTTGGGTTGTCGACTCTTGACCTCCAAGGTCTCATTATTATCTGATACAAGTGATCCTTGACAAATGATCGTTAGCAATGTTAAGACATGAACATTACCAACTAACCTATTCATTAGCCTAACATAATGGCATAGACGTTAAGTCTTTATGATAGTCGTCAAGGATGACATATGATCATTAATGGCGGATGACTCTTGAATACGTTGGGTATAAATACCAACATATTCATAATCATGTTCATATTGTTCATAGCAAGAACATATCATAATCACTTCACACTCATAGTAAGAACACTCTCTTTAAACATCTTCTAAAAGATCCAACATTTGATCACCTTAGCTTCGTCACGAACTTGATAGGTTCGCACTGTGTATTCAGGAGATCTAAGGTTGACATCAATCAAACACCCATCATACTGAGTTTGGAACCCATCGAATACAAACAATCGTTCCCATACATAAAAGAACGAATAAGACATTTGCTCAAATTTGTTTATTTAACTAAACGAACATAAAATAATATTCATGTTCGTCCACTTATTATAAACGAACTTTTTAACGGATGTTTTACCAACTATTAACATCCGGTTCATTAACAACCTTATGAACATGAATAAAGATAAAATTAATTAATATGGATATCGATATAGAAAAACTCGATCCATTAATATATGTTAAGATTTCTAAAAAAGTTTAAAATAATAATCTTTTGTGTAATTTTAGATTAATCTGGTGTGTGGGACGAACTTTTACTAATATAGAATTAATTAAGATATTAAATAACAATAACAATAATGATATAGTATAATGACCTAAGTAAATGCTAACTGGTTTTAATTACTACCATTTCTATATGATATAAGAATATGAGAATAAGAATATAACGATTCAATTGTTCAAATAAAAGACATTACAACCCCAAATAAGATTTCATGTAATTAGGCTTAACTAACAGAAATAAAATAATTGTCATGATAGGCATGTTCCCATGTCACATATATATTAAATAATTTATATTTATATTATATTACTTTTATTTATTTATTTCAATCATGCAACAATAATGTAAGATATTCAAATGTTTTGAAACAACATATCTTATAAGAGCATATAACAAGCCATAACCTAACTAAAATTTGGAAGAGTACAAAGGTGATGACAATGATGAGCAACTTATAGAAAGTGTTTTCATTTGCATCACTCTGCTTTTTGTATGTATGCTCCCATTGAATATTATCATAAATTTATAATTTCGATTAATCATCACGTCATGAGTGGTGTTTAATATGCATTTTTAAACGACGAGTTAAAATGTTGGAAAATGAAATCAGAATCAGATAAAAGTTGTCACAATTTTTTTATTCATAAATAAACTTTGATTATATATAACGTATTTTTGATATCCTATAACATCGTTTATTTTAACGTATTTTTGATATCCTATAACATCGTTTATTTTAACGTATTTTAATTTTGATATCCTATAACAACATTTAGTTTGATGAAAAATTTTCAGAAAGTCACAATTCATATCCGCCATTAAAATTAAGAAGTTGATGTCCATTAGTTATTAATTTTTTTTATGCCATGGTCATCTTCCGGTTGGTCCGGTGGCCACAGCTTTTTTCTAGATTTACCTAAAGAAGTCAATTTAATTTGTTTAATGACGAGATTGCTTGCCCGGGCTTTTAATTCATGAAAATAATAATTTCACGAGACTTGATTTATGTTATTTGTTTATAAGAGAAGAAAATTTATGACATGACGTTTTTTAATTATACTAAATAAAGAGAACTACAAGAAAAACATAAATAGTGACGGAAAAATTATCATTAAGAGCTTTAATGTAATAACTAAAAGTCCAAAACAATTTTAGTGACGAAATATTCTATTGTCACTTTGATACTATGGTTCCCTTGCCAAATTTGATTCGAATCATACAATCGGACACTGATTAGCATGTTGTGACGCCTCTTTGTCAAGGTGGTATAAAATTAAAAGGAGCTTAACGTTCATTGGTATGGTCTCTAAAAATTGGTATTAGAACCGAAAAAGTAGTCATTAGAAATTGGTTGTTCGTGATAAAATGAGCGGTCACTTCTAGAAAATAATAAAAATTAGAGTAAGTTACTTTAATCTTTTTGTAGCCAGAACACGTTAGAAAATCCCATATTAAAAACATACATTTCAATCATTTATCCACATGCATTGTGGTCTGAAATATGTATAGAGCTTGTGATCGTATAATATCAATAGACTAGAAGAGGGCTATTTTTTTGAATACTTATAAACACACAAAAAAGTTTGTTTTGACAAAGAGTTTATTGAAAAAAAGTTGTTTATAAGGAATCCATTTTTAATTTCGGAAGGGACCTTTAAATTTTCGAGATTGACTATGTCCACATGCTACATGCTCGTTACTGAAAACTTAATTAACAAACTTCTTGTTCATTTTGGTCACTCTACTGCTCCCTCTGTTCAAAAAGAAACCGTTCAACCTATTTTTATTTACTTCTCATTTTTTCCTCAAAAAGTTTTAAGTTTTAAACTGAAAAAGTAACCGACGTCTTTATTGCAGAGGTCTTTATTGCAGAGGTAAAATGAGTAATCTAATGAAAAATCATTTAATTAACTGCATCTATTTTATTTCGACCGTTTTTTATTTTCAGACGTTTTCATTGAAAAGGAGGGAGTATTAAAGGTAAATCGTAATTGCCTAATAAATTAACTTAGTAAATAAAAGTACATTCAGGTCAAAATCTAGTTCTCTAACTTTCTAAGAGCACGGGGTATGGGGTGATTATATGCTCGTTGTCACACCCACAACGAGCGCCTTCCTCGTTACCACACCGAGGTGGCTCGTTGTGGGTTTCGTTGTGATAGATCGTTGTCTCGACAAGGGTTCGTTTGATATTTTTTTATTTTTTTTTTCTAACGGTCAAATAAAAAAAAAAAAAATTAAAACCCCAACGGCTAAAAAAATGCCGTTAGAAATTTTTATTTTATTTTATTTTTTTTATTTACCCACAATTTCACCTATAAATACATCCTCATTTTAACCAAAAAATCACATCATTTCTCAATCTCATTTTATCTTTATATCTATAATCTCAATCTCATACATTTTTCAATCGTAAAAATGTCTTCGACCCCCGAGGAGGTATGCAAAAAGGTGTTATGGTCCACGTCTGAGGAGGTACTTTTGGCGAAGATGTGGTGTCACATTTCTGAAAATTCCGACAGTTGGAGGGGCGGAAATCACTTTTAATCGGCTTGAGATTCGATTAAAGGCAGTTGTTTCGGTTGAACCGTCAGAAACTAAACGTAAGACAAGTTGACTTTTTTCTACCATCATCGGATCAGGGTCTCTATCTATATTAGGTTGAACTTGTTCTTGCAGCTAGTGTTTGTTTGCTTTGACAATTACTATTAGACGATTGTTTACTTTTTAGTTTTAATAATTTTTATTGTTTTTAGTATTTTTTTAGTCTTAATAATTTGAATTGTTTTTTATTTTAATAAAATCTTATATTTATCTTATTTAAATGTTTAAAAAAAAAAAAAATTGGGGGTCCCACATCTCCAACAATCGCCCACAATCATCATTATCACACCACCAAAAAACTCACAATCATGATTCTCAACGCCACGTCAGCAAAAAAAATTCTCAGAATCACGATTATCACATCATGTGCTCTAAGAACATTTCTATTATGGTAACATAGCCTATCTAAAGAAGAAAAAAAGACTTACGATATGGTTACATGGATAAATATTGGATGATACGTTTGATTTATTTTCACTATAAAGTATTTCAAGATTCTTTTACCAAAATACAATATAATTTCTTTCATTTTACCCTTATTTAAAAGGAAAAATAAAAAATGTAAAGGTCCAAAACTTGATGACTTCTTAAGAAATATTGCTTCTAGCAGTTGAAGTTATACTTCTTTAATGCTTTCGTATTTTCTTTTCATGGTTGTTTATGGGTGGAATTGCTCTCGCTCTAATAGGTTGCCGTTTCGAAGGCATTTCTTGAGGGTAGACGAAATGGGCTACCACTTAGTGCCTCTAATTTAAATTTGTACTACTTACATACAAGTTAATGCATTAGGAATGGTACTAAGTGAAAATGGTATTTGGGAAACCATCGAGTACAAGTACTTTATGAGGTTGCATTGAAAATGGTGGAAGGATGGTACGTTTTAAGAAATAAGTATCTCTTACATCATCTTACACCTGGATCGACATTGTGATGGAACTTTATTTTGAGCTTCATTTTTTTTTTATAGTTAAACATGTTGTGCTCAATATCTCAAATAACTCAGACACGGTCATGGACTGTTTTGTCTTAGGTATTTAAAGGAACGAACGAAGTCAGAATACTTGTCGAGGGGTTTATAATCAAAAGTATCAAAGCTTATGGATAAAATCAGTTGGTTCATATACAAATTTATATGAAAATTACTCTAAGAGTAAATTACATAGATCGTCCCTAAGGTTTATATGGAATTATGGATTTCGTCCCTAACTTTGAAAAGTTGCATGGATCGTCCCATTGTTTGAACTAATTACTCATTTCGTCCCTAATTTCAACGTCCGTTAATTTTCACCGTTAGTCTGTCCCACGTGGTAAACACGTGAGGGGTATTTTAGTCTTTTCGCAGTCTTCACCTACCTCCATTCCATAGCCCCAAAAGTCAAAATCAAAATCAGATTCCAAAAGTCAAAATTAAAAAAATCAAAATCAGATTCATATTACCTCCATCAAAATCAAAATCAAAAAAATCAAAATCTGAAATTAGATTCACATTAATCCAACAGTATTCACATAATCACACAATAATTGAGAGAAATTGTCATCAAATTCATGCAAAATAACCGAAATTAACAACGTATTAACTGATACGTAGAACAATGATACCTGCTACAAATGTGATATGATTTAAGTTTGTTGAGAAGTAAACGGCGAACGAATCAATCACCGGTGCCGGAGGAGTAAAGCAGTGGCGGCGAGTGAGGCTTAATCGCCACCAGAGTCGAACGAACAGAATCAATCAGCAGCTAAAAACATAAGATAGCCATAAACTAATATCAAAAACAGATTTCCGAGTGCTGTATTAGTGCACGGCATGAATCCGTAAGTTTCGGAGGTTGTTGAGGAGGCGGCGGAGAGTGGCGGTTGGGGTGGTGGCTCCGGTGATGATGAAAGGCGACGTAAGAGGGTCAGTCTATGGGTTTGGGAGGGGTTAATCGCAACATTTTGTGTTGAATTTTCAGGTGATTTTGTTCAACTGTTGTTAGTGTGTGTGTGTGTGTGTGTGTGTGTGTGTGTGTGAAGGGGTGTTTGTGTAAGCTTATTTTTTAGGGTTTATTTGATTTTGGGGAAGAAGAGTGCAAAATGACTCAAATACCCTCACGTGTTTAACACGTGAGGGAAGGCTAACGGTGGAAATTAAAGGACGTCCAAATTAGGGACGAAATGAGTAATCAGTTTAAACAATGGGACGATCCATGCAACTTTTCAAACTTAGGGACGAAATCCATAATTCCATATAAACCATAGGGACGATCTATGTAATTTACTCTTACTCTAAATTACACTCAGATTTCTTTTTCAGTTATTCAAGTTAGCAGCGACATCCTTGCCCAAATCAATTAAAATGGGTCATTTGGATAAATTTGTCTGAACTATTGGGTCAATTTGGGTCCTTAAAGATATAACATGCGGGTCTAATTGGGTCATCCCCAAATTTCATTTTACTAAATCCAGGGTCCAACAGGTCATCCAAACGGGTCGAGCGGGTCAGTTGAAAAAACTGAAATTGAATAAGAGACTCTTGGAAAAGGACAATATGCTTTTTGGTTTGCTTGCTTATGCCTTTACAGTTTTAGAGACATAAAAACCTACTTTTGGTTTGGGATAGGTTAATAATTTTAGGAAAGGACTATATGTTTTTTGGTTGAACTACTCTCTAATAAATGACTAATTTTACTAGATTAAATAATTTTTATATTTTACTTGTGACTTATTTTTCACAAATTATTAAATTAAAAATGTAGATGAAAAATAAAGATGTCATCGATGAGATCGGAGATCAAAATGTAGTCCAAAGAACTCGTATGAAAACCAAGGAGTTCATCGCTGAATTAATGAAAAATAAAGACGTCAATTGTATGGGTGAAGTTAAAACCAAGGAGTTCATCGCTGAATTAATGAAAGATGCCATCGATGAGATCAGTGATCAAAATGTAGTCCAAATCATTACGGATAATGCCGCAAATTGTAAAGGAGCTGGTGAATTAATTGAAGGCATTTACCCACATATTTATTGGACTCCGTGTGTGGTTCACACACTTAATCTTGCTTTGAAGAACATTTGTGCTGCTAGAAACACTGAAAACAATTCAGAGGTGTATGTTGTTTGTCATTGGATCACCGAAATTCATGGAGAAGTCGTTCAAATAAAAAAATTTATTATGAATCATACGATGAGGTTGTCCATGTACAACAAATTTACCCCACTCAAGTTGCTTTCTGTGGCTGACACTCGATTTGCTTCTATTATTGTCATGCTTAAAAGATTTAAGCTTATTAAGTGTGCTCTCGAATCCTTGGTAATGAGTGATGAGTGGACATCTTATAAAGAAGGTGATCAAGAGAAAGCAAGATCTGTTAGAGACAAAGTGTTAAACGAATTATGGTGGGACAAAGTGAACTACATTCTCAACTTTACGGCACCTGTATACGATATGATTCGAGCTTGTGATACCGATAGGCCGTCTCTTCATTTGGTATACGAGATGTGGGATTCTATGATTGAGAAGGTAAAATTTGCAATTTATAAGAATGAAAATAAATCGTTAGACGACTATTCTCTCTTCTACGAACTTGTTTTGGAGATTCTTATTGCTCGTTGGACAAAAAGTTCAACACCACTTCATTGTCTAGCTCATTCTTTGAATCCAAGGTACATTCTGATTTGATCAACCCATTATATTTATTTATTTGATCCATGTTTATTTCATATTTATTTGTTTATTTGCATATTATAGGTATTATAGTGATGCTTGGCTTAGTGAGAATCAACTTAGAGTCGCTCCTCACAGAGATGCAGAGATATCTCAAGAAAGGATGAAATGTTTTCTAAGGCTTTACCCAAATGTTGATGATTATGACAAAGTTTTAAATGAGTATGCTAGTTTCTCTCTTAAAATGGGACCTTTTTCATATATTGGACCTCTCTCTAGGATGGGAACTATGGAGGCAAAAACGTGGTGGGCTAATTTTGGAGCACAAACTCCTTTGCTACAATCGTTAGCTTTTAAAGTTCTTGAGCAACCTACTTCTTCATCTTGTTTCGAGCGTAATTGGAGCACCTACGCTTTTGTTAACTCACTTAGAAGGAATAAGTTAACTCCCAAACGAGCTGAAGACTTAGTTTTTGTTCATAACAATCTACGTCTTTTATCAAGGAACACCAATCAATATTCGGAGGAGAAGATCAAGATGTGGGATGTCGGAGGAGATGAGTTTGGCACAATGGAAGATAGTGGATTTTTAGAGTTAGCCGAACTATCACTTGACGAACCCGAGCTTGAGAGCGTCTTTCTATCTAATAATATCGAATAGTTAAGATGTTATTAGTCTTTAGTCTTTACTTTGTGGTTTTTATTGACAATTTCATGGTTGATGAATATTTTGCCTCTACTTTGATTAATGACATTTTGGTGATTACAGTTTGATGTTAAATGTAAATGCTTATTTATTTTACTAACAAATATATATAAAAATATATAAAATACACAAACGTTTCTGGTCGTACCCGTTTCTTGATTTTTGAGACATCGGCGTTTCTAAGTACCCGTACCCGTACCCGTCCCCGTACCCGTCCCCGTATCCGTCCCTGTGCAACATAGGTTAAACATGTTGTGCTCAATATCTCAAATAACTCAGACACGGTCATGGACTGTTTTGTCTTAGGTATTTAAAGGAACGAACGAAGTCAGAATACTTGTCGAGGGGTTTATAATCAAAAGTATCAAAGCTTATGGATAAAATCAGTTGGTTCATATACAAATTTATATGAAAATTACTCTAAATTACACTCAGATTTCTTTTTCAGTTATTCAAGTTAGCAGCGACATCCTTGCCCAAATCAATTAAAATGGGTCATTTGGATAAATTTGTCTGAACTATTAGGTCAATTTGGGTCCTTAAAGATATAACATGCGGGTCTAATAGGGTCATCCCCAAATTTCATTTTACTAAATCCAGGGTCCAACAGGTCATCCAAACGGGTCGAGCGGGTCAGTTGAAAAAACTGAAATTGAATAAGAGGCTCTTGGAAAAGGACAATATGCTTTTTGGTTTGCTTGCTTATTCCTTTACGGTTTTAGAGACATAAAGACCTACTTTTGGTTTGGGATAGGTTAATAATTTTAGGAAAGGACTATATGTTTTTTGGTTGAACTACTCTCTAATAAATGACTAATTTTACTAGATTAAATAATTTTTATATTTTACTTGTGACTTATTTTTCACAAATTATTAAATTAAAAATGTAGATGATAATAATACGTCTACATAATAACATAGCTTTTGTGGCTTTTTATATCAAAAATGTTTCTTGTCTTTTCGATTATTACAACTTCCAAGTATAAAATAATCGTCTTTTAACTAAAGTTGTTACTATTTTATAGTAAATATACGTCAATACTTACATAATAAAGCAGTAAAAAAAAGTTAAAATGTTAAAAAAAAAAAAAAAAAAATTAGGTCAATTCGACCCGACCTGATTTGACCTGTTACAGGTCGTTTTGACCCATTATCTAACCCGACTCGACCCGCCCATTTTACCATTCCTAATTCAAGTAATTTGTGGTGGTGGTTTATACCATAGAATATGCTTCATATATAAGGAGTAATTTTTATTTACCTTGCGGTTGGATCTAGCTATCGTATTTCTTTGTCGTAATTGCTCGTTTTTAAATATAGAAATTTTATTTAATCATATAACAAAAACAAGCATTTTAATGGTTGTCATATATATATATATATAGGGGTAGGTTAAAATAAAAAGTTTTTAAAATAAAAAGGGTAGGGAGTGATCCTGGCCACTCATTTAGTCAACAAAAAGGACATCCAAAAAAGTCAACGCGGTGGCATTTTCGTAATACTTTCCAACTTTCATGCCCTTTTGGTAATTTACATAAATCTGTTTTTTTTTTTTTTTTTTTTTTTTTTTTTTTTTTTCATTTTCCCAGATTACTCCTTTTTTAATCTTTGTGCATAACTATTTAAATCTTTGTGCATAGATTTTCTTGTGCATCGATTTTATCAAAATAACGTGTGTATTGATTATACAAAACATATCCACCGCCGGAAAATCCACCGGAAAATCAATCCACCAAAACAAACACAATCAATCCACCAAAACAAACAAAACATGTGCATAAAAAAAACATATGCATAAAATATCAATCCACCGAAACAAATAAAAACATGTGCACCGGACGGGAAACATGTGCACCGAAAATATACCGTATAGAATTTGAATTAAAAAACGAAATCTAACAAATCACCGCCGGAAAACTAAGCTTTTATCTTTACAACTAAGCTTTTATCTTTACAAAACCTGTAAATCATCACAAATAATATTACAAAACCTGTAAATCATCACAAATAATATTACAAAACCTGTAAATCAAAACCTGTAAATCATCATCACAAATGGTAACCGCCGGAAAACTGAAGCTCGCCGTCCCCATCGCCACCTGAAGCTCGCCGTCGCCGGAAACCACCAGCAACAGTCGCTGGAAACCACCACCATCTCCGCCGCCGAAACCACCACAGTCGCCTTCGCCGCCTAAAACCTGCAACTCCGCCACAGTCGCCTGAAACCTGCAACTCCACCACCATCTCTCCGCCACAGTCGCCTGAAACCTACTTGTTATAATAAAAATGAACTTATGTGCAAGTAGCATCAAATAAGCCGTTTAATTTATGATTAACAGGTTTATAAGATTTCGAAACAAGAAATGAAAATGGAAAGATGTAAAAATAACAAGGCTTTTCAAATAAATCCTACACGAAAACAGGTCAAAACCACATCGAAAACCTGCAACTCCGCCACAGTCGCCTGAAACCTGCAACTCCACCACCATCTCTCCGCCACAGTCGCCTTCGTCGCCTTCGCCGCCTGAAACCACCAGCAGCAGTCGCCGGAAATTCACGTCAACTGACCCGAAGAAGCAGCAGCAGCAGGTGGTGGTTGTGGTTCGCCGGCGCAATTTCATTTTGAGAGAGAGAGAGATTTGTTAGGGTTGTATCAGATCGGCGGGATTCTTGAAGAGAGAGAGACAGATTTGTTAGGGTTAGATTGAAAATTAGATATAAAAAGTAAATGTGTGTATTGTCAAATGACCATTTTTCCCTTCACGGGGTTTTTTTTGTGTTTTTAATTTCGGGACACGTGTCAGCCCCACAACCCTCCCTATTCTTTTTACTTTAAATCTCTTTTTATTATATCCTAATTATATATATATATATATATATATATATATATATATATATATATATATATATATATATAGATTGGGGTTCAATAGGGATCTCTTTTTTGCTAGAGATCCAAGGATCACCTTCTCAGCCACAAGATCATCTAAAATTTGTGGCTGAGATTAAAAGTTGGGTTTAAATGATTTGTAAGGAAAAAACACGGAGGGGCAAAAAAGTCTTTTTACCTTTTTCCTTTTTTTTTTACTCACACGCGCTTTTCATACTTTAATTCTTTTCATACTTTCTCTCTCTGTAAAAGTATGAAAATGTGACATTTCCCTCTGCATGGTTGTCACCTTTAATTCTTTTCATACTTTCTCTCTCTGTAAAAGTATGAAAAGGTGACATACTTTAATTCTTTTCATACTTTCTCTCTCTGTAAAAGTATGAAAAGGTGACATTTATTTTATTGGGTTGTAAATTAGAATATGTAGGGTTTATGATTTTAAAAAGCAAATCACAGGTGATTACTAAACATTTGGTGACATTTTACATCAACATACTAAGACATTAAATAATAAATAGTTTCTTAATGTAAAAACTATATAATCACAGGTGATTAAATAAGCATTTGGTGACATTTTACATCAACATACTAAAGAAAATTATTAATAAAATCACAGGTGATTACTAAACATTTTGATGATATTTTACATCAATATATAAGGCACTAAATTAATACAATCACAGGTGATTAATAGACATTTACATCAAGTTACTAAGGCACTAAATTAAGAACCTTAAATGTATTAAGGTATTAAGGCACTAAATCACAGGTGATTTTCCTTTACAATTTGTTGACTACAAAATTACATTTAAGATATTTAGTGACTTAATTTAATAAAATCACATGTGACATACTTATTGTTCAAAGAAAATACACCAAACCGAAAGTATTCTCAAACAAAATATTTGTCTACTCATTTCAAATAAAATTCAACTAGTAAAGTAACATATTAAATTCAAAATATTTGTGTCAAACCTTCAATTGATTGTTAATATTACAATCTAAGGCACATTATTAATAAAATCACAGGTGATTACTAAACATTTTTGTGACATTTTACATCAACATACTAAGGCACATTATTAATAAAATCACAGGTGATTACTAAACATTTTTGTGACATTTTACATCAACATACTAAGGCACATTATTAATAAAATCACAGGTGATTACTAAACATTTTTGTGACATTTTACATCAACATACTAAGGCACATTATTAAAAAAATCACAGGTGATTACTAAACATTTTTGTGACATTTTACATCAACATACTAAGGCACATTATTAATAAAATCACAGGTGATTACTAGGTGATTACTAAACATTTTGGTGACATTTTACATCAAGGTACTAAGCCACTAAATTATAAACAGTTCTTAATGTAAAAACTTTTAGAATCACAAGTGATTACTAAACATTTTTTATGACATTTAAGGCACTAAATTAATACAATCACAGGTGATTACTTGTTTGACAAAATCGTTTACAAATCGTTTAGGCGAATTCTCAAAATACCTATACCTACTGTTGGGGTAATAGAAGCGTCATTGGTCGTTAACTCGTTATACTCATTAACAGCAATATTTTGTAATTAGACTCTTTTACCTTTCCATAACATACCATTTGATTTTATCCTTACACTTATGCAATTTAAAGTTACTATCTATGTGCTCTAATAAAATATTTGATTTAATGACCTCCGATCATCTTCCCTACATAAATTCCCACAAACACAAAACATCCACATGTGTTCTAGAAAATTAAAGCCCAATCAGTTTAAACTTTAAATTGTTAAAACACACATATGAATTAAAACAAGATCAAGTTAAACCCTAACCCAAACCAGTCCCACGTAATCACATCAAATCAAACGACATAATCTAACCATTTATACCTACAGATGAAATATTAATGCATTCATATTCCAGGCCTGCAAGTAATAATATTCAAATTAGTTGTAAATATTATGAATTTAATAAGCGAGAGATGGAAATCTCGAAACCTTTCAAGTTGAGAGCGAGACGAACACGGCGAGAGCAGGAACTCGATGGGTGTGAATATATAATTAGTAACGGTAACGGTAACGGTAACTGTGACGGTGAGGACCTTTTTGAGAGAGGAAACGGCGGCACTGTTCACGAGTGATTTGAGAAATGTCGTCTTCGGTGAGTAGGTGAAGAGGTTTGTCGAGTGGTGGTTCCTCCGTCGTCATCGCCGGTGATTTTCACCTAATAATTTATGAGAAATTGGGGGAAGACTCAAAAGTGAGTGAGTGATGTGAGGTTTGTTGTCTGAGCCAGAATATGTGGTGGAAACAATTACACGTAGGGGCGCGTGTAACTTTAATATTTTTTCAATATGACTAAAATACCCCTCCGTGGGTTTGATCTATTAATGAAATTGTGTGGCTCTAAAGGTGATCCCTGGATCTCTAGAAAAAAAGGGATCCCTATTGAACCTCACCCTATATATATATATATATATATATATATATATATATATATATATATATATATATTTTGGTGACAAAAATCCAAGGAGGCTTTTTGTTTGATCGTTGTCACTTTTACCCATTTGGATCCCGCCCGAATATGCCAAATATATATTCTCTATGTTTATCCATATATTTTTTTACGTCTTCCAACATAGAATGGCTAGCTTTCATCATTCATCCATACAAAAAACTGGTTCAAGTGAGATCGACACATATAAGCCAAGCCATAAACGACCATTTACAAGAAACACGGACCGAAACACCATCAAATAAGATACCTTGATAGGAATAAACCACGAATCAAACGGTCAAGTTTTAGAATAAAACGGCAAATAAAGCAAATTCCACAAATCTTTACATACAAAACAACGAAACATACAAAATCCAATCAACTTGGGCACAAAAAAAAAACAAGCATTCTAATCATTCTCATGTATCCATAATTAGCGTACAACAATGACAAAAATCCAAGAAGACATACTTTTTTTTTTCTCGGTAAGGAAAGTGGAATTAAAACACTCATATATACAACAGAGCTCAAGCTAGAAACAAGCTCGTGGATCAGATTCTTTTAATGGTACACAATGCATTATACCCCATGCTTATTCAGACTTAAAGACGGTTTAAAAAGGATAAATGAAGACCAAAATGAGAGAAAATAGATAAGTTCAAACATGAAAATCCAATGGTAGTGACAAATATTACCTAACCATCGGCAGTGGTAGCAACAACTTCGGGATGATAATGAAGCATCTCTTTCCACATCGATTCTCTTATCATATCTTCACCTAACTCCTCGTCTATATCCATATCCAGTTGAACTTGAACCGGAGGATCACATCTCGGGTCATAAAGCGAAGACATGTAAGGATGATGAAGTGCTTCTGTCACACTAATCCTCTTTGAAGGGTCGAACACTAGCATCTTTTGCAATAAATCAACAGCTAATGGATGAGCGTGAGGGTACAATCGAGAAAATGAAGTCCCTTGTGAAAAAGGAAGCGACTTTATGAACTTTCTTGCTTTTGGGTTATCAATAAATTCTATATCATCTTCTCTTTGGCTGCCAAGAATGTTGATAATTAATCTTAATTGGTTGAGACATTCTGTTCCTGGAAACAAGGGTTTTCTCCCTAGAAGTTCAGCAAAAATGCAACCAACGGACCAAACATCAATGGAAGTACCATAGTTGTCACAACAGAGAAGGAGCTCAGGGGCCCTGTACCAGCGCGTAACAACATACTCTGTCATAAACTGATCCGTTCCACTTCTAGTTCGTGCAAGCCCAAAATCACATATTTTTAGGTCACAATTTGCATTGATCAGTAAGTTTCCAGGTTTCAAATCACGGTGGAGAATGTTTGCTGAGTGGAGATACTTCAGCCCGCGTAACAGCTAAAAATTAAATTCGGGTTATTTTCCAAATTCAAAAAATTCCTTTGCATAGAACGGTAGAATAAAACTTGGGTTACTACAAGACTCATTCAAAATCAACTTGAAAAGTAACTTTTTTTTTAAGGGCAAAGATATCATTAAAAAATAAAAATATGTACAACGGAGGGAATAAGGCTCCAAGTAGGAGACATAAAAAACCCAACTAAGAAAAGAAGAAACCAACAACCAAATGGAAGATAAAAAACCAAAAAACCAACAGACTCGCCTAACATTTGCCACCCACCTATCTAATAACTAAATTAAAAAGAAAAAGAAAAAAAAACTAGATTCGGTTTATTATCAAGATTGAAAAGATTTTAAAGTATAGAGAGACGGACACATTGTCTCGTGATTGAATTCATATACCTGAAAGAGGAAATATTGGCAGTGGTCATTCGTAAGAGCCTGAGACGACTTAATAATCTGATGCAAATCTGTATCCATAAGCTCATAAACCAAATAAACATCTTTAAAACTTCTTCTATGAATAGGCACCATAACATCTTTTAAAGCAATAACATTTTCATGTCTAAGATGTCGAAGAAGTTTAAGTTCTCGTAAAGTTCTCAACGCGTCAATACGATTATCAAACGCATTATGTATCTTCTTTATCGCAACTTTCTCATTGGTTTCCCGGTTAACAGAAGAGCACACAATCCCATACGCACCTCTACCAATCGGCTTAATGGGCACGTATTTAGTATCAATTTCAAACAATGCTTGCCACATAGAAAAGTAATGCTTCCCTTCTATTCTAATCCCGTTTGGTGGTTCAACCGGTGTGGCCATTCTTTCTACGTAACAATAATAACAAACCAATCTTATTAAACCACTGCAAAACCTTTTCTAAACACTCATTTTTTCAAATTGAAAACACGATCCAAAATCATCCATATGAAATAAACGTTGTTTGTTTTGCTATTGTGTGTATTTAACTCTCAAAACCTCAATTATGTCTTTTAAAATTTTATTTTTACACAAATAATGTAACGGCCCGGATTTTTAGTGATGTGTAACTAGTTCAATTATTTGAAATATCTTTAAAAAAAATCCGATTCATAATAAGAGTTCAACACAAACAATAGAGATTCTGCTAGTTTTTAGTGATGTGTAACTAGTTCAATTATTTGAAATATCTTTAAAAAAAATCCGATTCATAATAAGAGTTCAACACAAACAATAGAGATTCTGCTAGTTTTATCCGCACAATAGCAAAGCAAACAAAGTTTGTTATATTTCCTTCCAATTAACCCTAACAATTAAATGTCAACTGATACATAAAAATTTACTAAATTTGGGTAAAAAGTTAAAAACAAAAAGGACCAAACAAAAGCTTACTGTAAATAGAAAGAAAAAAAAATCAAAGTTTTACATACCTTTTTTTAAGCGAATATTTCAAATTATTTCTCTGAGGAATTTCGTCGAACAGTTTGAAGGCATTCACATGGGTATGATTAAATTCAGCTAAATTTCGAATTTTAATCACAACCCAATTCAGAGAGAATCCCAATTGAACTGAATAAGTATAAACCCTGGAATCATTATTAAAAAGAAGATCTGATGTTGTAAATTTAACGTATGTATGAAGTTAAAGAAAGAGATCTGTAAAGAAAGAAAATGTTTAAAACACGCAGAATGAATAGAGTAGGATTCGTTATCTTGTCGTGTTCAGACAACTCATGGGTAAGTGTGAATTCGATCAGTAAAAAATAGGGGGTGGTGGGTAGGTGGGGTGGGTAGGCTAGGGTGGGGTTGGGGGGTGAGGAAACAGACCAGATAAAATGTAAACAGAAATCCATTGCCGGTTAATATGTGTTGTATTTTTTAACATAACCAAATAGGAAAGGTAATAGGGCGGGTTTGGTATAGGTTTAGGTAATTTTGACTTCGGCCGTTCGATCTGAGACTTGGACCTAATCCTATGGGGTTCCTAATTACAAAAATCCAGTAGTGTTCATGGGTTTGTCACGAGATCGAATATCACTGTTTATTTTAGGTGAAGAAATCAAATCTATATAAAAGCTAAAATGTTGTTATATAAAAAAAACACTAAATGCAAATATATGTTTATAAATACGAGTTTATAAATGTGAGCACCAAATAAAACGTAAGAAAATTTGAGTTCAGAAATAAAAGTCTTATATGTTCGTTAAAAAGGGTATAGATGATAGTTTGTCAACCGTGGTAATAATAAATTTATAAATTATTGTTCAAGATTGTGGATATAAATATTAATATTAATAAATAAATAGAACATTATTATTATTTTAAATATAAATATAAATATAAATAAATAAATATGTATATAATAATATTACATTATGGATTTTGTACAGGGCAGTCGGTTTTGGTATCGGGTTCGAGTAATCGATACGGGGATCATATAATTCCATCCCCGGACTAGACCCAGTTGAAAAATAAGTTTTTATATCGTCCTCGCTCCCAAACATGTTTACTTACTTCGATTTTCGGATTTTCCGTCAATTTTAAGATCCCTAGAACCAAACACCTTAACGTGCCAAATAAAGTCACTAAGCGGCTATTATTTAAGTTATTACACTAAACTATATTACAACAATCAAATAGCCAAAAATTCATTTGGTGTTTTCGATAGTAACATAAGTAAAGGATAATATATTAATTAAAAAGTTAATTTTTATATACTTAGGGAATGAAAAATAAAATTATATATAAAGTTTAGTTCGGATAAATGTTTATTTTTAGAATTAGTAAAGTAATTGACCCGTCATAAACCAAGTTTTTTAAGTATCGAGTTTCTTAACTATCAAGTTTTTCAACTTTAGCACAAGCGTGTCAACGAGAATTTTAACACCAACGATATGTAGATTCCCACGAAAGAAAGATAATATAAATAATTAAATACCAATACTAGATATTTTAATGTTTTGTAAACATGATATTTATTAGCAAACTTTTTTTTTGATGAAAATACTTGACATGACTTGATATCCGACAAAAACAAATATGAAATTAAATGGTTAAATTGAGTAATCTCGGCATCCCATCCCATCAACCTACTAACCTAAAACTTATCATGTTAGATTTCGATTGACTATTTAGTTAAATGCATTGAGCGTCTTATCCAATAAAATTTAATGTATACTTTCGAATAAAAATCATCTCTTTATTTATCTCCGTGATTTAAGTATTTTCTATTGATGAAATTGAATAAAAAAAATTTTTTGACTAATTTAAGATATATATATCCAATAAAAAAAGATAATCATTATGTAGTAAATCAAAATAGTAAAAAAAATTAAGCGAACAGAACATTTATTTTATCAAATTAACTAAATAATTTTTCTTCTAACAGAAAAATAAATAATATTCCAAAATTAACATTAACCTTTTACTTTTTAAAATAATCAATTTAACCCCTCTTTGAAGGAAAAAAAAATAAACAACTATCTTTTATTATTTCTGTCTCTTCTTCTCTATTTCGACATTTCTCATTTTCTCAACACCATCTCTCTATTTCTCTCAATGTTTACCTATTAGTAATTACTATTAATGAAATTAAAAAAGGAAAAAAAAACTTTTTAACTTATTTAAGATATATATATAACAAATAATAGACATAATCATAATATAGTAAATCAAAATAATAAAAATATTTAAGCATTTATCATAACTATTTTAAGATTAGGGTTTATACATTTAAATTTAAAAGAGTTAATTACATAAATCATCCATATGGTTTACTCTAAAATATAGAGTTCGTTCCTAAATTTAAAAAGTTGCATAAATCGTTCAGTTTTAGAAACTAATTACGTTTTTCGTCCATAATTTCTACCGAACATCCATTTTAGGACGAAATGTGCAATTAGTTAACGTTGATTTCAAAGGAAATTATTAACGAACATCCATATTAGGGACAAAAACATAATTAGTTTATAAAAATGGACGATTTATACGACCTTATTAATGTTAGAGACGAAATTCGTAATCCGAGGTAAATCATATGGACGATTAATATAATTGACTCAATTTAAAATGAACATTGTTAACTTCAATAACAAATACTAGGGTTTTATACTTTAATTATGGTATAGTGGGTGAAATTAACAATGTCAAATCTTTAATATATAATAAAAGAAGGGCCTTAAATGCCACATGGCGAAATAAGATCCGTTTGATGGATTAACCTCTTTGATGGCAGCCGTTAGATCAGATTGATGATGTCATCAATGATTATTTTCATTTTACTCCATCTTACAATACATAATTACATTATCTCTTTTATTCAATATCTACTCAAATAAAAAACATAATTATAATTTATTTATAGAATCATTTAATTTGGACTATAATTTATCTTATTATTATTCTAAAATCTCCTAACACAAAATATCAAACCATGTGTGTAAAAATAAAGGTGTATATGTTATTATTACTATAAACAACATGTGTATAAACGTAATATGTATTCTACGTACAACACTATTTTCTCATAATAAATTAAAATCTATATAAAAGTAAAATTATGATTCAATTTTTATTTTTTTCCGCGCTATCGCGGGACAATAATCTAGTTGAATGATAAAATAAAAAGTTAAGAGGAAGAATACAGTCAACCTCAATTTGATATTACATTTCTTTTTTTTGTCCGTTACATACCATATTTTTCATTTAAATTATCAATATTTATAATATAATTTATATAAATAAAAAATTTGAAATTGTCTATAGATACAAACGAGTTTAATTCTAAGGTCTAGTTATATCTTATAAAAATTTAAAGAAAGTTTACCTTTTTTAGAATGAAACAACTTTGACTCGAAACTAACCATTTGGCTGGCTAATCCAAAAACCCAAAACCCTTTAACCCATTTATATTAATAAATCATAGTCAAATTTCAATCCGCCAAACTGCAGTCCGCTAACCGGAAAGTGGTTGCCACTTGCCACCCCTAACTTTTACCAACTTACTAGTTTATGACCCGTGTCTACACAGACACACTTTTAAAATAACAATTGATACGTAAATAGGTATCAATAAAATTATTGTTCAATCTCTAAACATATAAAATCATCAAATTCATTTGGATCCAAATCAAATTTATATTGGAATGGATATAGGTTTGAAAGAAAATAGCGAAAGTTAAAATATAGAGCCAGTTACATTCATCATCCTTGAAGTTAATTACGAACATCGTCCATGTACTTCAAAAAGTTACATTGATCGTCATTAAGGTCTATACTTTTTAACATTTTTGTCCCTCGCCTTAACGACTGTTAAATGCCCTCCGTTAAATTGTCTATGTGCGTGTCACATGAGGACATTTTTGTCTTTTCAACCATTTCATCTCCAACCTTCATATTTTCTTCTTCAATTTCATTAAAGTTCATCATAACAAAACCCCTTTCTTTATTTTATTTTATTTTATTTTATTAAATCAACAAAGAATATACATAAAAACAAATTTCCAAAAACCCAATTTGTTCTTCTTCTTGAATGTTTTTTTCCATATTACATAAACCATTTGTAACCATAAAAGACGACCCAAACAAACACAAGTTAATCTGTTTTTTCATTACATTATTTCTAATATCTAACCAAAATCTAACAATGATACCATGGTGGGTTGTAGTGGTCAAATATGAAAATAGTAAAGATGAACAAATTGAGTTTTGAAATGGGTTTTAATTTTAGATAAAATACAGTGGTAAAAAACATATGGTTTTAATATTTTACTTAATAAAAAGAATAAAGAAATGATTTTTGATATGGTAAAGAACTTAAATGAAAATGAAGAAACATGGAAAGTTGAAGATAAATTGGTTGAAAAGTAATAGAACATACCTGCATATGGGCTGTAACGGAGTAGACGTTATAACCGTTAGTATCAAGGACAAAAACGTTAACAAAAGTGGACATTAGAGACGACAAATATAATTTTCAAATATATAAATATTATTATGAATTACCAACCCAAGATCAAATATTCAAAGGACTTTCATTAGAAACAAAATATAAGTCAGTAACTAATTTTACATATTTATTTTAATCAAAACTTGGCAGTGAAAGTAACATATCGAGTTAATGTATATTTAAAAATTAATCCAAACATATGACATGGAAACAAAACCGATATAAAACTCCTACCTATTTTCAAAGTTAAATACGCGTTGCGACGGATAATGGAAATGTAAATTAAAAATAATTATTTAAGATTTTTTAAAAGATGAAAATTCAAATCGTGATAAAATGAATAGATTTGTAAAAATAAATATCGAATTAGAGAAAGAAAAAAAAAAAAACAGTTTTAACTATTTAATATTAAAAAAAATGTCTAAGATATTTTCAATAAGACCTTAATACAAATTTGGATAAAAGTTGTTTAATAAACGAAAAATTCTTATGAAATGCTAAGTAATAATTAAAAGATTTAGGAAATAATTTATATAGAGTTAAAAGAAGGGAAAAAAAAGGTGTTGTTTTGTAGTATTTTAAGTCTATGTAGTATTTGGTATTTTTAAAAAAGAGAGAAGATTCTTAATAAAAAATGGTCAGACCTAGAGTTAGCAAGAGAGAGCGTCCTTAACCACTGGACTAGGTCGCTTTTGATATTCAATTCCCTTAGGTATCTAACATAAAACAACTTTATTAAATTATTATTCAAAGATGTTATGGACGAGATTTGAACCCAAGTTGTTGTCGTTGATTCATTTCTTCACATATTATATATATATATATATATATATATATATAGGGTGAAGTTCAAAAGTGATCTCCAATTCTCTAGGGATCCAGGGATCCTCTTCCTAGTCATACATTTTTTTCATAATATTTTTTTTTCTTTTTTTAATTCGGTTTTTTTTTTTTTTTGCTATGTTTTACTTAACTTTTTTTTTTTAAAAAATCACATGTGATTTTTTTGTAAAAAATTGAAATCACATTTGATTTTCAAAAACCAAAATTTATAAATTTTAAAATCACACGTGAATTTTTTTCTTGTCGAAAATCACATGTGATTTTCAAAAACCAAAATTTATAAATTTTAAAGTCACACTTGAAAATTTTCTTTCTTGAAAATCAAATGTGATTTTATAAGCAAAATAGTTTGAAGGTTAAAAATCACATGTGATTTTGGTAAAAAATAATCAATAATTTTTTAAAATCAAACGTGATTTTACCAATAAAAGATTTGTAGGTTGAAAATCAAATGTGATTTTCGTAATAAAAAAAAAAAAAAAAACGTAAATAAAAAGGTAAAAGAAAAAAGTAAAATTTTTTTTTTTGAAAAAAGTAAAAAAAAAAAAGAACAAAGATATAAGGAAAAATGAGTGGTTAGGAATGGATCTCTAGAGAATTATATATAAAGATATATATATATATATATATATATATATATATATATATATATATATATATATATATATATATATATATATATATATATATAAGGAACGTTGACACTGTTCAGTCAGGTTCCAAAATTATAATTGTTTAACCATTGTTCTAGACGGCGCTTTTGTTGAATCATTTCTTCACATATTGTATATATATAAAAGGAACGTTGACACTGTTCAGTCGAGTTCCAAAATTATATATACGGAATTCCTCTTTTTAATACTACTAACACAATTTATCATTGAAAATGAGAAGCATATAAAAGGTTAAATAAAACAAAATGATAGATTAAAAGTGTTAAGATTTGTGAAGTTATAGAGAATCAAGAGTAGAAGATAGAGAAATTTAGCTAAATTAGCATTGGAGTGGAGAAGGTAAATTTATGTATATATTTGGTATTAATTGATGAATTTGAGTTTGTTATATGAGATGTAGCTTTAATTAGAATGCTTAATTGATAGTAGAAATGCTTAATTGGTAAAATTAGGTTTTCTAAATAATTTGGGGATAATCATGATAATTGAAGAAAATTGTTAATTTGAGTTTTGATTGTATGTTAATTTAATGTTAGAATTGTATATTTAAGTTATATGAATGAGAAAGAATATAGTATTATGATTTCTCCATTTGGTATTGCCAAACGGGTCAATTGACCCAAGGAGTGGCAATGGGTAGAAATTTGTTAAAGAAAAGAAATGACCAATATATATATGTGTTGTTGTTATGTATAATGTAGATGATGGTTAGAAATGCTCCTAAGTATGTATAAAAGTTTAACGGGTCAAAAGACCCCAAAGGTGGCATGATGGGTAGAAAAGGAATAAACAAGTAATGTTAAGATTTTAGAAAAGAATGTGTAACAAAGTAGTTAGTTATGTTGTTATGAGTATTGAAAGTTTTAGTGTTTTTGGTCTTATAAACTCAGATTTAAAAGACAAAGGCAAAGGGGAAGCAACGAAGGAGTAGTAAAAGTACTTCGACGTCAAGGTGAGTATACGAAGCCCATTTTTTTATAATGTAATATGTTTAAGTATGTATAATAATGTAATATGTTTAAGTATGTATATCAACTCTTTTGAGGTTCATGAGTATGTTATTTATTCATATCTTTAAGTTGTTAGCGGAAATGGGAGTTAGAAACATCATAAACTAACGTATAAGTGCAGGAAACGTTTGAAAACGAAAATCAGCCAGGACAAGCCCAGAATGCGCCGCATGGGAGCTAGAATGCGCCGCATTCTGAGCTCCGTGGCCTATGTTGATTTTTGTTGTGTCAAATGCGCCGCATGGGAACCCGAATGCGTTGCATTCGATACCTAGACCAGTTTTTAGTGGATTTTAAGGTAGTTTAAGTAGGGGAATGATACTCTAACCTATTATTATGATAGAGAAGAATGGAGAAGACATTTACATGTCAATAAGATATAGAATCGGCTTTTAATAGTCGGAAATGAGTAGAGTTAACTATGTATATACCGCGAGGGTATGTAATTGACTTTTAATAGTCAGAGAAAAGTAAGGACCAACTATATATAATTGGATGAGAAGAAATGATAAGACTGTATATAGTCTTTTAGAAGTATTTAAACGGGATTAAGTATATTCACTAGCATAACGCTAATGTGTTTTATTGATTGTTATGTTTATAGGTAAAAAGGATCTCTAGAAGGGCAAGGCAAGCTTATAAAGATCATACGGGGACCTTAATATAATTTTGAAATCTTTTGTAAAGAGCTTCCGCTCTAAACATTATGGATGTTGTTTTAAGTAGAAGTGAAACAATAACTTTTGTTTGTTTTAAGCTATGTAAATAGTAAAGAACACGTTAACGTTGTAAAGTGTTTATGTATAAAAAAAAAATTGTGTGTTTTAAAGATCCAAGTGTTACAATCTTAGTCAAAACTTTATATTCATTTCAGATTATTCTATAATGGTGCCTCTTCCAGGTAATTTCTTAGCAATTTGTTATTTATGCTTTGATTTTTGCTTCTAAGGAATCGATTAAATAATAAAGAATCTTAATGAAATTAATAGTTTATGCTTTTCTTCATGTTTACAGGTATGTATTTTTTATCTTCATGATTTCATTCGACGATTGTATTGTTCGATTACTCTGGTAAGGTGTTCATTTAAGAAGTTCTTTTTTTTATGAATATTAAGATTTGGTTTAAGAAGTCGTAATTTTGTCGTTGTATTTCATTTTGGTGTTACAACATCAATGGTTTTTTGTTCCAGGTTTCATGTTTATGTCTTTTCTACTTTTTATTTGCGTCTTATTTTGATGATTACAAACTGTTTGATGAAATGCTTGAAAGATAATAAAATTATATGTTTGGTTTATTGTCTCAGTTTAACATTATATGGTGAAATAGTATATGCTCATGGTTTCAGTTATCAATTCAATGTTAGGATATGCACAAAGCTATTGATATCTATGCAAGCTATCTCATTATATTTAAAGTTAGTATTTCATCGGTTATACATGATGTTTGAGTTAGTATTAGGTTTTTTGTTCAAATTTAAGAAAGGATGCTTCTGATAAGTTGATTTTATGTAGTACTTGCTTATTTCGTGGTACAAATTTCAAGGTTAATATGAAGAAGACTTCAACTTTTCTAAAAGAAAGTATAAGTGCAATTATGAGTTTGGAAGCAGGTGCAACTAAAGAAGGTGGAGAAATTGTTGCCAAGGTATTTATATTTAGAGTGGTGGATAAAGTTTGGAAAGCTGATGAGAGAACAATTTGATGTAATTCCCGACTTCAGGTATATGCTCTTTAGTGTTTCAATATATGTATCTGCTTCAAACTGAGCGGAATGTACTATCAACGTAAGTGGCTTAACATAGGTCCTAATTACAACCTATTAATAGGGGTCTTAAAATCACAAGTTTATATCTTTTTATACGAAAGTTTGCCTTATGTCTCACATACATATGTCTCATTTATCGAGTGATCCTATGACAGTTATATATACAAAAAGAAAGGATGGTTTATTAGAAGAGGTTGAACTTAGTGAAGTTCTAAATTTATTTATTCCTCGGTAGATTAAGAAACTTATTATTGCTTATATATCATTTAAACTTATTATTGCTTTATCATTTTGAGATGGTCGAAACGATGGTGTAAGTTTTTATTTATTTATAAGTTATGATATTAGTATTTTTATTTTAATATCATCTTTGTGAATTTCATTTACTACTTGTATAACAGGTTCGGTGTGTGATATTAACACTTGATTTCATGAACTCAAAGAAAAGGTAAACCATATGTTCATATATTGGGACAATTGCATATATACCCATTTAAACTTTGATAATTACATATTTACCCACTTAAACTTTAAAATAACGAATATACCCATTTTAATATTGGAAATCACATATTTGTCCACTTTTTTAATATTAATTTAAAACAATTTAATATATGGCCAATATACCCTTAAAAAAAACCCACATGCAACTAATAATATATATTTGTAATTTTAAAATACTAAATAAAATATAATCATCCAAAACAATAAAAAAAGATATATTAAGTTTCAAAAAATGATAACATACGAGTTTTATGTGCTACTATTAGAAGTCAAAAATGCAATCAAGATCCAAAAGTTGGATATCCATATAGATGTGATAACCTTCATCATATTAACACAAACATGTACATCTAATCCTTTCGAATAAAATAAAAAACCACCGCATCCAATTTTACATGACATCGATAAAACGAATTTCACAATTTTAAAAGTAAATATTACTTCACATAAATAATGGGATATCAACGAAATTAATATGACAAAAGTTAGTATACTCTTATTGAGAAGAGAGAATAATTGAGATTTTTTCTTGGCTTTGAATCTTAGTAGGAGATGTACAAGTAAGGGTATATGTGTCGAAGATCTAATAATTTTTGAAATTGGGAATATTTGTTATTTTAAATTTTGAATAGATAAATATGTAATTATCAAAGTTTAAGTGCGGATATATGTAATTCTCCCTTAAAAAAATGGACAAATATATGATTTCCAATATTAAAATAGGTATATTCGTTATATTAAAGTTTAAGTGGGTAAATATGTAATTATCAAAGTTTAAATGGGTATATATGCAATTGTCCCTTATATATTTAATAACCTCTGTTAAGTTTAAAAAAAATAACATGTTATATTTGTCTTAATGATGCATATGTCGGATAATAACTTTGGGTGAGGCTACTTAGCTATTATCCGGTGTATCCATTCCTCATATGTTTACTTTTTTTTTTTTTTTTAATTTTGTGCAACTTATGTTATTGAGGTATGTGATCCGACAACCGAAAACGACTCGAACACAAAACTTACGCGGCTAAGACACGGACACGACATCGAGTAAACTTGCCCCGTTACCGGGCTAAGGAGCCCCGCTGCCGAGAAACTCTAAAGCGTTACCGGGAACCTCTGCGCCGTTCTCGAGTAACTGCCAAGACACTAGCCCCGTTACCGGGGTGGGGCGCTCCGCTCTCGAGCAACCGCCCTGGGCCTCAGCGGTACCTAGCTCATGGCCGAGAACTCCTACACCATTACCGGGGTAGCTAACCCCGTTACCGGGGTAAGGCGCCCCGCTCTCGAGCAACCGCCCTGTGTCTCTCAGCGGTAGCCGAGAACTCTTGCACCATCACCGGGGTAGCCAGCCCCGTTACCGGGGTAAGGCGCCCCGCTCTCGAGCAACCGCCCTGTTCTCTCAGCGGTACCCGAGAACTCTTGCACCATCACCAGGGTAGCCAGCCCCGTTACCGGGGTAAGGCGCCCCGTTCTCGAGCTCCACTCCGATAATCTGCTATAGTTTAGCCCCGTTACCGGGCATAGCCTACCCAACTGGTCTGGCTGCCCGGTAACGCTAACTTCTACCCGGTATACACTTAAGTTGACTCAAGTTGACCTGACGTCGCAAGCACACATGCTTACGTCACTTACCCATTTGTGGGTCATAAAGTGACGACCCATGAGCGTAATCATGGGCCGCGGCCCATAAATGGAAACCCTAAATCTCAAGCCTATAAATACCCCTCTGATCAATGTCAGAAGGGTCAGTTGCCAATCATTTGCATCACTCACACATACACGTTCAAGAGAAGTTTTCCCACTCTCTTACGTCACACCCGCTAATCATACTTCACCTTAGGCTCGTCAAGAGCTTGGTAGGTTTGCACTGCTCTCGCAGGAGACAGTATCTATTAGCCAACACCCCAAACCCTTGAGCCCCGTCAATCGTTGCTCAAACATTGGCGCCATCCGTGGGACCCTTATAGAACAACGATTTTTTCACTAAGTTTTCTCCTTAACCCTTCACCCTCAATGGATTCAGGCTCTGTCATGAACCCCCTACCGAGCAGAGAGGATCCTCCTCCCTCGGTAGACATCAACACCACCCCCCCAAACTCCCAAGTCACTGGAACAGGAGATGGGACGGGAATGCTAGAAGGATCAGCGAAGAAAACCTATCTGGTGTTCGGACCAGACTTTACCCTTTCGGGTCTAACGACACAGCCGAAGTGGAAGTGCCTAGCACGGGAGAGGCAGGCCAGTCAAGTTATCAAGGCTTCCAGATGGGAAGGCCTCCAAGTATCACTCCAACCCAGAGCTTCCCACAACTTGTTAGCTTGGAAACCTCCACTCTAACCCAACAGCCATCTCCCATTCCCACTCAAACCCCTTCCAGGGAACAGCCATCAGTAGAAGAAGCTTTGGAGATTTTGAAGACAACCTTGTCCCAACAACAAACACCTCCACCGACTCCACCTGCCCAAAACGACTTCTTAGCCAGGCTCATAGAAACATTGAAGCCCAAGCCTGCGCCACAACCAATTCCTGAGGTCAATGCGAGTGTCTTGCTCGGACAGTTGGTTAATGAGTTGCAAAGGAAAAAGGCACCAGAGCTTACCCCTCCTCCACCCCCACAAGATACCACTCAAGAATTACTCAGTTTGCTGAAGGGCCTCGTGGGAGAGAGAGAAGGACCATCTCGGATAGCAACCATGCCTACCTCTGTGGTGAACTCTAAGTTTTGTGATTGGGTGGCAAGATATCCCATCCCAGACCGACAGAGGGTTCCCTCTATAGTCGGCACCTATGATGGAACAAGAGACCCAGAGGATCACTTGGCACTTTTCGAACAAGCTATCATGACAGAAAAGTGGGTAGACCCGGTAGCTTGCCACATGTTTCCAGGAACGTTGCAAGGTTTCGCTAGAGATTGGTTCACAAGCCTCCCAGAGAAAAGCATCTATGATTTCTACGACCTTAAAGCCAAGTTTACCTCCAACTTTTTTCAACAGAAAAAGCAAAGGAGAACCCATCTTGAGGCACATCTCATACGCCAACGAGAAGGGGAAGGCCTGCGAGAGTTCATCCTCCGTTACACACAAGAGTGCCAGAAGATACCAGGCCTACCCGAAAGTCAGCAAACATCCGGTTTCACACTCTCACTACTCCCATGCCAACTCCAAGAACGACTCGCAGCACGAATCCCAGTTACCTTCAAGGAGACCACATATGTTTTCTACAATTATTTAAGGTCAAAGGGAACGATTGCTTTGGCAAGAAGCGTAACAAGTGGCAAGAGAGATAGGGCATGGAGCGGACCAACTATCGGAGGGACAAGTAGACAGGAGCCCCAACATGATAGTCGAAGAAGGGATCATCGTGACAGCAGACAAGGCAGACGAGAGGAGGAAAGACCTCCTAGAAGATTCACCCCTTATGAAAGGAGCCCGTCTGGGGGAACCTCAGCAAGACCCCCATGGAGATTTTAAAAACTGAACAAATAGGGGCGACGTTTAAGCCACCCCCTCGTATGCTTCACCGCTCTGGAACAAAGAATATGAACAAGCGTTGTGATTTTCATGAAGACTACGGCCATGACACTAATTCATGCCGGGAACTAAAAGCTGAAATAAAACGGGCATTGGATGAAGGGAAGCTTGAGCACTTGGTGATAGGAGCAAGGCAGCAAGCGAAAAAGTCACCCGCTAAAAAGGTCTATGAGTGGCAGAAGGCAGCTAGGAAAGACAACCACCCTGGCCCCCCTGATGGCCATGTGTGCATGGTAAGCGGTGGCTCTCAGAAACGAAAGTCTCTTGTGCTACAGAACTGGATGATGCAACCGATATCTTTACCCCCAGTGGAAACTACTTCCACCAATCCGGTAGTAATCCAGGTCCGTTTGGCCAATTATGAGGTCGAAAAAGCCTACATAGATACTGGTAGCTCCGCCGACATCATCTACGAACATTGCCATCATCTACGAACATTGCTTCAAAAAGCTTCCTCAGAAGGTTAGAGAAGCTATACTCCCCGCTGAGTCCCCCTTAGCAGGCTTCGCAGGAGAAATTCATTGGCCCATCGGTCAAGTCATGATTGAAGTCATGATGGGGGAATACCCATTTCATCGCTTTGAAGTACTAAATTTCACCATTGTAAGGGCTCCATCCGCCTATAACGTAATATTGGGAAGGCCTTCCATAGAAAGGTTTGGGGCGATCCCCTCAACCATACATGGAATGATCAGATTCCCAACGCCAAACGGCATAGGCACCGTACGCGGTCGCATGAACTGGTCTCGTGAATGCAAGCAGGTGGCCAAAGCTGAAGTATCTAAACCCAAGCCCATCACAACGGAGACAGAAATAGTAGATGGCGATGAACGAAAAGTGATAATCAATGAAAAATTCCCAGAGCAGCCCATTGGCATAGGAGAACAACTCCCATTGGAGACCAAAAAGAAGTTAGTTCATCTCCTCAAGAATAACCTAGACGTGTTTGCATGGCAAACGTCTGACATGACGGGAGTACCAAGAGAGCTGGCCGAACACTCCCTCAATGCTAACCCCAATATGTTTCCTATCAAGCAAAAGAAAAGGGCAATGTCCCATGATAGAAGCATAGCTGCCCTGGAACAAGTAGCCAAGATGGAAGAGGCAGGAATAGTCAGAGAGGTGAAGTACCAGACATGGATAGCCAACCTCGCCATGGTAAAGAAGGGAGATGGCTCATGGAGACTATGTGTAGACTTCAAAGACATTAACAAGGCATGCCCAAAGGATAATTACCCCTTACCCGAGATAGATTGGAAGGTGGAATCCTTGGACGGTTTCAAGCTCAAATGTTTTTTGGATGCTTAGAAGGGCTATCACCAAATCTCCATGAAAGAAAGGGATGAAGACAAAACCGCCTTCCACACAGACCAAGGAATCTACTGTTTTAAAAAGATGCCATTCGGCCTAAAAAATGCAGGAGCCACCTACCAACGTCTGATCGACAAAGCTTTCAAAGATCAGATTGGAAGGAATGTTGAAGCATATGTAGATGACATTGTGATCAAAAGCAACGTCGAGGGAGCAATGCTTGCTGACATCCAAGAAACCTTCAACACACTTAGAGAAATCAACGTGAAGTTGAACCCCTCTAAATGTAGCTTTGGCATGGAGGAAGGAAAATTCCTTGGCCACCTTATCACCCCTCGGGGCATTAAAGCAAACCCCAAGAAAATACAAGCAATCATCCAAATGCCTTCTCCCTCCACCAAGAAACAAGTGCAAAGTCTCAACGGTAAGCTGGCTGCTCTGGCTCGTTTCCTCTCCAAGGCCGCAGACATATCCTTACCATTTTTCAAAACCTTGAAGGGATGCATAAAAAAGAAAGATTTCATGTGGTCTGAAGAAGCTGAAGAAGCATTCCAAGAAATGAAAAAATTTCTACTTTACCTTCCTACTCTCACAGCTCCAGTGCCAGGAGAACCCCTTACCATATACTTGGCTGCTTCTAAGGAATGTGTGAGCTCAGTCCTCCTCGCTCAACGCGGAACAGCACAAGTACCCATCTAATTCATCAGTAGAGCGTTAAAGGGAGCCGAAATAAACTACCCAACCCTAGAAAAGTTGGCATTGACATTAGTCCACTCCGCTAGGCGCCTAAGAAGGTACTTCCAAGGTCACCCGATACAAGTCCTTAGTGACAAGCCAATCAAGCAAGTTCTAGGCAAACCAGAGGTCTCAGGCCGACTAGCAAAGTGGGCAGTAGAGTTGGGAGAGCACGAAATCACCTTCCAGCCAAGAAGCTCTCTAAAAGGCCAAGTCTTGGCAGACTTTTTGGTAGAATTGGAAGAGGAAACTAAAGCCCAAGAAGAAGAGATAGTGGGACTTACGTGGACATTTTTCACTGACGGAGCATCCAATGAAGAAGGCTCTGGGGCTGGTCTGATCCTCACTGACCCAGACAAGAAGGAATATACTTATGCTCTAAAGTTTAAGTTCCCTGCTACCAACAACGAGGCAGAATACGAAGCTCTCCTCGCTGGGCTTCACATTGCTAGAAAGATGGGGGTGCAACACATTGAAGTATTTGTGGACTCACAGTTGGTAGCAAACCAAGTCAAGGGCATATTTGAGGCCGTTCAAGACTCTATGCAGCTCTATCTAGAGGAAGCCAAGCAACTAGCCTCAGAGTTCAAAAATTTCAACATTGAACAAGTGCCACGAAGCAGAAATAAGATTGCGGATGCCTTGAGAAAAATGGCCTCATCCGCCTTTTCCCACCTAACGAAAAAAGTGTTGTGGAAGAGCTGATAGAAAAATCAATTACCCCCAAGGAGGAAGTAATGGCCACCGAAGATCCTAACAATTGGATGTCCCCTATCATCGCATTTGTTAAGGATAATATGCTCCCCGAAGACAAGCATTTGGCAAGGAAGATAAGGATGAAGGCTCCCATGTATCTAATGATTGACGGCATCCTCTTTAGGAAATCCTTCCTTGGACCACATCTCCGCTGTGTCGGCCCTGCTCAAGCGCTTGAATTGGTACAAGAAATGCATAGCGGCACTTGTGGCCTACACTCTGGTCCGCACATCGTGGTAACCAAAATCATGCGCATGGGATACTATTGGCCTACCATGCACCAAGATGCCAAGAAGGAGATTGAAAAATGTGAATCATGCCAGAGGCATGCTCCAATCCCCAAAATGCCTAAGCAAGACCTAATTCCTGTCACCACCGCTTGGCCGTTCTACAGGTGGGGCATCGACATAGTCGGCCCGTTCCCTCCAGGAGTGGGAAATGTCAAGTTCCTCATAGTAGCAGTCGACTACTTCACTAAGTGGGTAGAGGCCAAGCCAGTCACCACCATTACTGAACAAAGAATGATAAACTTCGTGTGGGAACACATTGTCTGCCGCTTTGGCGTGCCTCATGTAATGGTGAGTGACAATGGGAAACAGCTAGCTGAAAACCCCTTCAGAGCCTGGTGTCAAGACATGGATATCAAACAAGTCTTCACCTCCGTCGCCCATCCTCAAGCAAACGACCAAGTGGAAATAATGAACAAGGCCATTGTTGAAGGAATAAAGGCAAGGCTAGGCACGGGCAGAACATCATGGGTTGATGAACTCACTGGAGTTCTATGGGCTCACCGCACAACCCCTAGGGGAAGCACATGAGAAACCCCATTCAACCTTGTGTATGGAACCGAAGCTGTCATCCCCCCTGAGCTCACGATCCCAACTCCTCGTGTTATGACACTCAATCCAGCTCAGAATGAGGAAGCTCTCAGGGAAAACCTAAACTTGCTTGAAGAACGACGGGAAATAGCCCACATAAGACAAGCAGAAAGCAAACGCCAAATGGCTAAGTATTACAATGCACGGATCCGCCCAACAACATTCAAAGTTGGCGACCTCGTTTGGAGAAAAAATGAGGCCAACAGGGCAGAGAATACGGGCAAGCTAGGCCCCAAGTGGGAAGGCCCCTACAAAGTCGAAGAAGCAAATGAGTGCGGTGCCTACACCCTCTCTGACCTGGCCGGATTCCCTATCCCCAGGACCTGGAACGCCATGAACCTAAAAAAATGCTATGCCTAGGAAATTTTGTACGCTATGAGCTATGTAAGGACTGGTCAAATTCTCACATGTAATGATCAGATCCATGTTTTGTACTCCGAAATATCTTTATTTTAATGAATACAACTTTTTACTTCAAACACTTGGCTTGTAAGTCATCATTTATATGTTATGTCTATGTATGATACAAAAAAGAAATCCATGGCCTATTAGGCAAACACATATTTATCCGCTCTCAACTCCATGGGAGAAAGGGTAAGCACTTCCTACGGAAGCGATCTCGCGAGAACACAAAAATACATGCATGCAAAACACAAGAAAATAACAACCAAAAATATGGCACAGTCATAACAAAAAGAGTTGCCACCGCAACCCCATAAATATATCATCATACATAGTCTCGAAAGTAAGAAGTAGCAACACCATACGTACATAATACATAGTCTAAATAATAAAGGAGACAACCACACAAATACACCAAGTCATCTCATGCCTCACAAAAAAAAAAGATAAACAAAATGGGACAAGATAGAAGACACTACTTTCCTTTCTTCTTCTGTCTCTCCAGCGCCGCATCCTCCCTGACCATCTGCAGAATACTCTTCGCCCCCAAGTTGGGATCAGCCGCAACTCGAGTCATGATAGGGTAGTCATGGCGCTTAAAGGCCTGAGTCCGCTCCGTAACTTTATCCATCGCAACCTCAACATGATATTTCGTAAAGACATCACCAGATATCTCAGGGAATTCCTTCTTGAGCGCCGCAGCAGCCTCATACCTCCCATAACCACGGACTACGGTGTTAAGCTGAGTCACCGCATCCAAAAACTGAGGATGAGCGTGTACAACCCTAAATATATCAGGCATAGAAGCAATCAAATCCCTCTTCTCAGCAGCACAACCCGTTAAAGAATCCTCTAATCCACGGGTAGTCTCATGAGTAGACACCAAATCAACCTCTACATTCTGAAGACGGGTGAGAATCCTGTCTTTCTCCTCTTCCCCCCTAACCAAAGCCTCCTTGGCTACCCTAACCTCCTCCTTGGCTAGCCTAGCCTCCTCCTGGGCTACCCTAACCTCCTCCTGGGCTACCCTAGCCTCCTCCTTGGCTACCCTAGCCTCCTCCTCGGCTACCCTAGCCCTCCCCTCTGCCATCACAGCCCTATCCTCCGAGGAACGAATAACCTCTCGTTCCTGCTCTAACTGCTCACTTAAAGAAGCAAGCCTAAGATCTCTATCCTGATGATAGAGAATATTTCGGTGCCTTGCCACCCAAGTATCCACAAAAGTGTTGTACGCCGAAGTCGTAGCCATGTCATAGACATCAGTAAGGCTATACTTCTATGTAGCACTCAAATATGCCCGAGCAGCCTCAGAGCTGAAACCCCCCTCAAACCGCACTGGATCGACAGTGCGAGGAGGATGCCCCTCAGTTTGAGAAAACTCCATGCTAAGACCTGCAAAAGACAAAGGAGTCAGCTACAAAATAACAACTAATAACAAAATAAAACTAACTTACCAGGAGTAGGCAGCGTAAACACGCCAGCTGGAAAACAAGGCGGGCAAAACGGAGGAGTCACAACAGCTGTTGAGGTCCCCTCGCCAACTTGCATACCAGCAACAGAGGTGGCAGCACCACTAGAAAAAGGCGCAAACGATCCTGAGATCGAATGGAGGGTCTTCCCCACTCCCTGACGAAAAGGTCGAACATTCCTCCCCTGCACATCATGGTTGGCAGGCCCTTTCCCCAGAGCAGAGGGAGCGCCACCAACGTGAACTCCTAATGGAGAAACTACACAGAAACAACAAAGAGTTAACCATGGCAAAGTTACAAAAAACATAGCCAAAATAAACACACAATACTCACCATCATCTCGGGGAGATAACATAAGCAAGGAATCATCAACAACGTCATCAAGGGGCACAGTCCCAAGGTCGTCTGGGGGGGCTAGCTCAGCAAGGCTCTCACCCCCAACGTCATCTACAGACAAACCATCGGCCCTAACATCCTCCGCCACAATGACCTCAACATCCTCGACCCTAGCATCCTCCGCCACAACGACCTCAACATCCTCTACAACCTCAACATCCGGGGCCGCAATATCATCCCCTACTAAGGAAAGCAAATGTATAAAAAAAAGGAGGGAAGAAAAAACCAAACATACATGGACATAGAACTACCACACCATGAAACATACCTCCACCAATAATAGGAGACATCGTATCATCATCATCGTCAGTATCATCATCGTCAGTATCAGCCACCTCCTCTTCAACTGCTTCAATAACCACTTTATCCAAATCTCCTTTACCCCTAAGCCTGGGTACCTCCTCAAGTAGAAGACCTTTCGTAACCAAAATAACCTTCTTATCGACAGTCATGGCCTCCACCAAACCCAAAGCTGCAATACAACAAAGCAAACAAGAAAGAGTTAAATAAAGCAAAAAAGTTAGATAACGAGGAAAAGAATAGAGAAAAACATTCATTTCCCTATTCGCCTCCCCTCAGCAGTGGCCATGAAAATCAACGGCACTAACGGTGCTTTCGGGTTAGCACATATACCCTTGATGAGTACTTCCGATACGGAATGTTCATATTCCCAATAACTTTCTCAAGAAAAGTCAGACACTCTTTCGCATGGGCACTACCGGGCTTAATCCGAGCACGGCCATCAATAGCATCAATCCTCTCACGAAGAAACTCATACCCAGGGGGAATAAAAGAATCCTCCACAAAAAAAGAAGTTATGTCTCCACCTCCTCAAGCTATCAGGGAAGCCAACGAAAACGTTCTTAGCTACAGTCGGAGGTTTACATCCAAACCAACTATGCTTCTTCACCAACGAAAATGAAAGCCTAAATAACTCCACAGAAGGCTCTCTACCTAACGCATGTTGAAGCATCTGGAGGGCAACAATCCTCCAAATAAGGAGCGGACCCAACTGAGAAAAACCAATCCCGTAGTGTTTCACTACATCCAAGAAATAACGAGAAAGGGGAAGTCTCAGACCCCCATCTAGAAAGTACTCGTAATAACATGCTACGAACCCCCTAAGGGGGATCACATCCTTGCCAAGAAATTTCGTCTTATAACGGTACATGCCAAAATGCTTAGCCTTCAGAAGAATACCTAGCTGAGCCCTTTTTAACTCACACGGATAATCCTCAACTTTCAGAGGAGAAGAAGATCCCTCATTCCCCTAATTCCCCTCATTCCCCTCCGTGGTAGAGAGGTCAGACATTCCACGCCGCTAACAAACCTAGCAAGCACGGAAAAAGTGTTAGCAATATATAAAAATAAAAAGTGTTAAGGACAGACAAAATTTCCCCCCAGAAAATTTCCTCCCAAAAAATTTCCTCCCAAAAAATTTTCCCCCAGAAAATTTCCTCCCAGAAATGACATTTTCCTACGACGTAACCAACAAGGAAAATACCTACACGGAATAAAGTTCACGCCTAAATTCCTACGGCCCTCCTAAATTCCTCCCAAAATAAGCTATACTCTAAAAAAAATCTAATACTTGTTTGGTAATGAGGGCACACAAAATAGGGAAAAACTTAAACCTACAATCATGTGTGGCTAAGGGACAAAGCCAAACACAATGGCAATTTCGTAAATAATTTTACAAAGATCAAAAATAACAAAACAAAAAATTTAGGAGAAGAACTTACTTGACAAAGGAAGAAAATCACCACGAATCGCAGGAAAAAGTACACCGCCGTCAACCGCCCACTGCCGTCGGCCGCTGCCCACCGCCGCCTACCACCTCCAACCGCCGCCGCCCTCCGCCTACCCCGCCTCCAACCGCCGCCGCCCTCCGTCTACCCCCTCTCAGCCGCCGCTCACCGCCACGACGGTGGTGGTTTAAGTGGTGGTGGTTGATTTGTTCTTGGGACAATTTAGTTTTCTTGGCTTAAGGAAAAAAGCAAAGGGGTAGAGAGAAAAAGAGGAGTAGGTGAAATTGAGAAAATGGTGAATAAATGAAGTGAAAAGTAAAAAGGAAGGGAGGATTTTATAGAAAAATCTTGGAGGGAAAGGTGGAAGAAGTAAAAGTTTTGAAATTTTGAAATTTTTTTCGAAAAATTTAACAAAAATCAAACTTGGGGGGGCTATTGAGGTATGTGATCCGACAACCGAAAACGACTCGAACACAAAACCTACGCTGCTAAGACACGGACACGACATCGAGTAAACTTGCCCCGTTACCGGGCTAAGGAGCCCCGCTGCCGAGAAACTCTAAGGCGTTACCGGGAACCTCTGCGCCGTTCTCGAGTAACTGCCAAGACACTAGCCCCGTTACCGGGGTGGGGCGCTCCGCTCTCGAGCAACCGCCCTGGGCCTCAGCGGTACCTAGCTCATGGCTGAGAACTCCTACACCATCACCGGGGTAGCTAACCCCGTTACCGGGGTAAGGCGCCCCGCTCTCGAGCAACCGCCCTGTGTCTCTCAGCGGTACCCAAGAACTCTTGCACCATCACCGGGGTAGCCAGCCCCGTTACCGGGGTAAGGCGCCCCGCTCTCGAGCAACCGCCCTGTGTCTCTCAGCGGTACCCGAGAACTCTTGCACCATCACCGGGGTAGCCAGCCCCGTTACCGGGGTAAGGCGCCCCGTTCTCGAGCTCCACTACGATAATCCGCTATAGTTTAGCCCCGTTACCGGGCATATCCTACCCAACTGGTCTGGCTGCCCGGTAACGCTAACTTCTACCCGGTATACACTTAAGTTGACTCAAGTTGACCTGACGTCGCAAGCACACATGCTTACGTCACTTACCCATTTGTGGGTCATAAAGTGACGGCCCGTGAGCGTAATCATGGGCCGCGGCCCATAAATGGAAACCCTAAATCTCAAGCCTATAAATACCCCTCTGATCAATGTCAGAAGGGTCAGTTGCCAATCATTTGCATCACTCACACATACACGTTCAAGAGAAGTTTTCCCACTCTCTTACGTCACACCCGCTAATCATACGTCACCTTAGGCTCGTCAAGAGCTTGGTAGGTTTGCACTGCTCTCGCAGGAGATCGTATCGATTAGCCAACACCCCAAACCCTTGAGCCCCGTCAATCGTTGCTCAAACATATGTGTATACGAGAAATATATTGTAAGGGTAAGATGCTAGCAGTATTTATAGGCAAACCTTCAACCTTTCTAAAATCAACATGTTTTAAAAACCATTTTTTTAGAACAAGTTTTGATGGTTTTACTTTTTTGCTGTAAATGCCGAGAACTGAAAATACCTGAGTTTGCTTTGGGAAATCAAGAATTCATGGATGGGCCTTTTTGAACTATAAAATATCTTTGAAGATAAACTGGTTAAGTGGGAGTTAGGAGTATTTTCCTCCTGTGTTTAAGGATATCGTGGTAAACAGGTGAATGACAGTGTGACTGATTTAAGAGAAGCAACCTACCAAAAAGAAGGCAAATGCGACTTTTTTCATATAATCTGCAATTTCAGACCACAAAAGAACTAAGTTGACTCAGTGAAGAAGTTGTGTCGTAGATGCAACAAATAAAGGAATTGCTGAAATGTAGCATGTCCATTAAATCGATAATTACTTTTGTAATTTATAATTTATTGAATAATATTCAGAAAAGTTACGTTATGTATATAAATAAGTAGCTTTTTCTGTGATATGTAAAGTTATAAACATCAAGTTTAAGATGAAATATAGTGTTTTCTTTTGTTTGTTGGTTGTAAAGTGATTGATGTTTCCATAAATCCACGCAAATTCTTCGATGAAGATTTTGGATAAATTTGCATAATGGGTGGGTCAAGTGTATTGAACAAGTGACTAAAATAGGTTAGTTTTAAGATGGAGAACACGTTAACTCTTTAAACTCATTCCTTTTTTTTATAAATGAAAAAATACAATGTCAAACTCATTTGAGTTGTAAAACTTTACTAAGTATTCAATATAATGGTTAGCACAACAAAAGCATAAAAAAAAATATTGACCGAAGTAAAAAACTTATGTGATTGTAAATTGTCCATGTAGCTTATTTTTATGTACATTAGGATCTTAAAGATATCTAAATAAGGTGTTGTATATACCATTTGACGATATTCATTTTAGATTTTTTCGAAATAAATAAGTTAGTATGGTTGACATTAACATAATTATGTTATATTTTATTAATGACACGATAAATACTTATATAAAGTTAATCGATTTTGACCATATTGATTTAATAAATCCAACTTTTATGTAAATTTTTTATAAAAGTATCCGTGTATCAAACGGGTAAGCTATAGATATATAGATTTAGGGTCCGGGGTTGAATAGAATTGGGTTTTGACAGGGTTTTAGCCACAATCCGGCTTAAAATAATCAAAGGAACATTCATCAATCAGCAGGTGCAGATTTATATGATTTTATTTATCATGTATGAATTTAATTATTTGCTGTTTTGATTTTGAACCATTACTCTTGAATTTGTGTAAAAAAAAAAACAGTAGAAAAATCCCATTTCAAATGCTTCCATTTGCAAGATTAATACTTGTTAAAACAATCCCTCTTTCGTGTTCGAATCGCGCTCCTTTTCGAACCCTAACAACTTTAGCTACTGACCACCTAAGTAACACCAGAACCGGGTCAAATGATGATTATTTCGCCACAATTCATCACATTTCCAATATCGTTCGTCGCGATATTTACTTAGAAAGAACTTTGAATAAAATGTGCATTTCCCGAATAGTTAACTCAGAGCTCGTCTACCGTGTTCTTCGTAGTTGTTGTAATTCCGGTATTGAGTCTTTTCGTTTTTTTAATTGGGTTAGGACACAACATCCTCAGTATGAACCTACAACCGTTGAGTTTGAGGAGTTGTTAAAGATTTTAGCAAAAACTCGTCATTGGGAGACTATGTGGAAAGTTGCTCATCAGATGAAAACTCAAAAGCTGCCAATTTCGGCGTCTGTTGTTTCGTTTATTATTGAGCATTATGGTAAGAACGGACTTATTGATCAAGCGGTCGAGCTTTTTAATAAGTGTAAGAATTTTAATTGCTTGCAAACTACGGAAATATACAATTCGTTGCTTTTTGCACTATGTGAGGTTAAGAATTTTCAAGGAGCGTATGGGTTGGTTAGAAGGATGGTTCGTAAAGGAGTTGTTCCTGATAAGAAAACTTACTCGGTTTTAGTTAACGGGTGGTGCTCTGCTGGAAAGATGAAGGAAGCTCAGAGCTTTTTGGAAGAAATGAGCCGAAAGGGGTTTAATCCACCGGTTCGGGGGCGAGATCTTTTGATTGACGGGTTGTTGAATGCGGGTTATCTTGAATCTGCAAAAGGGATGGTGAGGAAAATGACGAAAGAGGGATTTGTGCCTGACGTGAGTACGTTTAACTCATTAGCAGAGGCTATTTGTCAATCTGGTGAGATTGATTTCTGTATCGGTCTTTACCATGATGTTTGTAGATTAGGTTTATGTCCTGATATCGAGACTTATAAAATCATGATAGCTGCGTCTTCGAAAATTGGTAGGATTGATGGGGCTTTTAGTATTCTGTATAGATCCATTGAGGATGGAAATAAACCGTTTCCGAGTTTATATGCCCCAATCCTAAAGGGGCTTTTTAGGAACGGTCTGTTTGATGATGCGTTTAGTTTCTTTAGTGATATGAAGGTAAAGGGACATCCGCCAAACCGACCCGTTTATACAATGCTTATAAAGATGTGTGCACGTGGAGGGAGATATGTTGAAGCAGCTAATTATTTGATGGAGATGACTGAATTTAAATTATCACCGATGTCACGGCATTTTGATATGGTAACTGATGGATTAAAGAATTGTGGAAAGCATGATATGGCTAAGAGGATAGAACAGTTGGAAATAACTCTACGGGGTATGTGATGAGATATAACAGTGTAGTCTAATAATGATTTATGTAAGGGACTCGTGTAATGGGTAAGTCTTGTTTTAATCTTCCAAGTCATAATTGCTTTCATACATATCCAATGATCTAACTTTGCGCTTTTCATTCCCCAAATGTGGCTTGGTCCAATATGAAGTTTATTCTGCAGCATTATACACGGTCTGTCTTATAATAACATTCCTAGTGAAATCCACGAGTATACACTAAAAATGCACAACTTGCTTTCAGGTTTCACATCATGAACAGGTTCTGTTTGTTAATAATCATAATGGATAAAGGTTGTTTTTTCTTGTCCAGTAAATATACCATTTTGATTTCCTGATCAGAGTATAAACTAAAGATGCACAACTTGCCTTCGGGTTTCACATCATGAACATGTTCTGCACCTACGTATAACCCGCCCAAACTTGAAATTTTTATTAGGGGTGTCATTTTTCCCAAACTTGAATATCCCGCCAACCCTTCGGGTTAAACAGATATAACCCAAAACAATCTTCTGGTGCGGGTTTAAAAATTTGCTTTCATGTATACCTGAATAGACATTGACCCATATTCAGCAGCTTGATATAATAATTGTTAAGTCGCTTTATTTAGAAGTAACTAAAAATTGGTAAAAATAGTATTTTCTTAATTAGAATAGTAACTATAAAATTTCCATAATCAGAGATTATGAGTTATGGTTTGGTATGCTTGATTTGATTACTGAATTAGGGTTGAATTGAGCGTCATTGGGGGAGAGTTCTTTCCTCGTTATTGTTCCTTTTAGCTTCTTTGTTAAAGCAATAGCTAAATTTTTCAAACACTGGAAACCGTTATGTTTTTATTACTGCAGATGCTAGAGCATAGTTCAAAAAGCTTTTAAAGTTCGGTTATTAGCAAAATTAAGCAGAACATCACTTCATTTTTTCTACTCTTTAGTTAAAAAATATATCTCATGCTTGATTAATTGGACATAGATTCGTAACTGGTGACGAGGTAGAGGTTAATAGGTGCATAGCTGAACAAGTTTGAAACAAGAAATTATATTGTTTATAATTTTTTCTTGGTATAGATTTTTAATCATGCTAACTCAGTCGACAGTCATACAAGTTTATTCAAATTGTACGTTGGAAGTCTATGTAGCTCATTTGATGATGTTACCTAACTTGTATTATTTAAACCTAAACCCAATGGCACGTTCTGTTATCTTTTTTTTCTTCTCTAGCTCAAGTAAATCGGATTCTTGAAGATGGAACAGGCACTACAAACTCCAATCTGGTAAATTGGTAATGAAGATGCATTTTTTTACTTTAAGTTTTACATCATGATCAGATTCAGTTTGTCAATAATTAGAACATATAAAGTTGTATATTCTTGTCAAGTAGAATGCATTTAAATTGGTCATCATTTGGCTTCTTAGATGAGCCAAATCTAGTTAAAAATAATTCTAGTTTAAGCTGGTGCCCGGGATTTCCCGGTGGTGTTTGAAAATTTTCATTCGTGTTACTGTGTCAGTCTTACAGTTCTAAAAAGACAAGATATTCATTTTAGAGGGAAAACATTATTTTATTTGTACTGTTAGTGATTAAGATTTAGGGACTCAGATTTTTAGGTGTTTATATTAAGCTTTGAGCATATATACACAGTTGCTTTTTTTTTTGTCTCCTAACACTGTTTCGTTTAATAGACCCAAAATTAAAATGCGATATCTGATTAATTTTTGGCTATAAGTTTGTGTATTCCATCAAATTAGTGAAAATAGAATCTCACTTACCCTTCAATTTCCGCGTGTTCTTAGTTTTGGTGATTGGCTGGTGTAAATTTTGGTTGTTTGTATTATGATTGGTGCATTAGGTTATGTCTGTATATGAGTGAACACTTATAATTTAAATTTTCAAAACCGTTTGAAAAGGTATGCTGTTATTAAGTTCTTAGTATCTATGATCCTCTACGATGCAGACTTCTTAGAGGGTCAATAGTCTAGAATAAACTATGTTTATCAGTACACATTGTTTTCATAATCAAAATTTCCGAGAGGGATCTTGTAATAACTAAATTCTAATAAATTTCCGTGCATTTCAAATAAGAAAACATCCCGAATTATCTAGCCTAAAACAATATGTTAGTTATAGTTTACTATTTGTATTAGCAATGGTATTGTCATGCCCCTCTTTAATTAGTAACTTTATTTTTGTTTAAACCAGAACCCTTCCATTAGGAGTAAGCTATACAATGGATAATGATGGACTTATATCAGAAGAGGTACGGGGACCTAATGGCTGTGAAAATCCTCGGGTTTCATGTGCACGGGCATTTCCTGAACGAGCGGAAAATATTGAAATTCGGAAACATATTTTCTGTAACAGGACTGTGAATATGCAGAATATCGTTGCTGTTGGCTTTGATATGGATTATACACTGGCACAGTACAAACCTGAAACCTTCGAGTCCTTTGCATATAGCGGAACAGTCAAAAAGTTAGTGATTAACTTGGGATACCCAAGGAGGTTTCTTAATGTTTTTTTTTTCTGTAAAATCTGGTTTTAAAAGTTATTTAAAGCAGAAAAGTATAAATTTTAAAATTTTTGATTTGGGAACATAAACACTGAATTAATATAACTACAAGCGATGTTAAGTACTCGAGTCTTTAAGAAAGTCGAAAAGAAAAATGAATGAGGAAAAAAGCATCTGAGATCTTGTATGCAAAACTCAACTGATAATCTTTACCTATTGTGACCGTCGCCCCTTTAAATCCCTTCTTTCTGTAAAAGGATTTGCCGTCTTATTCTTTGTAATATTCTTATGTTAACTACTTAGCTTGAAGTAGCCTAAATCTTTGCCAAAGCGTACTGTGACCTGTGAGTGAGATCAAACATTTTCTCTTGGTTCAGTTTATATTGTTCTTATCATGCATAATACTACAGTTGAATTGGCAGAATATTTGATTTTGGTTGTTGCGAGATCTGAATCGTATAAATTTGTAGATGGACAGGCATAAGTATGTGAAAGTGGCGTATCATGGATTTAAGTTATTGTCGAAGGATGAGAAGGTTGCTACATATGGGAACACACTAGTTCGAGATGCATTTGACGGGCCTGATTATGCACTCGTTGATACCCTTTTGTCACTACCTGAAGCTTATTTATTTGTTCAGGTGGTCGAATTTAAGGAGAATAATTCAGGAAAAATTTCCTAAGAAAAAAAGTGAGGATCTATTGATAAAGGTTTCTGTTTAATCATAGTTAAAAGTGTATATAATCATTTTACTCCGTAGTCTTTCTTTATTTCTATATCATTTGTAAGAAAGTTGTAACGTTGGCTCTGTCACGTGAGTATCATTGCTTTACAACATTCCCTATCTATATGTTAATGTGGGAAATATGTTCTTTTCCTTGCAGCTACTTTCGGATGTTTAAAGACGTTCGAGCTGCTATGAATCTGTTCCACCGTGATAGAACATTAAAACAGATGGTTGCAAATGATCCGAAAAGGTATTAGACTTAAAATCACAATTTGTTTATGTAGTACGTATAAATTATGCTCTTGTATGTGAAATGTCTTCAGTCTCGACTTAAATGAAAGTATTTATCTTGTACCGAATATTTTCTTGAATTTGTCGATTTTATCAAATCAGGTACATCAAAGAGGACAAGTCATTGATCCCAATGTTTCAGATGCTTAGGACTTCCGGGTTTGCTGTGTTCTTAGTGACAAACATGTATGAACTCAGCTGCATAACATAACACTCCGTTTTAATCGATATAATTTAACTTCTTCTTATATGATGCAGCCTTTGGGAGTACACAAATGCTGTGATGAATTTTCTATGTGGAACCCAAAATCTTGACGGCAGCTCCTCACTGACACTTGACTGGCTTCAGTACTTTGACGTTGTAATAACTGGTAGGTCATACTACTCTTTCATTATTTTAAAGATTTTTCGCTTCTAGTGAAACATGTCTCGAAGAAGCATATACATTTATTCATGCAGTGCAAAGCCAAATTTCTTCCATGAGGAAAATCATTCTAATCTATTTGCTGTGGACACTGATTCGGGAATGCTTATTAATACTGATAATGGTAGTCCGATGGCTCAGGTTAGTACAGAAATATGGTCTTTCTACTTTATGCTCTCACATCTTATTTATATGTTCAACCGAATTCTTATTTTATTAGGTGAGGGATCTGCTTCAGAACTACCTAATCAGATACCAGATAAACCTTACAAAGTCTTTCGGGTATCAACATGGGTTCTGGTCGGTTCGGGTTCTGGTCGGTTTTAGGCGCCAACACTTTTTTGTGATTTTATTGAAAATTAAATTTGTATTAGTATGCTTCGTTGCTTATGTAAACGTTATAAATATATTAATATAATTTTCTTATTAGAAACCGATTCAGAAAGTTGTAAGCATTTTAGGTAACTTTTAACCAGTTCGATCAATTTGACCCGTTTCCTTTATAGCTAAATCTTTCATTTTACTTATGTGACTCTTCTTGGATCACTGTTTCAGGGAGGCAACGTTGGCCATCTTCATAAACTACTTAGTATTAAATCCAGTTCGCAGGTGTTGTATTTATTTATTTAACAGTTTTTAATTCCCAAGCCTAACCGGAATTTGGTATGTAAATATCATAAATCTTGAATATAATCGTATTATAGATGTGCTTTAATTTTATATGTGACAATTTATGTAACAAGTAAAGGTGGCAAAATGGGCAGATTAGGTGGGTTGGGTAACGGGTGAGTTTTAATAGAGGTATGATAGGGGCGTGTCAGGTTGGATTGACCTTCCGATGTCTTGCTGATCATCTCTTATTTATTTCAGTTTTATAATTTATGAGTCTAATGTAATGTGGAGCAAATTGACACATGTTGTTTAATGCTGTTAGGTTCTTAATGTTGGGGATCATATATATGGGGAGATCTTACGAAGCAAAAAAGTCCTAGGTATAACTCTATCCCATGAACCGTTGGTTAAGTAGCATCGTGCAATTAAATTTTTATGTGACTTTATTTTGTCAATTTGTACATAGTAATCAAGTTACATGATGGTGACATTATTTATATACCGAGCAGGTTGGAGGACAATGTTAGTCATTCCAGAACTTGAAAAGGAAGTTAAACTTCTCTGGAACTTACGGGACACTCGTAAGGTAATATTGGGTTTTGAAAATATCGTTTGTATGTATGTGGTCTTAGTTGCCAACAATTTTTGGATTTTTTTTCTTCATATTTGTTAGCATATGATTCATCACCTACTCATGCATATATGAGCAATAACGTTGCCTCTCTGTCATGTTACTTCGCCAACTTCACTTTTCAAAATTCCGATGAGTGCAAATTTTGGTGGTTTAAGACTTTAAGCTTTTACGTATTAAACGTGTGTGCAAATACAAATTGGAGCAGTGTCATGTCTTATTTATCTACTAAAATATAAATAAGTTATTGTGCAGCAACTTAAATTGCTTCGAAGAGAAAGAAGTCAGATAGAAGATCAAATCCACCTTTTAAAATGGTCCCTTCAGTACGTTCATACTTTTGCAGCCACCATTTGAAAGCGTACAAAGTGAACTTGTATATTTTCCCACACACGCACTTTTGCACTCACTTGTACTTGCTTACCAGGTGTGCGAGTTTGGATGCTCATGAAACGGAAAAGGTGTCGTCAAAGCTCGGCTTACTTGAGGTTAGCCTAGGACACAATATTAGGTCATTTTTCTAAAAAGTGAATGTCTATTTGTGCATGACAAGAGGTTTTCAAGTGCTTTGAAAGTGTTACCATACTATAAAAGCCGCCACCCTAAAAAGTTATCAATGTTCTCTTTCTTGAAGATCTCGAGTTGGAGAATAATATATATACTGTATGTTTGGGTCAGAGAGTAACGGGTCAAGATTGGGTTGAGTCGACCTGCCCACCCTTTTGTATTTTTTTGAATTTTGCTACTAATTAATGTGTTAAATATGATTAAAAAGATATAGTTTTAAATAGTAATATAATTGTATCTAAATAGAACTATTCAGGACAAATAAGCATTCAGGTATGCATTTTTCAGACTTTCTTTTTACCTGCCGGACTTCTTATTTTGTTACCATTAAAATACAACCTGAATTGGCCTCGTTGGTGTTTACAAATTAATGTTTTGAAATTACCACCTTTATTGAAATTTTCTAGTCATATTTGACACACAATCGTTTATAAGTTACATGTGTGGACATAAAGCATTTTGGGTCAACTCGACCCAACTTTATTTTTGACTCATACCAAAGTTTACCCGTTACCAACCCTCCCCCCCTGCCCTTTTTCCCACCTGTAGTGTGTACATCCTGGAATATCTTTATTGAATTCGTTGAACTTTATGATGTATACAGATGATGAAATACTTATAATAACCTTGCTACCCTTAAATTTGCTTTATGGGCATAGCTACAACTTGAACGTGTTCGGGTAACACATCAAGAAGCTCAAAAACGTTTTCACGAGAAGGTATCCAGTTCTAAAACGAATATCATCGATGTGTTTTCACGAGAAGGTATCCATTATAAAGTCTTTGTTATTTGTTTTTTTGTGTCATCTTGGAAATGACAGTTCCATAAGGTGTGGGGGTAGCTGATAAAACGGGGTACCAGAACTCACGCTATGCTCACCAGGTTTTCACGAGCCCTCTTCCTACTTAGAAAATACCTGTTAGAGGTAGAATATTGGGTGGTTTGGGTAACGAGTCAGAACACGTTCACCCGAAACACTTTTCTGTCCAAATTTCTACTTTTTATATTAATGCTTCTATGGTTCCAATTCCAAAAAGTACATCAATGATAATCTAATGTTTTGAATGATGATTTAAAAGGTTAGGTCCCCTTCTTAACCTTTTAAAGATAAAATATAACAATCGGCCCGTACTAAGTAAACGTGACGACCTTTACATATAGACGGAGGTTTACTTTTTTTTTTTTTTTTTTTTCATAGGTGGAGCGATTTGCATGTCTATACACAAGTCAAGTTGGTAATCTGGGACTACATTCTCCTGCGAAATACTATAGGCCAGATGAGGACTTCATGCCACACGAATACGATGTCCACTCTCTTTGAAATTTGACAGATGTCCGTATGTGATGTTTTTTCTTGTTAGTTTGAGACAATGTTATTACTTTGGTCTGGCTTAAGCATCTTGTTACTGGAGCCCCCCGGAAGAGTGAAATACACAAAACTGTATTAACATGACCTCCTTTTGGTTCGATTGTTAAAACTTTACTCATAACCTGTATTCATGTTCATTTGTACTATTTTTTTATGCCGTTATGTGATATGTGATGATATATTACTGTAATATTTTGATGGGATTGGGGATTGTTGTTGTATTAGGTACCAAATTTGTAGAATTTGTTTATAGAAACGTAGGAAATACGAGGTGTATGCATTTCAGATGCTTCTATTAGCAAGATTGATAGGCATACACCTCGTATATACGTTTCTATTAGCAAGATTGATAGGTGTAAAAGTCTATCATTACATATAATAGAATTATGGCTCAAACAAAGATGGAAATAAGTCCCATTAGCCCAATTAAGATGACATTATGGCTCTGTTGATTGTTTTTTGCACATATTCTTACTAGTTATAACAAGGAAGATGTCAGATGATTTATTGAGCGGAGCTAGTATATCGGTATTGGTTATCAAACATAAAAAAATCGATATCCACATAGTACTAAATCACGAGGATCAAATGTTATTCACAGAGTCACTGGTTATCAAATCTAAACTAAGATAATAGATTGGTTGGATTAGAGATTAGAGGTAGACGAAGTTCAAAAAACATTTGCCTTTCGTCATGTCTTATTTGTGGAGTATGCAAGGATACATTGATTTGTTTTGACAACTAGGGTAAGAGCTTAACGTGAAAAATAAAACTGAAAATAGTCTTGATCTCATTCTCATAAAACGATAAATTAAAAATCTATATACTCCATGCTAGACTAGCTGAGCATGGATTCCTAACCGGTGACTAAAAAGAGGGCGCAACGCCTTTATAAGTGCTTGGTTCTCTTTGACCAAATATGATGATTCGAGTCACCATCTTTTGCACATAATCTAAGTTGTATGATACTCCAGTCTATTTATGTATAAAACACTCGCATTATAATTTATTTTGTTTTTTTAACCCGATTACCCCTGATGTGATGGTTGATGCTCAATAAAGTTTTGATCTTTTAACATGTAATTTTTTTGTTCTTATAGATGTCCCGTTTGTCTAGGCATCACGGCTACTTTTGTTATTTGTCGCAGGAGTGTTGAGCATTTAGCTTCCTTTCTTTAGGTCATCCTCACGTCGCTTTTGAAGGTTAGTTTGGTCATTTTTCAGGTGATGTTTTGATAATGGATGATAGTGGTTTTTTGATGTGAGTTTACTAATAAGATTCAAGGTATATATGCTTACTAAATGCGGTTTGTTCTTGGACAGTAATTTGATTCCTAGATTCACCGAATTTAAAAACTAATCTAGAAATATTGATTCTTGTCATGATACCTTCATGTTTTAGGGGGTTCGAATCTGTTACAAAACTGATTATATTTTTAACTTTTCGACTTTTGATTATAAGGAGATGTTGCGAGAAAACTGATTTTTTGCGCGGAAATGTAAACTTTCTATACTATTCATTTCAATACATATGCCTAAATCATAGGTAGGCCTAAACTTATGCATAATCCATACATTTTCATCACATAGATTCCACTAATTATCTCTCCTTATTTTAACCAATTATTTTTTTCAATAACCAATCTAATCTTTAGACTTATCTTTAGACTTATATATTTAGGCCTATATATCATTTTTCTAAAAACATATATATATATATATATATATATATATAAACCCTAAAAAGCTCATTTGCAGAATTGGATTCTGTTTCTAGTGAATTGTGAAAAATGTTCCTGTTTCCACTTTGGTAAATAAACAAGATTATTTTAGGTGCTTTTAAGACTAAATGGTTTGACCATATGTAGGATAACTAGAATAATATCTTTTTTAGAAAAAAGTATTATACTATCTTAAATTAATCAAGTGTTTTAAAATAAAAAAATATTATTTTTATTTTTTTCTGAAATTATAAATAATAGTGGAAGAATTCTTTATTGACATGTACATTATATATATTAAAGGTGTACCATACATTGAATTTTATAACTTCACTTCCCATTTACTTTAATCATCATGAATATGCTTTCAGATATTGTCTAACTAGTGCTTATTAACAAGTGCAAAGGGGTGTTTGGGATTGCTTATTTAAAACTGAAAATGATTTTACGAAGTTATTGTTCACATTAAACAAGTACCTATGTGTATTCTAAACTATTTTTTTCAAATCGGCAGCTTTGTTAAAAGATAATCAGAAAGGTAAAAGCAAAGACATCGCAACATAACCAACTAATATGTATGACGGGAGTTTTTATGAGTTTAAAGCTTTTGGTTTTTGGTGATTTTAGTGTCATCGGTCATATTAGTATTGTTGTGTCTTATTTGAGATCGAAGGAAAAACTAGTTAAGCTCGTTTACGAGTCGGAGAGTACGGGATGCACGCTTGTACGAGCTATCTTGTTTCCACATGAATGCAGGGGTCAAGGAGGTTGCGCCCCTTGCGGGGGTCTAGGGGGCAACATCCCCTAGTTTTGTGAATACTGCTTCATCAGTTTTCTGGTTTCGATGAACATACAAAAAATTAACATTATTATTTTGTTCTTGATCAATAATTCTAATTGCCTTAAATATTGATTGTCAGTTTCCTGATTATCCCACATAGAGAGTTCGTGATAACCCTAAGGCAATGAATAATATCAAATTACTTTATTGAAAAAGTGAATTCGATACACAATCAGAAGATTTATCCAAGCCAATCAAGTTAATTAACGTTGGTTTTCTTCAAAATTCATTTGGAAATAGTTTTGTTTTAAACAAGAAGCCCCAAAACGAAAAGTTACTTGAGAATACTTTTAAGACATGCCGGACTCTTAAAAACATAAAATTATAGTCATGTTTTGTGTTTGGGTTTCATGTAATTTGACATTTTTCTTCTGGCTCTATATCCACTTTCCGAAACGGTTTTACAAATAAAAGTTTATAACCTCCCGCTCTAAACAAAAGCTACGACTTGCAACTTACACATGTATCATCTAAATGGCTTAACTGTATTTTTGTTTAAATAAGCAGAATTTAGGTAATATCAGACACCATCTAATATGAATTTTTGACACATGCTAGGAAAGAATTGTTTGACTGTGTATGAATTTATACCTTTTACATATGAATAGATCTTTTATTGGTCATACATCATACACCTTTTATGATTCATTAGATCAAAATGATGCTTAGTCCCACAATTGACCATACTTTCCTTACAGATAGTAATCAACAAAGAATCATGCTTTCCCGCTTTCAATTTATTTTTATTATACTGATTAAGATAAGATAAGACGAGACGATAAGGAATTTTGAATTTTACAAAGAAGACTTGATTTCCCACATAATTATAGTTCCACTATTTCTAATACATGTTCCTATACATCTTAACAGCGAATCGATATTATATGCTTTTAAATAATATCTGGATGTCTTCTTTATGTTGATATGTTCTCATTTCTCGGCGTATTTTTTGGTTTTGTTTGGGTGCACAAAGTGTAATTGGTCACACTTCATTTTGAACTGAGAAACCGAAGAAGGGATATGAAAGCCAAATTAAGCCTCAAATTAGTTGAAATGGCTAAAGGGACAACGTTATAGAACGTGATTAAATATGTTGCAATCAATGATTTAGCATCTTCCTGGCTGCAAATATACTTGTGTTGATTTTCGCCATAGTAAAGTCAAATGAAACATCCGAGATCAAAGTATATAATTATTTGTAAAACGCACACATTTGTTGTGTAATCACTTGTGTTGTGTAATTACTCCTAGATCAAAGTAATTACTCCTAGATTTAAAATTTAGATTTCTTTGATGGTTTGAGGTTTAATTTTTAAAAATGTTATGACTTGTATTGATAGGAATGAAAAAGATCCGTATTCGCATATATACAGTTGTTGGTTAATACAGAAGAAAAACTTATTTACGTACATCTACATTTTCGATGATTCATTTATAAAACACTAATTTAACTTTCTTTCAGAACAAAAAATGAGTGAAATGTGGACCTTGACAATGAACTTGAAGGTCCTTGAACCACAATAAAAACCCGCGATTGAAGTATCATATGATAAGTCTAAACTTGATATGTGGGTTAGGTTTGAGTCTATTGCAGTTTTATATACTCCTCATATATATATATATATATATATATATATATATATATATATATATATATATATTTATATATATATATATATATATATATATATATATATATATATATATATATATATATATATATATATATATATATATATATATATATATATATATATATATATATATATATATATATATATATAGAGGTGGGTTCATTTAGGAACCACTAAATATTTAGGAACCATTAGGAACCAATATTCACCAGTGTATATATATGATATTCACCAGTGTATATAAAGCATATGTATATATATATATATACACTGGTGAATATTATATGTATATACACTGGTGAATATTATATGTATATACACTGGTGAATATCATATTAAATATACACTGGTGAATATCATATATATACACTGATGAATATTGGTTCCTAATGGTTCCTAAATATTTACATGGTTCTTAAATGAAACCAACTCTATATATATATATATATATATATATATATATATATATATATATATATATATATATATATATATATATATATATATATATATATATATAGGGTGAGGTTCAAAAGAGATCTCCAATTCTCTAGAGATCTAGGGATCCACTTCCTAGCCATACATTTTTCCCTTAATATTTTTTTTTTTCATTTTTTTTTCGTTTTTTAATTCGGTTTTTTTTTTTTGCTATATTTTACTTAACTTTTTTTTTTTTCTAAATCACATGTGATTTTTTTTGTAAAAAATTGAAATCACATGTAATTTTCAAAAACCAAAATTTATAAATTTTAAAATCACACGTGAATTTTTTTTTTTGTCGAAAATCACATGTGATTTTCAAAAACCAAAATTTATAAATTTTAAAGTCACACTTGAAAAATTTGTTTCTCGAAAATCACATGTGATTTTATAAGCAAAATAGTTTGTAGGTTAAAAATCACATGTGATTTTGGTTAAAAATAATCAATAATTTTTTAAAATCAAACGTGATTTTACCCATAAAAGATTTGTAGATTGAAAATCACATGTGATTTTAAAAAGTAAGGTTGAAAATCAAATGTGATTTTCGGAAGAAAAATAAAATAAAAAGTAAATAAAAAGGTAAAAGAAAAAAGTAAAATTTTTTTTAGAAAAAAAGTAAAAAAAAAGAACAAAGATATAAAGAAAAATGGGTGGTTAAGAAGGCATCCCTTTATCTCTAGAGAATTAGGGATCCCTTTTGAACCATAATAAATATATATATATATATATATATATATATATATATATATATATATATATATATATATATATATATATATATATATATTATCAATAATAATAATCAATCATTAAGGGGTTTCATTATATGATATAATAGAGAATGAAACCGTTTTGATAATCTTATTATTCATCCAACATTTATAGGAATACAACACACCAACTTAAACCCTAATGAACCCTAGTTCATGTATGTAATTGGATCGGGTCATGCTAATTATCCATACCATCAATTAACAAACTATGTTTGTTAGTTAACAGTGTTTATGGATAATTTGATCTTTTTAGTTTTTATGTCTTCAAACTTTTGATTTTTATCTTCATTTTTACACATAAACATATTGTGTTTTTTCTTTTTTACATATTGACATATTGTTAAGTTTTATTATTAATCAATCCTCTAATATTCGTCCGCAATTTGAGCGGAAGAAAAACGAACGCTTGAACTGTAAACGCATAAAATAAAAGACAAACTAAACATAATAAAAGGTAAATTCAAAATGACAAAACAAGAATAAAATAAAGTCTTCGAAAGAGCCCGTTGATGTCCAACTTTTTCTGGCGGAATCATGGTAAAAGCTGAAATTTTACCGATCATGTTTCACTAGATAACAACATAATATTTTACCGATCATGTTTCACTCGGTAGCAGCAAAAAAAAGCATAGTATTCTCTGATCATCTTTCACTCGGAAGCAGCATAATATTTTACCGATTATGTTTGACCCGATAGCAGAAACTAACGAAAAAGGTTTTGATATTGCAAATTATAAAAATACCTACATCTAACGGATCAACAAAGAATTAATGTAAACCATACTAGCAACCATAATAAGAAACCTTGTTCTTTTTTCTTTAAATCAAAAGAAATTAATTTATAACCATACTAATTTGGTGTTGAATTGTTCAAAGCAACACGTGGAAAGACACTTGAATCGGTGAATACATTTGGTGGAATTGGTGAATACATTCATGGCTAGGGCCGAGCATCAGGCCAATATTGACCCGACCCGACCCGATACCGATTAATACCGAAACCGAAAATAGGCAACACATCAAACCGAAATCGAACCGAATTTGCTTCGGTCGGTTCGGTATTGTGACGGGACAGTCGGGTGGATTTCGGTCCACAACCGAAAATACCGAAAAAACACACAAAAAATTCAAATTCAAGTTCAAGTTCAAACATCCATTACAACAAATCAAATTCAAGTTCAAAACACCGTTACAAATACAAATTTATCCCAAATTCATTACAACAAACCAAATTCAATCAAACATTTAATCTTGAACATTCTTGGCTTTTCCTTGAGTTAGTTCTTCCTTTTGTTTGTCTAGCCCATCTTGAATTTCTAGAAAATGACAAAAAAACGAGTTAAAAATCTATAACCACAATTATGTATGAGACCATGAGTTTTCGTGTTTACCTTTAGCAAGCTCGTCATCTTTCAACAAATCTTCCATAGTGATGTTTTTACTAGATGTGCGATTCCAATCTTGAGTGCAAACCAATTCCTCTACAATGCTTGGCGCTAAAGAATTCCTATACGGGTCCAAAACGCGACCACCAACGCTAAACGATGATTCGGAAGCAACGGTGGATAGGATGCACAAGATATCTAAAACAAGTGGCAATTTCATAATTCAGTGGCTTGATCCCCGTGCTCTTGATCTGAGGTCTTTTTTTGGGGAAAATGCATTCTCACAACTTTATATTATGCTTTTAAGTATGCTTTTAATTGACATATAAACTATAAAAAAAAATCAAACCGAGAATTGTTTTTTACCTTTCGCCATCCTTGATAAGATTGGAAATCGTGGAGCATTAAGCTTCCACCAAGTTAGTACGTCGAAGTCTTCATCATCGTCTAGCTCTAGACGCGAGTCTCTAAGATATTTTTTCAACTCGTCTTCACCCCCGCTCATCTTGTTTCCAACTTTGTCTTTAAACGAACTTAAAAAATCATTGTCACGAAGAATTCTTGAGCTAGTACTTTTGCTATACGATGGTCTTGGTAACTCGCTTGATGTGGTGGTGCCATATTTCTCTTTGTATAAAGCAAACAATGATCCCATTGCATCCTCAACTCTTTCTACAAATTTCTTACATAATTCATCGAGGGTATTAAAACTTTGTGGTGTCTCTTGACTGTCGTCCTCATCTAATTGATCCATTGGCATACAACCATGATCTATCAAGTGCTTAAAACCATAGCCAATTATTTCCGACTTCATCGTGGGATCTAAAATAACGGCAAAGTACATATAATGGTTGATGTTTTGTTAATCACCCCAATATTTGTCATACTTTTTTCTTATTTCTACAATCATCTACATAAAATCCTCATCCGTTTGCCACGCACGAAGATGCTTATCAATATCAAGTACCTCTCCAAACCACAAATGAGCAACGGGACTTGATACGTTTGACACAATTTCGGTTTTGTACGTAAATTTCTCCAAAAATTGAACTACCTTTTTACAAACCTCAAAATCCGCCCGCTTAGGTGTTTCGTCTAGGTCTCGTGCAAATGAAGAGTTGTGAAAATCATAATCCATAAAAGCATCTTTTAACTCAATGGCGGTTTTCAACATATCATGGGTTGAATTCCATCATGTAGGGCATTCGGAAACCAAAAACTTCTTTGAGTTGGTAGTACTTGCAACACTGGCTTTAAAGTTAGCAATTCTTTGGCTCGAATGTTTTATGTATTTCACGGCCAAGGCTATGGTATCTACTTGCTTTTTGTACGTTCTTAAACCATCTTTGACAATTAGGTTTATAATATGAGCCATACATCTTATGTGAAAATGCTTACCATTATCATACTTAGTTGGTAAATTCTCTACCAAGTATTCAAGAGCTTTGTCATTTGATAAAAAGTTATCAACCGTCACGGTCATTGATGTGTAAAATCTAGTCTTAATTTAAACCTACTATTTCACGTAATTACACACTTATAGGCAGTGTACCTATTCATATGTAATATAGTTTAAAAGCAAGTAAAGGTTCGTTCGCAGGGACTAATTTGGTTTTCAGATTTCGAATTAATAATGCTAATTGTTTTTGGGGTTTTTATTGTAACAAAAGATTGATTAAAATTGCAAGTAATTAGTGAAAAGTGATTAATAAAAATCGAGTGAGAAAAAGTAATTAAAATTATCAAATATCGGAGAAAATACACCTGTTTGACACTTCACTTATTTTCCATTTAAGTTTACGAAATTGATTGATTATAAAACTTCTAAGATATAACAAAAGTCCTCTCGAATCTTTTATTAACTTTAACTACCTCTAATTATACCGTTCCTCTCGAATACAGTTGTAATTATTAATAATTAAGCGTTAAGTAACGACCCGGTATTTAGATATTTAACCTTATAGAGTTTCCTCTCGAATAACTCCTCTAAATATTAATTCCTCTCGAATATTAACAATTAGACTCACTCATCTAAGTTTAATTATTTAAGTTGATATTATTAGGTCCTCTCGAATCCTAACAATTTTAAACCGATTATAGACCGACCGATTATTTCATATAAGTTATTTAACCTATCTAGACTCCTCTCGAATACCTAGAATGTTGATTAATTAACTTATGTATAAACAACTTTATAACAATATTTTAAAACTTAGACAATTAAGGATTTTCGGTTAAAAACAAATACGTAAACAATCAATAACGAAAACTCAAACTTTAAATAAGATCCGTTAATCAAACAAGCGTAAAAAGAGTTTAGCTACGCATTATTGAGTCAAAAACAGCACACAAAATAATAGAAAACATCCTGGAAAATAAGTATTAAAAAGAAAGAAAAGCAAACCAAGAAATCTTCAAACGTGTCGTGACCGAATATTACGAATAACGAATTCCTAGCTTCAATCCTTGCCTCCAAACGTAAACTCCAGCTCCAGAAACTTGAAAGTATTAATTGATCATTAATCTGGCCGAATTGAGTTGGTATTTATAGGAAGAAATCAAGAGGAAAACGTATTCGACTCAAACTCGAAAAGTTGCTGAAAATCACCAAGTGCGCAACACTGCCCCACTAGTGCGTCGCACCGGGCTAAAATCCGTGTCCTAAACCAATACAAATGCTCGCTGCGTCGCACTCACATCACCCCGCGTCGCACTGAACCATTTTGTATAAGTATTTCGTCATTTAAGTCCATTTCTTCCCTCTTTTCCACTTCCCGATCATGTAAACCTGTAAAATGGACAAAAACACTTTTCCACACAATTAAATGTAAAAAAACCTATCCTATCCATCATGTTTACTATGAAATGTGACCAAGTATCGCATATAAATATCTATAGAAATATGCGATATCAAATCCCCCCAAACTTGCCTTTTTGCTTGCCTTCAAGCAAAAACCGTTTTAAAAGTAATTATCAAAGCCAAAAATTAACATAACCAAACACCTCACGATTTTTATGGGAAGTTAAATCACACAAACTCCCAAACTAGTCTAAAAGGGTGTGTAAAATATTCTGTAGAATCGCTCAACTGCTCAATCATGGTGAATATTCTATCATAGGCTTGATAACGTATCAAATCTCCACCACTAGAGTCCAGGTACAACTAAACGGGGACTTTTATTCGGGTTATAATTTACAGGTCAAGGCATGTGGATAAATATATAATGGAGTGTAGATGGGTTAAACTTTAAACTACAAAACTTAGATTAAATCCGAACTAAATAAACTCTCTAACGAACTGGATTGCTCAATTTTCTTCAACTTTTACTTTTTTCTCCGAATATACAAATTTCGTATATAATACAAGACTCAATATACACTATTTCTTCTAAATTCTACAACTAATTTTTTTTTTTCGCTTTTCTGTTTTTTCGATTTTTCTCTTTTTTTTTTCACTTTTTTTTTTCTTTAGCCTAGTACATGCCTTACAATATAATATTTCTCGTGGTAAGTACACATGCTCAAAAGGCTAACTTTATTATTTTTTCTAACTATTCTCGAAATACAAAATAATGCAAGGCTCAAATAATATAATTTTTCTTTTATGCCTTAATATGCTCTAACTTCACTTCATATATAGTAGCAATCAAAAAACTCAGTTCGGATCTAATCTACAAAGAAACGAAAATAAGGCGAGTGTACAAAATATATAGTAGTGTTTAGAAACGAAAAAGTTTAGGCGCAAATTGGTTTACTAGAGTTTCTAACACTAAAAATAAGTGTTACAAAGGTTAGGCGGAAAATATATAAAAAGAAAAGATATAACCTGTACAGCGGCTCGGTGCGTCGCACCATCTGGCATTTTTTGGTTTTTTCGTTTTCTCGATTTTTTTTTGTAGTTTTCGGTGGTTTTCTTGGTACCTAACTAAATAAAATTGCAAAATTAAAACGTTAAAAATTCCTAAAACAAAAATAAAAATAATGAAATAAGAAAGAAAGAAAAAAAAAAAAAAAAAAACAAACTCTGGTTGCCTCCCGAGAAGCGCTAATTTTTCGAACGAGTCGTTAGCTTGACTCGATTTGCTGCGTAATCAGTTGTTGATGGCATAAAAACCATCCTCGATCATCATTCCATTTTCATCATCCTCTTCGTGGTATAACTTGACTCGTTGTCCCGAGACGATGAATGAATCTCCCTTTTCCTTCCATAACTCGACATACCCCGAGGCAAATGCTCGTTTTACGGTGTACGGCCCTGTCCACTTGGATCGTAATTTTGGAGCTTCGAATTTGTACTTCGACTGAAAAAGAAGTACTTTATCGCCCTCCTTGAATTCTTTCCTACGAATTTTCCGATCGTGGAATTCCTTTGTGCGTTCCTTGTAAAGTCGTGAACTTTCGTAGGCCTGCAACCGTAACTCGTCCATTTCGTGGAGTTGTAAGAACCGCATATCTCCCGCTAAATCCATATCAATGTTGCAGTTCTTCAAAGCCAAGTATGCCTTATGCTCGATTTCAACCGGAAGGTGACATGTTTTCCCGTAGAGTAGTCGATACGGGGTGGTTCCAATTGGAGTTTTATACGCCGTCCTGAATGCCCACAATGCGTCTTCCAGCTTCCTTGACCATATGTTTGGATTGTTGTTGACCGTCTTTTCCAAAATCCTCTTAATTGCTCGGTTTGTATTTTCCACTTGGCCGCTCGTTTGAGGGTGATACGAAGTAGCAAACCGGTGATTTACTCTATATCGCGTTCAACACTTTTGCAAGCTGAGCATTGGCGAAGTGGCTTCCTCGATCGCTGATAATGCCTTCGGCACTCCAAACCTGGAAAACAAATTTTTAAGAAACTCAACAACCACGTTAGCGTTGTTAGTAGGTAATGCTTTAGCCTCGACCCATTTAGAAACATAATCCACAGCAACTAAAATGTAAACATTTCTATTTGAAGGTTTAAATGGTCCCATGAAGTCGATTCCCCAAATATCAAAAACCTCACAGACTTGGATCCCTTGCTGTGGCATTTCGTCGCACTTTGTGATGTTTCCCTGGCGTTGACATGCGTCACAGGTGCTCACGAGTGTATAGGCCTCCTTGAAAATTGTTGGCCAGTAGAACCCTGCATCAAAAACCTTTTTCCCATTTACCGTTGGTCCGTAATGTCCTCCGGTGGGTCCATGATGGCATTCGTCCAAAATCCTCCGAGTTTCTCCTCCGTATACACATCTGCGCACCATTCCATCAGCACATCTACGAAATAAATATGGTGCGTCCCAGTAGTAGTATTTAGCATCCGAGATCAATTTCTTTTTCTGTTGATAGGTTAGGCTTTTGTTGACAATTTTTCCGGATAGATAGTTCGCAATATATGCGAACCATGGAGCATCGCTGTCCGTTTTGCTAATGCAGGCTAGCATTTCTCCCGGGAATGCGTCATCTATCTCCCCTTCCTTCAACTCCGCCAAACTTGGGTTCTCCAGTCGGCTCAAATGATCTGCTGCTACATTTTCAGCTCCTTTCTTGTCCTTGATCTCGATGTCAAATTCCTGCAACAATAAAATCCAACGAACTAATCTAGGTTTAGCATCTAATTTAGAAAATAAGAATTTTAAAGCAGAATGATCCGTGAAAACAATTGTTTTGCTCAACACTAAGTAAGAGCGGAATTTATCAAAAGCAAAAACTACAGCTAAAAGTTCTTTTTCCGTAGTGGTGTAATTCTGTTGGGCATCGTTCAGTGTTTTGCTGGCGAAGTAGATAGGTCGAAAATGTTTGTCGATCCGTTGCCCCAAAACAGCTCCCACTGCGAAATTACTGGCGTCACACATTAGTTCAAAGGGTTGAGACCAATCCGGTGCTACCAATATGGGTGTATTGGTGATCCTCTCCTTGAGTAGCTCGAAAGCCTGTAAGCACTCCTCCGAGAAATTGAAAGCTACCTCCTTCTCTAATAATTTCGTCATAGGACGAGTAATCTTCGAGAAGTCTTTGATAAACCTTCGGTAGAATCCCGCATGACCCAAAAAAACTCCGAATTGCTTTCTCGTTCGTTGGTGGTGGTAGTTTGGCGATGACCTCGATCTTTACTTTGTCTACCTCTATCCCAACTTTTGAAATTTTGTGTCCCAGTACAATTCCCTCTCGAACCATGAAGTGGCATTTCTCCCAGTTTAGGACCAAGTTAGCTTCCTCGCACCTTCCCAACATCTGATCCAAATTCTTCAAGCATGCATCGAACGAATCTCCAAACACTGAAAAATCATCCATGAAAACCTCCATTGTCTTTTCCACCATGTCCTGAAAAATGGCTAGCATACACCGTTGAAAAGTAGCTGGTGCGTTGCATAGACCAAAAGGCATTCTCCGATATGCGTATGTTCCGAACGGGCATGTGAAGGTGGTCTTTTCCCGATCTTCGGGAGCGATAGGTATCTGGAAATACCCCGAGAATCCATCCAAGAAGCAGTAGAACTCATTTCCTGCTAGTCTTTCAATCATTTGGTCCATGAATGGTAGTGGGAAATGGTCCTTCCTGGTGGCTTCGTTTAGCTAACTCTCCATCCTGTGACTGTCCTTGTTGGTACCAGTTCGTTTTTGTCATTCAACACCACAGTCATACCTCCTTTCTTTGGAACACAGTGAATTGGGCTCACCCATGGGCTGTCTGAGATTGGGTAAATAATTCCTGCATCCAACAACTTAACAACTTCCTTTTTAACGACATCTGTCATATTCGGATTTAGCCTCCGTTGTCTTTGAACAACGGGTTTTATGTTATCAAGAAAAATTAATTTTATGTTTGCAAAATTTGGGGCTAATTCCGGGTATGTCAGATATACGCCAAGCAAAGGCCTTTTTATGACCTTTAAGGACTGTCAATAATCGAGCTTTTTCGTCACCCGAAAGTGATGACGAAATAACAACTGGTAATAAATTTGTACCTTCAAGAAAAGCATACTCTAAATGTACCGGTAGTTGTTTCAGCTCCAAGTCGGTAGGTGGTTCTTCAATTGAAGACTTTATCCTCATGCTCTGGTCCAACTTCAATTCCTCTTGAACTTCAATCTCCACTTCTTCGATTTTCTCGTCCTTCAGATCTTCCTCCAAGCTAGTTTCTATCTCGAGAATTTCCTGCCAATCTAAATCATCAAACACATCAATCCGAAAACAAGTTTCATCAGTAGAATAAGAATGGGTCATGGCTCTATCTAATGTAAAGACAATTCTTTCTTCCCCAACCCCAATAAAATTTGCCCATTTTTCACACGAATGATTGCGTCAGCTGTGTTTAGGAATGGTCGTCCAAGGATTAGTGGAACCGTGACATCTTCATCCATCTCTAAAATCACGAAGTCATCCGGGAAGGTGAATTTTCCTACGTTTACTAGCATGTTTTCAGCAATACCTAACGGGTATTGAAATGAACGGTCTGCTAGGCGGATACTCATCCTGGTGGGTTTTAACACTCCTAGGGCAAGTTTAGCATATAGTGAATACGGCATCAGATTTATGCTAGCTCCTAAGTCAACCAAGGCACTGCAACTGTATGTATTACTGAAGTTGCACTGGATCAGAAAACTCCCTGGGTCATCCAACTTTGGTGGTATCGTGTTTTTCACCAAGGCTGAACATTCAACGTTTAAGAAGGCGGCTTGCTCCTCCGATGACTTTCCCTTGTTTGTGAACAACTCCTTGATGAATTTAGCATAGTTTGGCATCCCTGCATTTAAATCAACAAGAGGAACATTAATATTAACATATTTAATCATGTCACAGAATTTACCGTACTGCTCCCGCATTCTCGCTTTTCGTAATCGTTGAGGATATGGGATATGTGGCTTATAAGCTTTGATTGGAACTTCCTCCACTGGTTCAGGTGTTTTAGCCTTAGGTTGAACTGGTGGTGCCTCATCCTCATCGTCCTCGATCTCGAAATCATCCAAAATTGGTTCAGCGGCTTGGTGCGGCGCACCGGGGTATTTTCCTGCTTCTGTGCGTCGCGCTGAAGGTTGGTGCTGCGCACTATCTGACTGTTTTTCTCCATTTTCGTCTCGATCTCCTCCATAAGCATGTCCCGAGCGTGTAGTGATTGCATTCACATGTTCATCTCTGTGTTTTGGACAGGGTGGCATTCCTTCGTTTCTTCCAGGAGGTTGATATTTCGGTGCTTGATTGTTGGAAGTGTTGCCTTAGTTCTGTGGTCGTGGATTTTGTTGCGTATTACTCGGTAATTGGCCCGATGGTCGATTTGAGTTCCGCTCGTTCATCCTATCGAACCGTCTCTCTAAGTCTTGCAGTGCTGCATGCTGATTTCTCTGTCCTTGCTCGATGTGGTCATTTAAAACTTTTAATTGGTTACTAAATGTGTCATTCTTCGAGGTTTGGGTGTGGATAAACGATTTCATAAGATCTTTTAGGCTTTGATCTTCGTCTTCGTTCTTCGGTGGATCGTATCTTTGTCGTGGTGGGGATCGTGTATTATTTCTTTGCCATCCGTTGTGTCGATTTTCATTGCGGTTGTAGTTACCTCCGCGGTTTTGCCAATTCGTTCCCCGATTAGGATAACCATACTGTGCGTAGTTGGCATCCTCCACTTGTCGATCACACTCACTAGCGTAGTGAGGTCCTCCGCATCCTTCACATCCATTCTTCATTAAGTGCATGTCTCTTTCTATTCTCCCGATGCGTTTATCAATCCTGTCCGCCATAGATTTGACTTCTTTAACGACCGAAGATGTTTCATTACTACTTTCAACTTGAGCTACTTGACTTCTGTGTTTTCGGCCTCTACCATCGTCTCGATATTCCCTGGATAGGCTTATGACTAGCTTGTCCTCCATTAAGTTGTATGCATCATTAGTGGTCTTGTACATGAAATCTCCTCCTCCGGCTAGATCCAATTCGTTTTGTGACTCCTTGGTTAATCCGTAGAAGAAGATCTCTATGATGTTTTCCTTGAGCAGACCATGACCATAACAACTTCTTAGCATCTCCTTCAGTCTAGCCCATGCTTAAGTAGATGTTTCTCCATCTTCTTGTCGAAATCCCCTAATATCTCGTAGTAATTTCCTACCCAAGGCGGGTGGGAAAAATCTTTTGATGAAGGTTTCGCGCATTTGTGTCCATGTTGTGATTGAATTTTCATTAAGCTCCTCGAACCAAACCTTCGCATCTCCGGTGAGAGACGAAGGGAACAACCTTAGCTTGACACTGTCGCTTTTACCTTGACCGTATTTGAACATCTCACAAAGCTCGTTGAATTTGGCTATGTGTTTATGCGGATCTGAATTGTATCGCCCATCGAAAGTATTGTCTTGGATCATCTTGAGATGGTGACCCTTAACAACAAAATCATCACCCAAGTCCGGGGTGGTGATTGCCGACCCTCGGGTGGGTGGCACTGCTACAGCTGTGGCCCGTCGGTGCATTGGCATGTCCAAAGGATCCATAGCTGGTTGCGGTTCCGGTTTGTCTTCACAAATTAATTCTTCGACCTCTGATTCTGAATCGCTTCCTCCTCCTTCTGAAGATGTGATATCTTCAAATTTGACTGGTGAGACTTGCCCAAAACCGGGTGGTGTCTGAACTAATAAGTTTCCTTTCTTCTTGCCTCGCTTCTTCGATACTCCTGGATTTGACTTTGGACTCGCGAGTGGTAATCCCGGACTCGCGAGTGGTAATCCCGATGCCCTTGTGTTCATCAACTACCTGAAAATACCTGAAAAAGATAGAAAACAAGAAAAGCGTAAAACGTACCGGTGTAATGACAATTAAAAGTAACTTCTAAGTAAATAAATACTCAAAAGGATCGTATCACAAACTCGAAACAAAAACTAAAAATCAGTCCCCGGCAGCGGCGCCAAAAACTTGATGTGTAAAATCTAGTCTTAATTTAAACCTACTATTTCACGTAATTACACACTTATAGGCAGTGTACCTATTCGTATGTAATATAGTTTAAAAGCAAGTAAATGTTCGTTCGCAGGGACTAATTTGGTTTTCAGATTTCGAATTAATAATACTAATTGTTTTTGGGGTTTTTATTGTAACAAAAGATTGATTAAAATTGCAAGTAATTAGTGAAAAGTGATTAATAAAAATCTAGTGAGAAAAAGTAATTAAAATTATCAAATATCGGAGAAAATACACCTGTTTGACACTTCACTTATTTTCCATTTAAGTTTACGAAATTGATTGATTATAAAACTTCTAAGATATAACAAAAGTCCTCTCAAATCTTTTATTAACTTTAACTACCTCTAATTATACCGTTCCTCTCGAATACAGTTGTAATTATTAATAATTAAGCGTTAAGTAACAAGCCGGTATTTAGATATTTAACCTTATAGAGTTTCCTCTCGAATAACTCCTCTAAATATTAATTCCTCTCGAATATTAACAATTAGACTCACTCATCTAAGTTTAATTATTTAAGTTGATATTATTAGGTCCTCTCGAATCCTAACAATTTTAAACCGATTATAGACCGACCGATTATTTCATATAACTTATTTAACCTATCTAGACTCCTCTCGAATACCTAGAATGTTGATTAATTAACTTATTTATAAACAACTTTATAAAAATATTTTAAAACTTAGACAATTAAGGATTTTCGGTTAAAAACAAATACCTAAACAATCAATAACGAAAACTCAAACTTCAAATAAGATCCGTTAATCAAACAAGCATAAAAAGAGTTTAGCTACGCATTATTGAGTCAAAAACAGCACACAAAATAATAGAAAACATCCTGGAAAATAAGTATTAAAAGAAAGAAAAGCAAACTAAGAAATCTTCAAACGTGTCGTGACCGAATATTACGAATAACGAATTCCTAGCTTCAATCCTTGCCTCCAAACGTAAACTCCAGCTCCAGAAACTTGAAAGTATTAATTGATCATTAATCTGGCCGAATTGAGTAGGTATTTATAGGCAGAAATCAAGAGGAAAACGTATTCGCCTCAAACTCGAAAAGTTGCTGAAAATCACCAAGTGCGCAGCACTGGCCCACTAGTGCGTCGCACCGGGCTAAAATCCGTGTCCTAAACCAATACAAATGCTTGCTACGTCGCACTCACATCACCCCGCGTCGCACTGAACCATTTTGTATAAGTATTTCGTCATTTAAGTCCATTTATTCCCTCTTTTCCACTTCCCGATCATGTAAGCCTGTAAAATGGACAAAAACACTTTTCCACACAATTAAATGTATAAAACCTATCCTATCCATCATGTTTACTATGAAATGTGCCCAAATATCGCATATAAATATCTATAGAAATATGCGATATCAGTCATAACATCCTTTAAACCCCATCCGTTTATACATTCCAAAATTTCCCTACCAATATCCACCCCTTTATGACTATGAATTGGTCTAAAATTGATTATTCTTTTGTGCATTACCCAATCCTCATCTATAAAGTGTGCGGTTAAAACCATAAAGTTCATTCTTTTACAACTAGAAGTCCATGCATCGGTCGTTAAATGGACCGTGGTGGACTCCTTGCTTAAGAAATTGTACAGTTTCTTCCTATCTTCTAGATAAAATTTAGCAACATCCTTAGCAATCTTAAAACGTTAGGGCACATTAAATCTAGGTTGCATATCCGAGGAGAATTGAATGAATGTCGGGTGTTCAACAAATTTAAAATGAACCTCGGCACGAATAATTAACTTAACCAACGACTCTTTGATTTTTTTTTTCATCATACTTCCACGTTTCTAAAATCCCACTAGTGCCACTATCATCATTATTAACTTTCTTAAATGCTAGATGTTTTTGTTTCTTAAGTTTCTCAATATCGAGGTTCTTATTACAATTAGTGTAATGATCGTTCAAGTGTCGCGTACCATGTTTTTTTGAGTCGGCTTTGAAAAACGCGGGACACCATTTGCAATAAGCCATCTTAATAACGATCCCGTCCTCATCCGGTTCATGCTTTGTATTAAAGTACTTCCAACATTCGGCTTTCGGTTCTCTTTTCTTTGCTGGGGCTTTTCTTTTGCGTTTATTATCTTCATTGCCAATAGTATCAATGTCTATGATATCATCATCCTACACAAAACTCGAACTAATTAGTTACGCAGTTACGCTAATTAACAACAGTTACGCTGCATAAGTAATTAACAGCAGTTATGCAGCGTAACTGCTGTTAATTACTTACGCAACGTAACTGTTGCTAATTAGTTACTCGACCTAAGCGTTTATGATCCAACAAAGCCCTAATTAGCTACAAACATAAGCGTTTCCATTTCATGGCCGACGTCTAACCGGCACGAATACGCTATCCTAGATGGAAACGACTTCCCCGCGGAGCATACATCTAACAAAGCCCTAATTATATTTCGAAACAAAAATTAATGGAAAAATAAGTTAAAACACTTACTTCAATTGGTATGTTTTGTTGAGATGTGAAAGATTCACAGGTAGGCATGAAAGATAACATTGATTCAAATGGTATGTGTTGTTGGTTTTCTTGATCCATGGAAGATGTTTCGTATTTTTTTTTCCTATTTTGCGAGTCACAAACCTAAGCAAGGGGACAACCGCTTATGATCCAACAAATACCTAAATCCCTAATTATATTTCGGGTGGGTCGGGCCAGTTTCGGTTTTGGTCGGTATTTCTACCGACCCGACCCGAATACCGAAAACAATGATTACTTACGTCGACTACCGCCCCGGATGCACATATTTCGGTTTCGGTCGGTATTTCTCAGCCCTATTCATGGCCGTCAAAATAAAATCAAAAGAAATGGTGAAAGGCAGTTTTAGGGTTTAAAATAGGGATGGTGGTGTAGGGTAGAGGGATTGAACACCCGCATTCTGATACCATATTAGTATGATAGAAAATCCTTTAATGATTATCATAATTGATAACATATATATATATATATATATATATATATATATATATATATATATATATATATATATATATATATATATATATATATATATATATATATATATGATGAGTATATAAATTCTAATGGATCCAAACCAAACCTACATTTTTGGTTTGGACTTATTATCTAATATAAAGGTGAACGATTTGAAAATCGTTCTCACGTTAGCATGTTACGAAATTTAAGTGTTTCAAATGTCAAAAAAAATAATATTTATTTTGACTATATATCCATGAGAAGAGGAGCTAAAAGGTCAAATTTGAAAACATACCTTACTTCTTCATTATATCTTTTGAATTTCTGCTTTTAAGAGTTTAAAGTGATTATATCTAGTTATAAGTTTTTTTTTTCCTTTTCAAGAAAGATGAATGTGAAACAACAAAGCTTAAAACCGTTTTTTCTTTTGTTTATTAGTTCTCTTTTCATTTTTGAAAAGTATGTTGATAATCAATTGTTGAAAACTTAAGTCATTCTAACACAAAGTTCCTAAATGGTGTCAAAGAGAAAAACATATGAAATGATCGAAAATTCGGAAAAATGAAAGAGGATAATCTTCTAAGTTATATCCATTCCACAATCCACATTATTATTGATGTTTTTGTGATTTTAGAGTTTACAACCACTACTGAAATTGAAATTAAAAATCCTAATATTTAGTAGGAATTTTCTGTTCGCTATTCAACGAATAGTAAATAAAAAAAATGATTTTTTCCCCTTGAGTATGTGTTAGAATTTCGACCTCAATAACTCTAAGAGAACACGCGAAATAAAAGAAACTTCAATAAATGATGTAGGATATCGAATAAGAAAGAACAAAAGAAACTGAGAATTAAGAACGTTTAGATGACTCTCATGAAGGAAAAAGACATTCGGTACAAGGATTAAGTTGCACCCCCTCACCTTTATATTAGGTGAGGGGGTGAATCCTATATAGAGTTAGATTAAAAAACAAACTCCTATTTGTAGGCAACTACAATTAAAAGAAAATATAACCTAACCTACTACAAATACCTAATACTTCCTAGAATACTCTATCCTAATTATATTAATCACAGGATAAGAATTTCCACCTTATTCTAAGAATTAGATAATCCCGATACTAAACATCTCCACGTAATTCACGTAATGCTTGAACTTCGGTCCTAGAATCACCTCCGTCTTGAGGTCTTCTCCCAGCTTGATTATGAAACCCTTAGGCTACATCTTTTCATCTAAACCTACTGTTACCATCACATACTCCCCCGTTGTAGTAAACCATGTGCTGAACCGCACATGCCTTTACCTTGAACACATACCCGGTCTTCAAACTTCCCTCGTCAGGGTCCTTGAGACCGTCAACATTCTCGTGTTCACCTTGATCTCCTCCATGCACTATTACCACCTCTGCAAAGTTTTTTACACTCACCGCGATCGCAATATCCGGTCTAGCGTATACCATCAAGTTCACTACAACATCCGCTTATGGAACCTTACACATCACATTCATTCTCGAGGTAAACCTTTAATAAAACCTTGAAGCGTGCTCCCAATGGAAAAAAATATCGAACAGCAATTTCTCATTCTGTAATAACCCAAAATACATTGCTCATACCTCGCCTGAGACACCCTCGGGATTCTGCTACCCTTCTTCCTGAAAATCACCATACCAATTGTTTTGACAAAAAACTACCTAAGGAAATTCCATGATCAAACTAGTAAAAGTGAGGTTAGGTGCTGTTGTGATCTTGACTGTGATCTCGCTGGTGATCACGAGACTGTTCAGAAAAGTGATAAAAACGTAATAAAAGTGTGTATAAAGTAAATTAACACGATGATATACGAGGATTTCCCTTAATCATTTTGGATTTCCGACATAAAACCTCGGGAAGGTATAATAATCCTTTGCCTTGTTGATTTTATTAAGAAAAAAATAATATAATACAATACGAGAGCGCAAATTATCAATCTAAGGTGAAAAGTGTGTAAGTGTGTGATGATCAACTACGAATGTTGAAGAACGAGTGTATAGTGTCGAGGTGGTGTAGTTTCGGTTCCTAATTTGATCATTTGCCTCAGTTTATATAGTAAACAAAAAGCAGTTGTGATCCCGACATAGTAGGGATCTCCTTCCTGACTAACTTGGTCTTCAAGTCTTGTAACGACTCCTTGTTTTTCTCCTACCATTATTGACTCTTTTAACACGTTTTTAATGCTTGACTAAGTCCAAACTCCTTCTTGATTGACCTGGTCAAGTTATACAACGGATATAAATGAGTTAATTAACACATATAATCCCAAGATGCTGAGATCCTAGGTTCGAGATCCTGAACACGAGATCTTAAGCCTGAGATCGTGAACACAAGATCCTTAACCTGATGTCCTGAACCCGAAATCCTTAACCTGATATTCTGAACTCGAGATCATCAACCTGAGATCCTGATCACGAGATCCTTAACCTGAGATCCTGATCACGAGATCCTTAACCCGAAATCCTGCCTACAACAACAATAACCTTTTCTCCGAGACCCTCCATAATTTAAGGTAAACCATAATTTAAATTGACGATTTATGCAACTTTTTATCTTAAGAACAAAATCTATAATTTAAGGTAAACCATAGAGACCATTTAAGTAATTAACTCTAAAATATACTAATCGGTTTGTTTTACATACACACATTAATCAATAACCCGTATTCAAAACCTAGAACCAACAAGTCTTTCAAAAACCTTACTAGGAATTTCCAAAAGAAGTTTTGATAACCATATTCCTATAGGTTGTGATTACAAATTATGGATAATGCATACAAAGTTGTACTCAATGAGTCTATGGAGTGAGATCCTCAAATACAGGAAATGATTATTCTTTATGTACAACTAAATGTTGTATATATAAACCTTTAAACCAAAGTTTATAGGATTATACTTATCAAAACCTTTTTTAAAAATACCCTTTGAAAAAGCATGGATGGATGATGACGTATCATTATTTTTTATGGTATGATGGTAATTATTTGAGTAGGCCCTTATAGTGGTATATGTCAATTGTCATGGGACTAACACGTACAAGTGCATCTTTTGTGGAAACCATAACTAACAAACAAACAATTTTATTATTTGTTATTTTAGATTGTTAAAAAATTATTAACTTTTTTCATCCGATGCTTAATTTCTAAAAGATATTTGTACTTGTAGAAATACTTATAGTTTATAAGTTTTCAAATGATGACCTGTTTATTTTCAATCAAATTTTAGTAAATTATATATCAGTTAAATCATTTTATATTTTAGATGATGATAGATTCTTTAGTAAATTTTGCTTTCTTATCACGAGATAGCGATGTAGCGATTCCACGCCTCCAACATCGCTTTTCTCTTTTGTTACTACTTTACTAAATGGTACATGCATCTCCGCAAAACTTCAGATATATGTTCATGCACCGCTAGGCCGTGGAGCTAAAGTTGTCCTTGACATGTTATAAAAGAAATTGAGAAGGACTATCAAATTCATTGGGTACCTTATCAAGTACATGAAGCTAGCAAGCATATCATATGCTATAGAAATATCAAATTTTGGACTTTACTTTCAAGTTTTTAAATATTCGGCATGTAAATTCTAATAAGAAAAAAAAAACATTTAAATGAAAAAATATGAGTTAACCTCATATAAAGAATTCATAAAAAATAATCTATTTTGTTAATTAAAAAAAAGAAGATATGTGAGAACTCGACAATATTATATATATCTTTAATTTAAGACACATAGGATAAACAATAATTAACGAAACATTATATATAATCATATGTACTAATCAACATATGAAGACTTCATGTTTAGTTTAATGTCTATTTAACGTGAAATGTCTAAAATACCATTGTCTTTTGATACAAATTAAAAATTAAAATGATGGTATACATTTCAAATTATGTAGGAACAAAATTGAAGAACATGTTTCCATCACAAGGATGATATATGCAGTAATGAATGTTATTGACTAAAAGTGCATTTTGCAATTAATCTTTATAAAATGTGAATTAAATTAATTTATAATCACTGACCTATTGATATAAGTTTGTTTATAATGATAAATTGATATGTTTAACTATACATATATAATATAAATTAGACACATATAATAAATGCTAAAATCTAAAGTTTTATACAAAAAATATGTCGAGAAATATAATAACAAAATTATATGGAAAGAATAATAATTTCATAAAAATAATTAAAATGGACAAAAGAAAAACATGGAGTATATGTTTTCAATTAGGTATATATGTATTCAAAAATTTGTTTAGAAATTATAGGAATGTGAGTTAAATATGAAAGCAGATAGTTTTCTTTTCAAACAAAATGGAATGACTCAATAAGAATTTGTGAGTTCATGTAATACAATTAGTTTGGGTCGATAAGTAACATTATATCTCATGTTAAAAGTTTTTGTAAGTGATAACAAACATTTGCTTTATTTACGTCTACTAAATATAGATCTGTTATGAAAGTTTATTATAATTAGTTAAGATGATTGATATGTGAGAACTAATATTTAACATTATATAGAAGGGAGTCCTTAAATGCTACTTGGCAAAATAAGACTCTCAGATAAATTTTGTTTTTGTATTTCAACCATTCGATCATATTTGTGATGACAGCTTCGTTTTAACTTTTTAACTGTATGGCATACGTTTGTGAAACAAAACTTACAGAGGAAGATACGTCTCAATTTTAAAATTCTAACGACTTTCGAAAATCATCTTTAGTCGAATCCCACAAAATCATCGTGCAATTAACCGATTAGCATTATCAATTGAAGAAGAAAACCATCTTTCAAACTCGTGGTACGATTACTTTTTTTCTCTTTCAAATAATCAGTTGCAAGAATAATGTTCATTCTTTTTCAAAAAAATTGATTTTTTAAAAAACTTTTGATGTAAACCATAAAAATTTTCGATTTAAACCCGACCGTATTGTAAGAAATCAACCCTAGGTTTTGTTTGATTTTGGTGGTGAGATTTTATGAATTTTGGTATTTTAATGAGATAGTTTGAAAGTTGTAATATTACCATGATCATGATTTCAAATCTCCTACTACAAGTGGAAATTTTTGTTTCAATTTTGTTGATGGATAAGTTGTGGTATTATATTATCATCATGTTCTTCAACTCATGATCATCATTATTATTCCCTAAGTGTCTATTTCTTTTATGTTGATTATTTTTTTATTGATTTCAATATAAAATAATTCAGATAACAAATTGCTTTTGTAGTGAAATTTCATATAAGAAAACTTTAATTGCCGACATTTGAATAATATCAAGCAGTCCTTAGAGAATCAAATTCCACACAACATCTTATTGGATATTACTTGAATGCAGAGCTTTTGGATGTTAAGTATATGCGGTCTTATCAAAACAAAGATTTGCAAACATTGTATACATTTTATAATATATTTCTTTCAGTGTCTTTAGACTTTAGATATTAACTAGCAAGATACCCGCGCGTTGCAACGACGGCTAATAATTAATTAAAATATATGTAACTTGATTTTTTTCGGCAATCGTTTTTTATGGCGATAAGTTTACGGATGATAATGACTTTTGGCTATCAGAAATATAACTTAGATTAATGCAAAGATAAAGTGTATGAAATGCTTCACAACTTTTTTAAAATGGTATAAAAATCGAGTAACATACATTTGTTGGTACTAAAAAAATAAACATATATGAAATCTATAAGAAAACATAAATTGCGGTAGTCAATAACTCCACATATGTATACTTTATTCGTCCTATTGAAGAGGTTCCCCTTGAGGTGGGGCGTACATAAGAGCAGAACCTATATAGTGTATAACTTCTCGATACACTACGTTTGAGGTGTACACTCTATCTCGATCTAAAATTTTGGCACTCTTTACTAAAACCTTCGTAGTGAAATCTCTCTAGAAAACGCCACGTAAAGTCGTCTATGGGAGAATATGGATTCAGGTAGATACACACCGACGTTTGGAATTGTCTATCCTTGAGCCTTGTTAATTATCATTGCAAAGCTAAGTCAGACATAAAATGTTTCCTTTTCAGCTTGAATGGAAACATGTCACTTTAAGAAGGGCATGACAGAATTATGGGAACAAATACTCTTTTTCTCTTTTCAACCAAGTCTTGATCTCTTTTCCATTTCTTGGCAATGCGATCAACCGTGTCATCCTCGATGATTAGTGAATTATTGATGGTGTTGCCAATAGATTTTATTGTGGCAATTATATAAAAGAAAATAATAAGAAGAAAGTAAATGTTAAAAGTTTGTTTATATAACATACAATTTGAAAAGAAATTTAAAATATTTTGCATTATAAAAAATATAATATTTTATTACTAAAATATTTTGGGTTAATAAAATATTAGTAATAAAATAGGAACAAAATTATGAACCGTAGGTATATCTCTTTTACAAATATGTAAAGAAATAATATGCAAGTTGTATTCTTTTTTCTTTCTTTCCCTTTAATTATATTAAAAAGAATTAATATTTCTCTTACAAATATGTAAAGAAATATATGCAAGTTGCAATCTTTTTACTTTCTTTCTCCCCCTTAATTATATTAAATAGAAAATTAAGAATGGAGATGGTTGCAGTTTATGGTTGGTGGCTAACGGTGGAGATAGGAAATAACGGTATCAAGGAATGAAATCATGAACCCTCGTCATAAAGTCTTAATTTTCTTAAATATGGTTCCATATGTAATATGTTATTTAGATTAAATATTATATGAAAACTATATTAGTTAATATGATATATATGGTGGCATGTTCAAATGTTATAAATTAATTTGAAATTCAAATTAATATATATATGGAAACCACATTAAACAACATTAATCTAAATAATAAGAACATTTAAGTAATTTCCTTCTCAAAATTCAACTTTTTACTGATATTTAAGGGACGCTAAAAGATGGGAAAATGCCAAATTGAAACAGGCACGAATACATGGTGAAGAACATTATCTTCTTGAAATGGTATGCAATTTTCTTGTTCAAATCTCCTACTACAAGTGGAAATTTTGAATTAACGTTGTTGCCATTATTATATTTCTTTATTCAAGATTTCTTTTCGTTTATGATTATTCAAAAATAGACATAATCTTGCTTGATTTCATAAGAAGAAAACCGAAAATTGAAAAATAATAATGTTAGGGGCTGATAACTCTTCTAGGGCCTAGGGGATTCTACAATGTATTTATTAAATTAGCATGAAACACTTGGAAAGTAATGATATGAATGGCTTTGACTTAGTTTGACTTTTAACGTTTTCGTTTTGTAGTTGGGAGGGAAATTGATGTCCGTAGCCTTAATCAGGTGAGAAAGTTAGACGATAATTATCATGGTTTGCAAAGCTTTTAGTGATACGGTCTGCTAATCAAAAGAAAGCGAACAAAATGATAATCAAACTATCAAGAACACAAACAACTTCACTGATTCTATATTAATACTGAGAATCAACAACGATACAAACAATACTATGAACAATACTTTCACCGATTACAATGACAAAACAATGCACTCAGACTTTCTCAAATTAGGATTACAATATGTAAACCTAATTTGGATTCAAGACAGAAACCCTAATTTGGGATCGATTTAGAGAGAGAATGTGAGTGCACCAATTGACTTCAAACCCTAAATCATAACAATCTATTTATAGACAAAAAGTTACACTCCCAGTCCTTCAGCTTCATAAAATAACTCCGAGGTCCCTCAACTTAATTATCTTCAACTTCAATACAACAAATGCAACAAACTTCTTATATTTGACACATTTAGTTCCTCGACATGAACTGCACAAAATAGACTAAGTTAAAACGTTATTTATTCAAGTCATGACTGATATCGTGACTGTCTTTTGAACATCCCCCCTCAGTCCTAACTTGGAAGGCATTACACAGCCCCAGCTTAGAACACAAATATTTGTGTTGAGAAGAAGGAAGTACCTTAGTGAAAACATCGACAAGTTGCTCAGCCGACTCAACTTTAATTGATGAGGTTAGTAAGGAACCAAGCCCAAGTTGTTCGCGGCTGTCAAGGCTGTCCGCGGCTGTCAAGCTGTCCGCGGCTGTCAAGCTGTCCGCGGCTGTCAAGCTATGTCAGCGCCTGTCAAAGTCAAGCCATGTCAGCGCCTGTCAAAGTCAAGCTATGACAGCGCCTCTCAAAGTCAAGCTAGGCCTGTCAAAGTCAAGCTATGACAACCAAGCCCAAGTTGTCCGCGGCTGTCAAGCTGTCCGCGGCTGTCAAGGGTGTCCGCGGCTGTCAAGTTGTCCGCGGATGTCAAGCCTGTCCGCGGCTGTCAAGCTGTCCGCGGCTGTCAAGCTCTTCGCGGCAGTCAAGGCTGTCCGCGGCTGTCAAGCTATGTCAGCGCCTGTCAAAGTCAAGCCATGTCAGCGCTTGTCAAAGTCAAGCTATGACAGCGCCTGTCAAAGTCAAGCTAGGCCTGTCAAAGTCAAGCTATGTCAGCGCCTGTCAAAGTCAAGCTATGTCAGCGCCTGTCAAAGTCAAGCTATGACAGCGCCTGTCAAAGTCAAGCTATGTCAGCGCCTGTCAAAGTCAAGCTATGACAGCGCCTGTCAAATCAAGCTATGTCAGCACCGCCTGTCAAGCTGTCACCGCCTGTCCAAGGTGTCAGCGTCTGTGAGTGCTTTATTATCGTCATAATAGTAAGGCGTTACATACACTGGTGATTAATGATTAAGACCGTTCAAGTATTCATGATCATCATTAATGGACAACGTTCCATATACTTGACACTGGCCATATAAATATAGGGTCCAAATCATTATCGATCTCACTTTTGGATCTTATCTCAACTCACACTTACTGAATCTTAAACACAGAGTTAATACACTCTTGCCTTCATCCTCAACCTTGATCACCCTAGGTTCGTCAAGAACTTGTTGGGTTTGCATTGTGATCATCACAGAAGATCTAAGGTTGACATCACCTAAACCCTAATCGTTGTGTTTGACAATCGTTGCTCGAACATTAATCAACTTAAGTACCCCGGAACAGACTTTTTCACGAACAATATGCAAATCAATTTCAAAGTGCTTAGTCCGCTCATGCAATACAAGATTATTAGCTATCATCATTGCAACTTTGTTATCGCAGTAGAAATCAACAGGGGTTAAATCATTTATTTTCATATCATGCAACAAATTTATTAACCACAAGGTTTCACAAGTAGCAGCAACCATGGCTCGGTACTCTGCTTCAGTAGAAGACCTGGAGACCGTTGGATGCTTTTTACTTTTCCACGACACAAGGGAATTTCCAATATATACACAAAAACTAGTAACAGACCGTCTAGAAACCTGCCATCTTCCCCCAGTCAGAATCAACATACGCAGACAACTTAACACTATTAGATTTACACAACTGGATTCCTTGTCCAGGAGCAGTTTTAAGGTATCTAAGAACCCTTAGTGCAAGATTAAAGTAAAGTTCTGTAGGTGCATGCATAAACTGGGACAGATTCTGAACAACAAAGCTGATATCAGGTCTAGTGAGGGTCAAATATATCAATTTTCCAACAAGTTTTTGGTATACCGAAACATTACTCAACAATTTACTAGACTTATGTTCTACCTTGTCAAACAGAACATAAATATTGGCATCAAGGGGAGTGGTTGCAGGTTTGTATCCTAACAGCCCAAACTCATCAAGTAACTCAAGGCAATACTTACGTTGAGACAGGCAAACACCCAATTTTGTTTCAAACAATTCTATACCAAGAAATATTTTAAGGCACCTAAGTCCTTAATCATAAACTTAGAGTTAAGAAACTTCTTCACAACCAATATTTCATCATTAGAGTTTCCAGTTATGATAATATCATCAACATAAACTAATAGCATATCATGAACATCACACTTGGTCAACACATAAAGAGAATAATCAGATTTACTTTGAACAAAACCATATTCACTTAAACTGGAAGTCAATTTTTCGTTCCATTTTCTGGGGGCTTGTTATAGACCATCTAAAGACTTTTTCAGTTTACATACACGGTTATCAGACTTATCAAAATACCCTTCAGGTAAAGACATATACATATCCTCATCAAGATCACCATATAAAAAAGCATTATTAACATCAAGTTGAAATAGAGACCAGTTATTGCAAACAACTAAAGAGATAAGACACCTAGCAGTCACCATTTTTACAACGGGAGAGATAGTTTCTTCATAATCAATACCATATTCTTGACTATAACCTTTAGCAACTAACCTGGCCTTATACCTCTCTATTTCACCAGAAGCTTTATACTTAATTTTAAACAACCATTTACAATCAACAATGTTCTTATTAACTGGTTTTTCAGTAACATCCCATGTATTATTTCTAAGCAAAGCTTCCATTTCAGTGTTCATGGCATTAATCCAATTAGGATCAAGACAAGCTTGCTTAAAAGACTTGGGTTCAATACTTTTGTTCAAATTAGAAACAAAACAAGCAACATCATTTTTAAGCCATGCATAACTGACTACCTTATCAACTCCATATTTGTGTTTTCCCCCCAAAACAAAGTCATCCCACTTTCTAGGAACAGTTGTTTTTCTAGAAGACTTCCTAGAATTAGCAGTTTCATTAATCACAGAATCATCAAAATTTTGAAAACTGTTGCCCTCAGGGATAACTGTGTTTTCATCACTCTGTGTTGCAGTGGTATTCTCTTCCACAACAGGTTCATGTATAGGAGATGAATCCTTAAACCTGTCATGAGAAGAAGAATCCGAGCCACAGTCTTCACCATCGATACCCATCCCTTCATCATTGGGACTTTTAGGAATTCGGTTATACATGTTATCAAAAAAGTTTAAAGTATTTGTAGTGGTCTCAGCTTGTAAGTTTAGATGATCATCATTAGTGGATTTAAAAGGGAAAACATGTTCATAGAATTTTACATCTCTAGAAAACAGTACACACTTCTGATCAAAACTATTCAATTTATAGCCTTTCCTAGAATTAGAATAGCCAATAAAAGCACATTTAAGAGACCTACTACTAAACTTGTCAGAATTTTTTTAACACAGTAGCATAAGCAAGACATCCAAAACTCCTAAGGTGGGACAGATTAGGTTTATGGTCATATACACATTCATAGGGGGATTTACCATTTAACACAGAAGAGGGAGTCCTGTTAATAAGATAGGTAGCAATTAGCACACATTCAGGCCACATATAAAGGGGAATACCCCCTGAAACATAAGGGATCTGGACACATTTAACAGATGTCTATGTTTCCTCTCATCTATGCCATTTTGTTGTGGAGTATATGCACAACTTGTTTGATGAATAATGTCATTTTGATTAAAAAGTCAGCAAATTTGTTATTGACAAATTCTGTACCATTATCACTTCTAAACACTTTAACAGTTTTAGAAAATTGGTTTTTAATCAAGTTATAAAATTCAAGAATATTGGTAAAAACCTCATCCTTGGTTTTAATCATATACACCCACACAACCCTGGAGAAATCATCAACAACTGTTCGAAAGTATCTGAAGCCTTCCTTGCTTGTTACTTTATAAGGACCCCACAAATCCAAGTGAACCAATTCTCCCAAATGACTAGACTTATGGTCACTTAAGGGAAAATGTTCTCTGGTTTGCTTGGCCTTGTGGCAAACATCACAAGGTACAAATTCAGCATTTCCTATCACATTTAAAGAGTTTTTTAATACATTTAAGACATGATTAGAGGGATGGCCAAGTCTATTGTGCCAAAGATCAAAAGACAAACAATTCAGCACCTTATTAACAGACTCTCAATTACATTTACTAGTCACATTAAAGTAATATAAACCATCAGATACACTACCAGTCCCCAGGGTATTCTTTAGAGTTGAGTCCTGAATAAAGAATTGTGTTCATTAAACACAACAGAAAGTTTACTATCTCTAGCTAGTTTAAAGACAAACAGTAAGTTTACATTGTATTCAGGGACAACTAAAACATCATATAGAACTATATGGTCATTCAGTTTTAAGTTTCCAATTTTGACTATTCTTGCTTCAGTTCCATTTGGGTGGCCTACTTTCAGGTTTAAGCCAACAATATTTACAACACTATCAAGATATTTATCTGATAGTGAGATATGCTGATTTGCTCCTGAATCTAGGATCCATCCATTATGGAACTTAATAGGATTAAGGTGAGTATTAGAACAAAAAAAATTTGTGAAAAGTAGTATTGAAAAACACATTGTTGTTTTGAAAACGAATACCTGCCATATTGGCATGAACACCACCTGGGACTGACTTGTCTCCAATAAGTTTCAAAATTCTATCCAATTGGTCACTAGTAAAAGACATAGAACTACTAGAAGCCACATTGTAAACTAAGGCATTATTATTATTATTAAACTTGCTCTTAAAACCCTTTTTCCAGCCTGGAGGATAAACTACTATCTCATAACACCTCTCAATAGCGTGCTCAATCATCTCTCATTTTGTACAAGTTAAATTTGGGTTGGGACCTTTCTTCTCAAATTTTTTATTGAAATTATTATTGTTGTTAAAGTTTTTATTAGTTTCAAAGGTTTTAGCCATAAATGCAGTGTTATGACCTTGTTTTGAAGAAGAGGGCTGAGAAGAACCTCTGTGAGATTCTTCTCTAGACCCAATAGCAAATGCAGTTTTAACTGATGGAAGAGGGTAAGTGGTTAAAATGTTGCTACGTATGAGAGAGTAAGTTTCATCCAGGCCCATCAAGAATTGCATCAATTTAATCATATTATTATGATCACAAAATTGTTTAGCACCAGCACAAGAGCATACAAGAAGTTTAACTAACGAATCAAATTGTTTCCAAAAGGAATTCAGTTTATGATAATAGCCAGATGCAGAGCTACCACTTTGAGTTAAACTATTAATCTTATGATGCAGATTAAAAGTAATAGAACCCTCTACTTTATCATATGTTTCTTTTAATTCATTCCACACAACATAAGCAGAAGTAGAAAACACTTGACCCAAATACAGTTCCTCAGAAATGGAACTCAAAATCCAAGTAAGCACAACAGAATTACACCTATCATACTGCCTACTTAACAAATCATCAAACACATTCTTTTCTAAGCTACCATCAATGAACCCAATTTTATTTTTAGTATGTAAGGCAAGTAACATAGCACAACTCCATACATTATAGTTTTCAGTCCCTTTCAACTTAAAGGTAATCAAAGAAGTGGTGTTAGTGTCACTAGCTTGCAGAAATAAAAGGTCACTAAAGTCCAGATTATTAACTTGGGTAGTACTAGAAGTAGGTTTATCAGGAGTACTCATCTTAAGCAGACAGAAATCACCCAAAACAAATACAAAACCAACAGAGAAGAAGAAGATAACACACAACCACACACAACAAGAAGAAAAAAACAGTAACAACACAAGAAAAAAAAATTCCTAAAAGTCACAATGTGTATTGCACCCTATACTGTTCGGTTCAATGGCCTACTAAGCAGGGACTCAACAAGGTGACTTCTCTTCTACCAAGCAAACGTTAGTACACTTTGAAGTAAGCAACAACAACCAACCAAAAAAAAGCACAATCACCAAAACCAGGCAAAGACCTCTGGCACCACAAATACACAACCAACAGGACAATAACAGAAACAACAAACCAACAGGCAGAAACCTATGGCACCACAACCAACCAAACTACAGAAAATAAAAGGAGGGAAGAAGGACTTACAGAGGGAGCAAGGAGCACCAGCAACCACAATTACAACACAAGAAAATAAACAAAAGAATATACAGGCCAAATGATAAAAACAGAATAAAAACAAAAACAAACTTAATGAACAGCAGCGGAAGAGTCACCAACAGTCCTGGAACAGCAAAGGACCACGAGCACCATCAAAACAAATTAGGGTTTGTAAACCCTAAAATGTTACCCAATCCCAGATCTAGCATGAACAGAGCTCGATCAAGATCACGAACAGTGCACTCACCAACAGAACCAACGAATCCACCAACAAGAAACCAAGATCCAAAACCCTAGATCTATAACCTCAAGATCCAAACAGCTTCGATAACCAACCACAAGATCCAGAAAACCCTAGATCTATAGATCTCCAGATCCAGAAACCCTAGATCTATACAACTCCAAAAGAACCACGAAACCCTAGATCTAATCACCTCAAGATCCAAACAGTTTCGAACCAACAACCTCGAGATCCAGTAAACCCTAGATCCAATCACCTCGAGACCCGTGAAATCAACCAAGAGTATCCAGAGCACCTCGGTGCTCTGATACCATGAATAAAATGATAATCAAACTATCAAGAACACAAACAACTTCAATGATTCTATATTAATAATGAGAATCAACAACGATACAAACAATACTATGAACAATACTTTCACCGATTACAATGACAAAACAATACACTCAGACTTTCTCAAATTTGGATTACAATATGTAAACCTAATTTGGATTCAAGACAGAAACCCTAATTTGGGATCGATTTAGAGAGAGAATGTGACTGCACCAATTGACTTCAAACCCTAAATCATAACAATCTATTTACAGACCAAAAGTTACACTCCAGTCCTTCAGCTTCATAAAATAACTCCGAGGTCCCTCAACTTCATAATTTTCAACTTCAATACAACAAATGCAACAGACTTCTTATACTTGACACATTTAGTCCCTCGACATAAACTGCACAAAACCGTCTAAGTTAAAACGTTATTTATTCAAGTTAGGACTGATATTGTGACTGTCTTTTGAACAGAAAGACATAAAGATAAAAGTTCTACAAGAGCAATCAAGTATAATACTCGCATTCGTATGGTTGATTAATTTGATGATTTTACCTTTAGTCATATGCTTGATCATGTGTATGTTTTTCTTTCAAAGAGGTAGGCGGATTGAATCTTGAGACAGGACTAGAGTTCACACAATACTACTAAAATACGACTGGTTTGAGGGGTGTTGACCTTTGTACCTTATATGAGCTGTATACACTTTCTTAGATTGTTAAATCATACCAAAACCGATTTAAATGTCAAGTTGAATCAACACCATATGAAATAAATTTTGATGATATAGGTCATGGTATCTTAGATTGTTTAGAAGTTTCTATTTGCGTTATTAGTTTTCTACATAATTCCGTTGTGTGAGTTTCGATATAGTTATTCTCGTTTTCACGGGTCAATAATGTAAACCAAACATCAATGACAAATAAAAAATAATTTTTAATTTACTTTTTAAATTAATAAACTATATTATTAATTAAGTAACACAATATATTTCAGACAACAAACTTCATCAAAACTAAATATATATTCTTAGTTTATAGAGCAAAATAAAAACATCTTTAGTTATAAAAATATAAATTTCTTCTGTTTCAATATAATATTATGAATAAAAAAAGATCAAATAACATAGCAAAAACATTACTTTCCTATTAATAGATGATAATATAGTTTTTTCTTCTTTATTTATATTAAATTTAAATTTAAATTTTATACATTTACTAAAGTTAAACTTTAACTACTTATCATAATTATGATTATATTATATAAGTAAAATAATAATAATATAAATAAATTAGTTACAATAAAAATAATATATGACTTCAGATAGTATTTATATAAATTCAGGGATATTAAAACATTTTTATAGATATTAGGACTTTATGTAACCTTTAAGACATAATATTCTACGAGATAAATAGAAAGATAAAACAACTTCAAACCTTCCGCCTAGAAGGGTTGCGCCTAGACCAATTGATCTACAACCAATTATATTTAACATTTCCGTATGGGGGTATACAATATGATTTGCCTATTTAATTATTAACTGAATAGTAAATTTTATCCTACTAATGTCAGGAGGTTTAATATTAATTTAGAAATTTATTACATGGATAGTTTATGGATAGTTTATGTGATTTGTTTAAAATTTTGATTTTTGTCACTAAAATTTAAGAAATTACACGAATAGTCACAAAGGGTTTGAAAGGTGCATATATAGGCCAAATTATGGATGGACGTAAAACAATCTTTTAATTTAAAAAAAAAAAATTTACCTTTTAAAAAATGGCATTGTTAGTCACTTTATTTATTTTTTATTTTTTTAAAGTAAATTACTATTTTTATGCTTAGTTTCTTCCATTAAATAATAACTAAACTAACAATAAGAACCAAAGATGCAAACTTGTGTTTATTTTCTTTAAAAAAAAATTATTTTATATTATCCATCTCCCCGCATCTCACATGTCAATTGTTTTTCTCTGTTTAGAAAATTTTTATTTTTTGTAAAATCTCTTTACCCGTAGAATAAAATCTAGATTTATAGATTTAGAATTTTATTTGAGTTATCTTTATTCTTCGAGTTTAATCAACTGACATCGTCGGTGCTTCGTCCGTTGCATTAAAATTTGTCGATTGTCTTGGCTTAATCTTAAATTTGTGTAAGCTGGTGTTATGTATTAAAATTTTAGATCTAGTTATTTGTGGTTTCAAGTTTAAAGTAATTGTTCATTTCAGATTGTTGAAATAATTTTAATTCGTAGGTTATGAATTATAAAAGTTTTAAAACTGTGAAAGTCTCAAGACAATACGATGTGAAACAGAAAATGGGGCTGAAATATATTTAAAGGTAGAGAAAAATTAAAAAGATGAAAAATATATATAAATAATTAAAAAATAAAAAAATAAAAAATAAAAAGTTATATTTTTTTTCCTTTAAGTTATTTTAATTAACATTTAACGAAAAATAAAACTAACTGTAATTTGACGGAGAGACATAAAAACAAAAAATAACAAGTTAAAAACAAAAAATACGAAAAAACAGTTAAGGTACATAATTAACGAATTAAAAAGTTTTAAGGGTCAAAAGTTACAATTACTCTTTTCTTTTTCTTCTTCTCTAACAATTTCCAAAAATTTGACCAAATATATAATTTTGAAAAGGGAATAATTGTCATGTTAAAAATTAACAAATTTTTTGGCGTTTGTCCAAATTTGGACCATCCATGAAACAATTTTCATGCCACAATGACTATGTAATTTTTAAACTTAGCAGATGAAAATTACAATTTTGAATAAACCACATAAATCGTCTTTATAGTTAACTCATAATTTAATTATGGGTTTAGTTAGAGATTGCTTTAAAGGTGTGTAAATAGATTATTACATACATTCCACACTTCCATTTTCAATATAATGAAACACATACGTAAACTATTTAACTTCATTTTTTTTAATATATTGTTCTTTGTATAAAGTTTTTTTTAATTTGTTTGCATTATTCTTCTTTATATCGTTATATATTATCTATTTAACTTCAGTTGTAATTTCAATTCAAAAGATACATTAACATTTATTTTATACCATATTATACTCAATATAAAACAATTGATTTAACTAACAATTTATAAGAAAAAAACAACCATAAATTATGCAACATATGGGTTTAATATTGTTTATCGATAAAGTGAAAAATTATTTATATGGTTTAGATAAGTGCGTAAAAATAATTAAATATATACACCGTATTAGATATAAATATAAATACCTAACTATTTTACCAGATAAAATTATTAGTTGGTTAATTATACTTATGTAAACAAGTTATAAACTATTAACGTAAAATGAATTTGTGATTTATCTTTTAGTTTATAGTTTATTCTATTATGTGTTATTTTTTTTATCCCACATTGGTTGGTTAATAGAATTAAATTTTATTTATAACAAAAAGTTTATATCAAAAGTTTGAAATCTTTGTAAGATAACTATGAATTAGTAATAATTATATAATAAAATATTAGTACTTAACACTTCGTACATTATCATTTTTTTTTTCAAAACTAATTACGGAGAACTGTATTGGCCTACGAAAAGAGATCAGTCATCTCTTAAGTAGAGGATATTTGAAGGATCTATTAGGAAAGAAGAACATGGATCATAACAGAGATCCTGAGAGAAGTCGAGATCTTGGAGATCATCATGATCAGCAAAGTACTCCGTAGAGAGTAAAATCTCCTCATAGACGCAAAAGTGATCAATTTTATATCAGGAGAATCAGATTTACGTGGTACTTCTTATTCTGCAGCTAAGAGAAATGCAAAAGAAGCCAAGTCAGAGAATGGATCAAGGTCTGCCAAAACATCTAGCTTGACAGAGAAGACGGTGGTGTCATTTAAGGAAGAAGACAGAGACGACGTACAAGATCCTCATCATGATGACTTGGTCATCACTTTGTATGTAGAAAATCATTTTGTTTGCAAGATCTTGATTGATGGAGGGAGTTCCGTTAGTATTATTCATCTGGAGACCTTGAAGAAAATGAACAACCCAGAAACTGAAATCATCACCAAATCCATTGTTTTGGTTGGATTTAGTGGCGGGATCAAGAACACAGTTTGGGATATCAAGTTACTAGTCTACATAGAGGGAGTTAACTCTATTTAGAAATTTTGTGTTATTGACTCATTGTCTAGTTATAATATTATTTTAGGCATGCCTTGGATTCATGAAATGAAGGTTGTACCATCGACTTACCATCAGTGCGTAAAATTACCAACACCTTGGGGAGTAGTTAAGATCAATAGTGATCAGCAGGAAGCTAAAGATTGTTAGGCAGGAAGCTAAAGATTGTTAGACCACGTCGATGAAGTCTACAACCAAACCTGTACAAGCATAACAATCACAGAACCAAAAGATCCTGGAGTCGAAGGATCACGATGTGAATGAAGTGATCCTTGATCCTGTGTTCCTAGAAGACAAAGTACTTATTGGGACAAGCATCTCTGAGGATCTTAAGGAAGATATCTTAGCGTTGTCAACGTTCGCATGGAAACCAGAAGATATGACAGGTATCTCTAAAGATGTTATAACTCACAAACTTTGTCTTGATCACATCTTCAAACCGATACAACAAAAAAGGAGGAAGTTTGCACCGGAAAGGAACACAATAATTCAAGAAGATGTACAAAGGTTATTGAAGACTGGAATGATAAGGGAGGTAAAGTTCCCGAGGTGGTTAGCAAATATCGTGGTAGTACAGAAAAAGAATGGAAAATAAAAAGTCTGTGTGGACTACACTGATCTCAACAAAGCATGTCCTAAAGACCCTTTCCCTTTACCACACATCGATTCGATGGTGGATGCCACGTCTGGTCACGAGATATTAATATTCATGGACGCTTCCTCGGGATTTCCACAAATCCAAATGGAACCGTTAGATCAAGAAGATACCGCATTCATGACTCCTACAAGTATTTATTGCTATAACGCTATGCTTTTTTGATTAAAAATGCAGGTGAAACATATCATAGGCTAGTCAATTAGAAGATACTATGGAGGTATACATTGATGATATGGTGTTCAAGTCAAAGAAATCTAAGGATCACCTCAGAGATCTTGAAGTAGCTTTCGAGATCCTGGATCAATACAATATGAATTTGAACCCAGCGAAATGCAACTTTAGTGTGGGGGCAGGAAAAGTTTTAGGGTATATGGTAACATAAAGAGGAATAGAAGAAAGCCCATAACAAATCAAGGCTATCTTAGATCTAAAATATCCCTCAAATTCTAAGGATGTTCAAGGGTTTACATGGAGGCTTACAGCTTTGAACAGATTTATATCAAGATCACCGGACAAGTGCAAAGAGTTCTATGATATTTTGAAGAAAAATAAAAAGTTCGAATTGGGAGACAGGAAGGAGACAACCTTCCAAGATCTCAAAGGATACTTGTCAACCGCAATACTGCTAATGAAACCAGAAGATGGTGAGCCTCTATTCCTGTATTTGGAAGTATCACGAAATGTTGTGAGTGCAATGCTGGTCAAGGATTACGAAGGTCAGCAACATCTGGTATATTATGAAAGTAAGAGTTTAGGTGATGCTGAAACTAGGTATTCTCACCTTCAAAAACTTATTTTAGAACTAGTTAGGGCTTCTACGAAACTTAGACATTACTTTGAGACTCACCCAATACATGTTAAGAGCAATTATCCGATAAAAAATGCACTTAAAGAAACAGAGATGTCGGGTAGAATGGCTAAATGGTCGGTAAAATTAAAAGCTTTTAATCTAATATACGAACCAGGGCCTGCAATTAAGTCTCAAGCCTTAGCTGATTTTGTGGTGGCTGATTTCACTAATTATCTCTTAGAAGAAGTAGAATTAGAAGTTCATCAGTTAGGAGAAGCTAAAGAAAAATGGATTTTACATACTGATGGGGCTTCCAATATAAAGGGAATTAGACTAGGGATCATACTAAAATCTCCACAGGGGGATATTATGCCTCAAGAAATTAGCTGTGAGTTTCAAGCAACGAATAATGAAGCTGAATATGAGGCCTTAATAGCAGGATTACAATTAGCTAGAGATATTGGGATACAAAATCTTCAAGTTTATGTTGATTACTTGTTAGTTGCTAATCATTTTTCTGGATCTTATGTGGTAATAGGAGAAAAGTTAATGTTATACTTAGAAGTAGTCAAAAAATTAGCAAAACATTTCGAAATCTTTAACATTGAACAGTTACCAAGAGATGAAAATGTTCAAGCACATGCCCTAACAAACCTTGGATCCACTCTTAGGATAGCACCAGATTGCAAAATTCCCATCATACATGTTATGATCCCGATAATAGATCAAGATATCCACGAGAAGCCAAAGATCATGAACATAGATGATCCCGAAGGACATTTCACTAGGGACAGTTCAAGATCATAGAATTCTCCTATTATAAGATATATGCAGGAGGATGTGATCCCTACTGAAGAGAAGAATCTGAAAGCTTTCAAGATGAAGGTATCTCGCTTTATTTTAATACAGGGGACGTTGTATCAGAAATCTCTTGCAGGCCCATACTTGAGATGCTTAGAATATCGTGAAGCGCAAGCAGTACTCAAAGACATACATGAAGGAGATTGTGGCAATCACACAAGAGGAAAACACACTCTTTTTCAAAATCTTGAGGACAGGATACTACTGGCCTACTATAAGGAAGGATTATACATCATACGTTCAGAAGTGTGATCCTTACCAAAGACATGGGAATATCCCTCATCAACCGGCAGAACCAATGTGTCCAATCCTAGCTCCTTGACCGTTAATGAAGTGGGGGATGGATATAGTTGGAAAACTACCAAAGCACCGGGTGGAAAAGTGTTTATGTTAGCGATGACTGGTTACTTCTCAAAGTGGATATTAGCTGAGGCGTTTGTCCAAGTAAGAGAAAAAGAAGTGGTATCATTTATCAAGCGGAATATCTTAACAAGGTTTGGAGTTACAGCTGAGATCATATGTGATAATGGATCTCAATTTATTGGGAAGAAAACTACAAATTTCTGTAAAAGTTGGGGTATTAAGATGATCACCTCAACACCAGTTCACCCGCAAGCGAATGGTCAAGCAGAATCAAGCAATAAGATCATCATCAACAACTTAAAGAAGAGATTAACTGATAAGAAAGGAAAATGGGTTGAGGAGTTTCCATTTTCATTATGGGCAGACATAACAACTTCCAAGAACTCCACAGGCCAAACTCTTTTTTCATTAGTATTTGGAGCAGAAGTCGTGATCCCAACAGAAATGGTGACCTCAACAGCGAGATCTAAATTCAGAAGTTATGAGACAAGTTCGGAGCTGTTAATGGAGGATCTCCATACAATGGATGAGATCAGATATCTTGCCAAAGTAAGGATAGCAACATACCAGCAAAGGATCTCAAGATCATACATAATAACATAAGGATAAGGAGATTTCAAGTAGGAGACTTGGTCTTGAGAAAGGCTTTTCAAGACTCCACGAATCCAGCGGATAGGAAGATTGGAAGTAAATGGGAAGGTCCCTACTTGATCGATTCTGAGGATGGCAAGGGAGCATACTGGCTAGCCACAATGGAAGGGGACATCTTGCCAAGATCATGGATATCCATCTAAAAGCCTATAACATGTAAGTTACAAAGTCAAATTTGTTAACTTAAAACGGTACTATCTCTTTTCTATTTTATTATTTCGTTTTTTTTATCAAGTTACTGACTTAAGAATCGGAGGGGTGTTAACCAAAACTAACACCCGCCATCACCCAATATTTTCTTGTTTTGCAGTTTGGAATTCATTACTTGAAGATAGGGGCTGATCACCCCTCTAAGTTTAAGAGATTCTGATCTCTTCTAAGGTTTAAAGGTTTTCACCTTTCAAAGAATAAGAGTTTCTACACCTCTCCAGGAGCGCACGATGTTTGATCTTAGAATTAGGGCTACGGGATCATGATATTAATAGGATCCGACAACCTCATGATCATTGACCTAAGAATTAAACCTAAATGAATTGTTAACACTATGTGCACGATAGTGTTAACCCAAATGGTCGTGACATTTTCATGTTATTCAATTGGTTGTAACATATTCATGATAATTAAGGTTTTGGCATTTTCATGTCACAAAATTGGCTCAGTCCCAAGTTTTCCAAGTGATCATCGGCTTAGTACCCAAATTTCTCATGATCATTGGTTTAATCTCAAGTTTCCCAAGTGATCATCGGCTTGGTCCCCAAATTTCTCATGATCATTGGTTTTCTCATGATCATCGGCTCAACCCCACGTATGATCTTCAAAAATGATCACAAGATTTGTGATCACCGGCTTAGTCCCAAATTTCCTAGAATGATTGGATTGGTCCAAAGGTCTACTATGATCACTAGTGTGATAACATACTTAAAAAATGGGGACATTCTCATCAAGGATCATGATCTTAATCTTTTGCATTATCAAAAATGTTTCGTGTCAAGTTATGTTTCCCTAATTCTATCAACATTTTGAAGCTCAAAATTATTCAAAATTATGTGAACAACTTCTATTTTCACAATGTTTTAAGACGAAGAAATTTCCGAAGAACACAATGATTTCAAAACAAATATGCGAAATACCATATTAAAAGATACGAAAAAGTTTGAACATAATCAAAAAAGAACTTTATGAACTTAATCCAAATTGTATTCGTTTCCCATTGAGGCATCTACTATGACTTCATCATCCATTGGTGCTACCTTCAAACCTACTCCACTTCCAGCTGTGGTTGAAGTTCCAACATCATCACCGGTCAATACATCCAATTTGTCCTTCCATAATTGAAGGTCCCAAATAGATGCATCAAAACCCTTTTCATTAGCTTGATAAGCCAACATAATTAGGGCCTTGAAAACAGAAATGGCCGCATCTTTCTTGACATTCGCACCAAATTCTCCCATCTCTTTGTGATGTTGTAGCTTCATTCTTCATGTTTTGAAGTTCTTTTCTGAGCCTCAACATTTCAGCGGCTTCTTTGTTGATAATTACATTACTCGCAACAACCATTTTTCTCATCCCTTCACTCACTTCTTGGATTTCAGCATACATCTTGTCCATCTGTGCTAAGGACTGTATAGAGTAAGATTATAGAAAGTTACAATGGAAATCTAAATAAATCATGCATACATGTGAACATTGATTGCCAATATTCTGGAAGCCCAGTGGAGGATTATCTACATCTATCATATCAGTGGACTTTCTCTTCTTCGATTTGGAACATGGGTTGGGCGTACGTCGTTTTGAAGGCCCAACTGAAGCTCTTTCTCGCTTCATTTGGATATCTGTATCAATGTCGGCAAGAGTAAATCGAGCAGATGATTTTCCAAATCCTGCACGATATATCAAGATAAATAGATGATTATAACTATTTCACAAGAGATAATTTTGTACCTGACATGGCTGGTTCGATATCTCATGATCCCGTGCTCTTAGAATGCAAGGGTGCAAAAAAGGTCTGTTCTTCTTTCGATATCTTCAAAAATTCTTGTACTTTTTCCAGCAGAATCAGTGGAAGCAAGCACAACTTTGCTAAAAGTCACTGAAAAGTGATAACAACGGATTAATAATAAAATTCGAACAAAGTTATGATTTGGAAAATTAAAATCCTACCCTTTGTAACCCAAGAGGTAGGTAGAAAGTTCCCATTAGGGAGAGAGTCCCTTCTCACATAGAAAAATATACCCCTCAATGGAGAATCGGTCTGGGTAGCGCGAATGACGAGAGGAGTTTGATTGAAGTTAATTTGAAAAAGATAATACCATGATCCATAGCTTCTTAGGCTATAGGTCAAAGACAATTCGGAAACGCCAAAATCGGCAGAATGGAATTCAATCATATTTTGAATGACGAAGAGAATTTGCCAAGCCATAGGCATGAGTTGGGCATAACAGAGACCGGTTTGATAAAAGACGTCCGCAATAAATGATGGAAATGGATATTTGAGGCCTAAGTTAAAAGGGTACTCGGGAAAGCAAATCCAATTTTTGGAACTGAAATCGGAGCGGGAAAAAGGATCGTGCATTCTAAAAATGGTGGTAGAAGGAAATGATAGACTAGATCTCATGCGATTGATGTCAGAATCATAAAAATTACAGGGAGTAGTGTTTTGGATAAATCCTTGATCGATGAAATCATTGGCAAGGTCGTTATAAAGACTAGTTTTGGAAGACATGATCAGAATGGAAGATAAGCTAGAAGAAAAGAAAGATTACGTGCAACGAGAGATGTGAATGAAAAGATACGCAGATGAAGGGGTTTTATGCTTATCAAAAGAAGCGATTAATAAGGTTTAATTATCGAGGCACAGTCAAAATTCGTATCATTAAGAAGTTATAGTATCCGTTAAAATCTCAACGGTACTATAACTTGGGGACAATTGTTATGGGTAGAATTTTCGTCTATGATCACACATCATGGAAATTACAGGTTAACTCATTATCTCGGATCTCAGCAGTCTATAATCGCGGATCACTAATAGGTTCATGTTTATTGATGTTATTTATTATATACTTGTATATTATGCTCTTATCTTAGCAGGTATTGAGATAATCTAATATGCCCGTTGAAGATAAAGTCTAAGTCAAGCATGGGAGACTTGATACGAACGTTGGAGAAATAGTCCGGTGAAGATCCCGCATATCTCGAAACTGGGAGGATCCCGCATATTTTACTAGATTTGTTATTAATTTATGTCTATATATAGATGCAGTGATCGATATAGGAAAACACACACAATCTTACCGGAATACTCACTTGAAACAACACTTAAACACTTAGCATCGATCAATGGTGCTCATACTTTGTACTTTGTACCGTTTTATCAATAATATAAGCAAAGGCAAGGGATTGTTTCCCTTCCCGAGGTTTTATGCTGGAAATCCAAAAGGATTAAGGGCTTTCCTCGTAAACCATTGTGTTCATTTATTATTTACGCATTTCTTTGTTAAGATTATTAAAATATCTTGTGATCACTTCTCAGATTATCACAACACCTTATCTCACTTAACTGATTTGATCAGGGAATTATTATAATTAGTTTTTGGTCAAAACAACAATTTAATGGCTTGCTATATTTATTCTACAAATCACAGCGAAATGACTTGTTGTTTTTCGTTATTATTAATGTCTTTTTATTTATTTTTTATTTTATTGAGTTTGGATGTAAAACTAATAGTTTGATAATTTATATTTTGTTATTATTAGACCAACATATATGTTTTTAACTTATACTACCTTTGTCACATATTATTTGTCCACTATTCCTTCAATTTAATTGTCTACTACTAAAAATTTGATGAGTTTACCACATTATCCTTAGTTAAAGTTATTATTACATATTTTATAAAAGACATTAATTAATTAGTTAAAGATAAAATTGTCATTTTGAAAAAAGTAAGAAACAAAATGCCCTAATAATTACTTCATATATCTCATATTTATTGTCTCGTTTTGACTTTTAAGTCTTTTTCAACTTTACCCTTAAATATTTTATTTTGTGTTATATACTACATCATGTAAATTATATTATCGAAAATACATTTAAAACTCAATCCTCTTATATATATTGCATCAAATATTATATAACACAAAAAATAATATTTAAGGTCAATGTTGAAAACAAAAGACCTAAAAAGTCAAAACAGGACAATAAATATAGGATAGAGATATTATATTTTTCTATAATTGTATGTATTTTGTCCGGAGACAATAATTTGGGATTCTAAAATTGTGTGTTTTTTGTATGGAGACAATAATTTGGGGACAGAGGAAGTAATTTATATTAAGTTTTATTATATGAAACAAAAACAAATTTTAAATCTAAAATACTATTCCGTTGTGATCTTATCCCATCCAAAAAATAAACAAACAATCAGATATACAAATATGGTTTAAATTATTAACTTATATTTAGTTTTAGGGGGTGTTTGTCTAAGCTTATTTTATGGGCTTAAGCTTATGTAAAAGAAGTAGCTTAAGGCTTATAATATATAAAAGCTCATAAATTTTTTATAAGTGTTTGGTTTAGCTTAGCTTATCATGCAAAATAAGGGGGAAAATCTTACATAAGCTCAGAAGCCATAAAATTTGGGATTATGAAAATCCACTTACATAAGCTCATAAGCCTAAGCTAATAAGCTTAAACAAACACTAAAAATGAGCTTATCTATCTTATATAAGCTAATAAGGTCACTTCATAAGCTAAAACAAACATACCCTTACTTTATGAATTTAAAAACCAATTTAAAAGCATAAATACTATTATTCGATCTGATCCAAAAACCAAATAAACAAACCATTTTTTCCAATCCAAATTATTTAATTTTTTAATTATGCAATTCAATTTGTTTTCAAATAGTTAACACGTCTAATTTAATTTAACTTTTTAAATAATACAATATATGAATTGCAAATAAAAATATTTAACTTATAAAAAATAATAATTTAAATTGGTCGTATGTCCACACAAATATATGATATAGTATATAAAAAAAGAAATTTGAAAAATTAGGTAAATTTAGTTCTTTATTTATAGTAATTTATTAAATTTAATCATTTTTTCTAAATCTCCATAAAATCAATATTTAATTCGTTTCTTTAACAACTTACTTAATAATTTTTATTTTTACATTCATACCTCCCATATCGTTTAGTCCCAACCAACATTATCATATCGTTCAACATCAATGAGATTTTTGATGATATCTTAACAATAGAGAAATTGTTTTTATGAAATTTATAAACTATTTATTCTTTTTTAAACCTTTTATTTTACGTATTTTTAAAAAATAAATAATAGTTGTTTACGATAGCAACTTTTGAATCTAAATTAAAACATTACATGTAACTTTATAAAGTCTAATAAATTTATAATAAAAAAATATTTAAAATGTAAATTAAAGGAAAAAAAAAATTATAAATTAAATTACTTTAACTTGTCAGTATGTCGACACGACTATATATTACATTCATGATACTACTGCTTTTTTCTCAATTATAAAATATTACATATAACTTTTTATTTTTCTCTTCTCTTTGAAAAAGATTTTTTTTTACTACGTGACACATTATTTAATAAATTACCAAAAAATCTAATATCTAATATAAATTTATAAATAAAGATTCCGAAACTGTTCGTGTGATACACGAGTCTAAGGTCTAGTATCTTAATATAAGAAAAGATTTTTCAAACACGACTGACCAATAGGTTTATTTTCTTAAAAGGTCAATTTAGTTTCTTATTTTCAAGTCACATAATTTAATAAAGATATTGAAGAGATCCTGGCGGATAGAGAAGTTTGGAAGCGGGGAATGCCTAGGAGCAAAGAATACTTGATCAAATGGAAATGACTTCTGTTGGAGCATAAAGGATTAATGACTGAAGCTTCCAAAGATCTTTGTCAAAGTGTATAGTGTTAGATATTTAGTTCGGGTGAACATTGTTCATCACCCGAACCAAAACTTAGTTAGTAATATCATGAAGACTTTATGTCGGGTGAACTAACTCTTCACCAGAGTTAAGTTCAAGTTCACCCGAACTAAAGTTAAATGATGTGTTAATTATTAGTTCACTCGAAGTGTTTTTAAATAAACATAAGGGTTGTTATAATGTAATAGTTAGATAGTTTAGCTTATAAATAGTGGTCAGAGGAGTTCAAATGTAAGTGTTGGAGTGACAAAATATATGTAACAAACTTTCCCGCCATTTAAGGCTTTTGAAAGAAAAAATTCCATTGTTTAATTCGTTGAGTTTGATTGTTCTTATTACAATAGCTTAATCATTAACTTGTGATTCCGCAACCTGTTATTGATTCTAGACATAGAGTGTTTGGCTTTGAAGATTGATCAGACATGACAAGTGGTATCAGAACTGGAAATCAAATCAAATTTGATTCAGCTTGTTTATCAGAAGATTGAAAGCTACGTTCGAAGTGTTTGGAAAAGTTATAAGGATTAGAGCAATAAGATCAACGATTATTCAGTTTTTCATAAGTTTGAAATTTGGCGGTAAAAGTCATTATTGAGGTATTTTAGAATTAATCATCAGTATTAAGTGTGATTCAGTGTGTTACTGAGTTTTGATAAGGATTAACTGATAAGATTTCTGCAAATTTGTTTGAATTAGTATCAATTCAGTACTCAGTTCATCTGAGTTATAGTGTGTTCATCCGATTTAAAATCCAAATATCTCAAATCATATGTCTGCAATAGTTATGGCTGCTCTAGTTGTGAATTATGATAACGAGACAGGTTCTGGTGGTAGACCTCCAAAATTCCTACTAGGATCTGATTTCATGATGTGGAAGCTTCAGTTCAAGGCTTTTGTCTACTGCAGTGATCGACAACTATGGAACTCTTTTGTTAATGGTCCTTATCAACCTATGATACAAGAAACTGGTGGAGTTGGTATGATAGATGTAGATCCATAGAGGTATACTGAAGCTGACAATAAGCTGATTGATAGGGATTTCAGAGCACTTGGAGCTGTTATGCTTGCTCTTCCTACTGAGATATACAACAACTTCAAGGACTGTGTTTCAGCTAAACAACTGATGGATGCAATGGAACTAAGATATGAAGGATGTTTGGAACTGAAGGAAAGCAATAGAGATATGTTGAAGAAGTTGTATGAAGCATTTGAATATGTGAGGGGTGAAAGTTTATCCGATCAAATAAGTAGGTATACACTGCTTGTGAGTGATTTGAAGCGTTCTGGAGTCATACTGAAAGATAGTGATATAGGCAAGAAGCTGTTAGGATCTCTACCTACAAAATGGTCAGTGCAAGTGATGATAATTAAGAGAACTGGAAACTTGAATGCTATGACCCTGGTAGAGTTTATTGGAATTCTGCAGTCATATGAAGTTGATATGCAGATTGATGAATGAAGCAAACTGGAAACTCTTATGAATGTGCTTTAAAAGCTCAGACTTTTGTGAATTCAACTTACTATCCTATCAAGCTCAACCTCAACCTCAGTCATATGCAAGTCATCAATCTGGAAGTTGTTGTCCTTCAAATCATTCATCTGCTGGTTATAATTCAAGTGGTTATGGAGGATACTCTAGTCAGAATGTTGAATCAAATGTACATCAGTCACCTTCTATAAACTTTGGAGCTAATGGGTTAGGAGATAAGGAGATTCTGTATAGGTCATTTGTTGGAAGTTATGAAGCATTTGTTGCTGGAATCTTGAATCAGGAGGAACTTGCAAGGGATGATCTTGAACAACTCCATCCTGATGATCTAGAGGAAATTGATCTGAAATGTAAAATGACCATGGTGAGTGTTAGAGCCAACATATTCCTCAAGAAGACTGGAAGAAACAATTTCAGGAAGGAAAATGGTGATAGGATGGGTTTTGACAGATCAAAGGTCAAGTGCTTCAACTGTGAAGACTATGGACATTTTGCAAGAGAGTGCAGGGCACCAAGAAGGATGAAAAACAATAACAACTATCAAACAAAGGATGAACAAAAGAAGCTGACTGTTGCAGAAGGGAAGAATGGAAAGGAGGAAGGAAGCTAAAGTGGAAAAGCCTTGATTACTTTTGGAGAGTGGGATGAAGTGCAAGAAGAAGATTTCAAAAACAAATATGTCTCAGCTCTAATGAGTAAGATAATACAGTTTCCACTGATGAGGTACTTTACTTTCTAAAGCTTGCTCTGTTGATTGTTTAAATACTCTGAAGTACAATAGAGAACACAATTTGAGTTTGATAAAAGAAATTGATTTAATTAAATTCCATCAAAAAGAATTTTTGAAAACTGAAAAGGTTTATAAAGATAAAATTGATTCTCTGTTAAAGGATGTGGATGTGTATAATTGTAAATTGGAAAGGTTTGAAACTCAACATGAAAACTTATTTGAAAGATTTCAAAAAGTAACTAATGAATTTGAAAATGCTAAAATTCATGTTGAGAAGTTTAATTTGTTATCAAAGACTTTGAATGGAATTATTGAACATCAATTTGTGCAAAAAGTTAAGGCTGGTATTGGATTTAATGCAGTACCACCTCCATTCAATGATAACTACTCTATTAAACCTGAATCAACAAATTTTAAGAGTGGTTTATCTGTTGAAAATTCTTTTGATGATGTCTCTGCATTACATTCTAAAGTTGATCTGAATGAAACTTGCTCTTCTGTAAATAATTTGATTGATTTGAATGTTATTACTAGTCTAAATTAATCTTATTATTTTGTAGCAGGTCAAACATTAAAAGAGTCAAGTAATCAGGAAACATTATTTGAAGAAAAGAATGTCAAGTTGAAATTTGAAATAACATAGAACAAATTGAAATTGAGGAAGAATTTGTAGAACATATTCACAATTGTTTGCATGAAAAATGCTATTTGTTTCGTAATTTGAATGTTTCTGAGTTGTCAATGCATGAATTGGTTGTGAATGAAATTGTTGTGAATGATTCTGTGAATGTATTTGTGACTGTTAAACATGACAAAGTCAAATCTAAAAAGTCAAATAGAAAACGAAAATGAAATACATGCAAGAAGAAACGCAAATTAGAAGAATGTTGGTTGAAATCTAAAGATAGATGTGTTTCTGAATGTGTTTCAAATTCTGATAAATTGCAATTTAGTAGAATAAACTTTAAAAAATGCATGATTAATTATGAAAAATCGAAGAATGTGAATGTGAATGTGATGAAATTTGGTAGAATTAATCTTGTAATGTTGACTGGTTTGCATTTACCTAAGTTAAAATATTCTAGATCCGAGTTAAAAAGTTTGAAAAATGATGATAATATAGGGTAAATGAAAATTAACTCCGGTAAACATGTTTTCAAAAATAACTCTGGTGAACAAAATTTTAAGTCGGAGGAACAAATGTTTAAGTCGAATAAAATTTTGGGTTTTCAATTTAACTCGGATGTAGAAAGTTTTAATTCGGGTGATGAAAAATTTAATTCGGATTATGAAGTGTGTATTCCAGAAAGAAAAATGTATGATCATTTTATGTTTAACAAGTTTAAAAGATTAAATTCAAAGTTTACAAAAACTTGGATACCAAAATCTCATTGATCAATGAGAATGTGCAGGAGCAATACATTGATCCTGAAGAGAATATATGGGTAGTGGATAGTGGATGCTCTAGACATATGACTGGGAATATCAAGTTACTTCAAGATTTCATTGCATTCATTGGTGGTAATGTCTCATTTGGAGGAGATATGGGTGGAACTATTACTGGACAAGTAAAAGTTTCAAATGGACCATTGACTATGGATCAGGTTAATTTTGTGAAAGAACTGAACTATAACTTGCTTTCAGTCTCTCAAGTATGTGATAATGAGTACACTACTGCTTTCACTTCAGAATTTTACTACACACTCAAACGTGAATATGTCATACCTCAAGACATGATTGTTTTGAAAACACCAAGATGTGAGGACATGTACATTTTAGATATGAACAATGTTAAATCTTCTAAATCCTCAAATTGTTTCATATCTAAAACTACTGCAAAAGAGTCTGATTTATGGCACATAAGGCTTTGTCATGTTAATCTTAAAAGCATGAATAAGTTGGTAACATATAATATAGTTTATGGATTACCTAAAAAGAATTTTCAGTTACTTGAGGACTGTATTTCATGTTTAAAAAGTAAACAACATAAATCAAGTTTTAAAATTAAGACTCAAAATTCAGTAGATGTTGTCCTTCACCTTTTACACATGGATCTATTTGGTCCAGTCGGTGTAAAGAGTCTTGGCATGAAATCTTATTGTTTGGTTATCACTGATGACTATTCAAGATTCTCATGGGTCTTTTTTCCTTGCTCATAAACATAATACATCTGAGATTATAAAAGATTTTGTTATTCAAATTGAAAATTTCTGTGATAAAAAGGTGAAAGTCATTAGATGTGATAATGGCACTGAGTTTAAGAATGCTACTATGAATGAATTTTGTGCTCATAAGGGAATTTCTAGACAATGTAGCACACCCAGAACACTTCAACAGAATGAAGTTGCTGAGAGGAAGAATAGGACATTAATTGAGGGAGGTAGAGCTATGTTAAGTGCATCTTCTTTACCTGCTACCTTTTGGGCAGAGGTTGTGAACACTATGTGTTATGTTAACAATAGAATTCATGTGGTTAAGAGCTTAGGAAAAACCTCATATGAACTATTCTCAGGAAGAAAACTTTTGGATGTCAATGCTCTATTTTTAATACCAAATATCACCTAGGAAAATTTGATTCTAAGACTGATGATGGATACTTTCTTGGTTATTCTAGTGTTTCAAAAGCTTATAGGATTTATAATAGAAGAACTAGAACCATAGAAGAATCCATTAATGTGATATTCAATGAATATACACCAAATGTTAAGAATTCAAGTTGGGCTTGGTTGTTTGATTTAGATACATTTGTGAAATTTTTTAATGGTTTCTGTCAAGAATATGTTTCAGAAGAAGTGCAGGTATGTACAGAAGATGTTGCTAATGTTGAAGACAATGATGAGTTTGAATTTGGTAATCAAGCAAATACAAGTGCAGGACCTTCATCTTTAGTTCATGATCACATCCTTTCATCAGAAGATACAACATATGTGAGTCAAGATATTTCAGAGAGTCAAACTGATGCAGACATTCTTCAAGGAGAAGACATTCTAGTATCATCTGAAAAACAAGACAATGTTGTACAAGATCAAGATATAAATTCTAGTGAAAATCAAATCAATTCGGGTGGAGTCATTGAAAATCAAGTTAACTCGGGTGCACAAAATGGATTTGAAGAAACCTCTGGTTAATTCGGGTGCACAAGATGAAATAGAAGAAAACTCTGGTGCAGAAGCTGAAAATCTAAACAACTCTGGTGAAGATCAATTTAACTCTGGTGCAGAATATGAAAATCATTTTGATGAACCAAGCCATGAACAACCCAGTGAAGCAACTTATGATTCTTTATTCTTTGATGATATTGTGCCAAATCAAACAAATCTTTCTAATTATATTACTGAGGAAATAAATTCATTTTTAAAAGTTCACAAAACACATCCTCTAAGTAATGTTATAGGAAATTTGTATGATGGTGTCAAGACAAAAAGTAGTAATGCTTTGGCAAATTTATGCTTTTTTTCTTGCTTTCTATCCCAGATTGAGCCTAAGAATGTAGACATTGCATTAACTATAAATAGTTGGGTAGAGGCCTTGCAAGAGGAGTTGTTACAGTTTAAGGTTCAGGAAGTAGGGACTTTAGTGGAAAGAACTAAAGATGTGAATGTTTTAAGTGTTAAATGGATCTTTAAGGTTAAAAGGGATGATAGAGGAATCATTAAAAGAAATAAGGTTAGACTTGTGTTTAAATGTTATACTCAGGAAGAGGGTATAGATTATGATGATGCATTTGCTCTAGTTGCTAGGATAGAGGCCATTAGATTAGTTTTAGCATATGCCTCTTTTAAGAACTTTAAATGGATGTTAAATTAGCCTTTTTGTTTGGAGTTCTAGAAGAGACAGTGTATGTTAGTCAGCCTCCTGGTTTTCTGGATCCTCAATACCCTGATCATGTGGTCAACTTGGACAAAGCTTTGTATGGTTTACATCAACCTCATAGGGCTTGGTATGACACATTGTACAAAAATTTGATTGACCAAGGTTATCTTAGGGGAACTATTGATAAGATTTTATTTATTAAGACAGTTGGCCAAGAATCAGTGTTTGTTCAAATATATGTTGATGATATCATATTTGGCTCAACTAATGATGCATTATGCAAAGAATTTGAATATGTGATGCATTCAAAATTTCAAATGAGCTCTATGGGAGAGATTTCTTTCTTTTTAGGATTACATGTAGCTAGTTCTTGTACTTCCCAGGTTTTATGGATTCAGAACAGATGCTAGACTATGGCCTTAACTTTATGAACACTCCTATACATATAGACAATACTGCTGCAATGTTCATCACTAAGAACCTTGTACAACATTCTAAGACAAAACACATTGAGATTAGACACCACTTCATAAGAGATTGTTTTGAAAAACACTTGATTCACTTAGTTAAGATTTACACTGACCTACAATTGGCTGACATATTCACAAAGGCATTTGATGTTACAAGAATTGGTCTTATGAATCTTAACTGAGTGTTTCTGTCACACCCCGCTAAAGCGGAAACACGAGATGTGAAGAGCTGGAAGATCATTACACAGGTAATAACAAACATAACAGTTTTCAAGTCATAGATTAAAAATAAAGTGTTTACAAATTCAAAAGTAATAACTAAGCCATAGAAATTTAGTACAAATACATAAGCAAAGTTCCATTTAAAAATTCCCAAAATAAGTGAACAAGTCTTTTCCCAATATGGTTCTCACGCGACCGCCTTGACCCGTCCATGCCATGCACCTCATACTTACACTAAATTTCCTGAAACATAAGATAAAGTGTCAACTACGAAAGTAGTGAGTGAGTTACAGTTTAAGTTGCTCGGCAAAAATTTGGTTAACTATATAAAAGTAAAAGTTTCCAAAAAGGAGGTTAGCGGAGAAAAGTCGCTTAAATTTTATATACTTTTAAAGTTATAAGTAATGGGCGTGTCAGTGCCCTAAAGTTCGCATAGACCAAGTAAAGTCAGAATTCGTAAAATTCATAGTTGCGGAAACAATCGCTAAAAGTGTTGCGGAATAAATCGCTACAAGTGTTGCGGAATAAATCGCTAAAAGTTCGTAAATTTATGCGTATAAGTAACTAATTAGATTCTTGTATCAACCTCTTGGCATTCTATAACTTAAGTATTCACACTAAACCGATTGTTCAACCGTGAGGCCCCTTACCCCGCCTATCCTTCGGGGAGTTGTCAAGTTCTTAGTAATATGTACTTAGACTGCCATCTAAGCAAGGAACGGTTCTTTCCTAAGTATCGATACCCATTATTACTAAACGGATCTGAAGTTAATAGTGTGTAAAGTAAAAAAAAAAGCAGTTGGGCACTAAGTAGTTTTGTTTCAAAAAAAAAGATAGTCGTCACTTAAGAGTCATGTTATAGTTCCATCAAGGGTCGGTCTCGCATACAAGCATCAATAATTAGTTTAGCCGAAAAGGGGGCAAGCCGGTAAGTTCAAGTAAGCCAGTAGAGCAAAAGTGTTTACGCATAAAAGTTTCAAAGAGTTTGTCCAAAATAGCACAAAAGTTCCAAAGTTCATAATAGTTTCATAAATGTTTCCAAAGTTCACAAAGTTGCAATTGTTCATAAATGTTTTAAAAATGCGAATAATCTTATGTTTCCCCCAAAATCATGCAAGATATACATTAAGTAAAAGGGGTTGTAACTCAGGGATGGCGAAGAGTAAGAGTGCGAAAGTCGGTCGGAATGGAAGCCGAGAATCACGGATCGCCTATTTACCAAGATAGTTTAATTAGTTATTATCTTATTATGTTCTTTATATAATATAATAGATAAAATTTTATTAAACTTTAAGTGTCAAGGTTAAGTATTGTCCAAAGTAGTCCGAATGGTAACTGTTACGTTTTGTCCAAAAGTCCGGTTTTACGTTTATTATTATTATGTCACAAGTGCTTTTGCTCGCTGAAGTGGTTTACATTTTTCTAAGGAAATTTGGGCAGCGCTTCCGTGCCCAAATTTCATATCCAAAAATGCAAATACCATTTCAGCTCACAAATCACCTATAACACGATAATACCTTAAACTAGTTCATTTTAAGTCCAATTAGTCCATACATGTCTCAAATGTTATTACCTTTACCAAACTCAGTCCCAAATGTCATATATCAAAAAGTCAGCGGGTCAATATAGTCAAAAACGTGCCAAAAACGAATTTTCGGAAAAAGTTGCAGCTCTGTGCGTCGTCCTGGGCCTTAGGAACGACGCACAGAAGGCAAAAGTGCCCGCTGCGTCGTCCTGGTGTCCTTGGACGGCGCACAGGTTCGTGTTTTTCGGGGTTTTCGAGCGAAACGTTTATTTTAGCCATAGATCTCGACATGCATTAGGTTTAAACTTATTAAAACGTCATTTTAGCAGTTTCTAAAGTATTTTAAGTCACAAATTTGTGGATCCAAAGGTTATTTCCGTTAAAAACGTTTTTGACCATAGAAAGTCATAGATCTTTATAAAATCTTGTTTTTAACCTTTAGATCATACATGCAAGTAATAAAATCAGTATAAAATGAAAAGGGAATGATTTCTACCGAAGAGATTAGCTTGGATGAGGATTTGGCCGGATTTAAGCTTCAAAAATCTTTACGAAGGTGGTCCTTTTCTGAAATAGTTTGGCCTCCCTTGCTTCTCTTGATGTTTCAAACGATTTGTATGGAATAAAATGGTGTTTTAGTTACTGGAAATCACTGGAACAAGTGTGTCTAGAGAGAGTTTTTGAGAGAAAAGTTTGTAGGTGTTTTAGTTTTTGGTTTGTAAATTGGTAAAATGAAAAGAAAAGAAGGAAGTAGTAAAGTGGTGCATTGGGACAGAGAAATGACAGTAATAATGGTCTAGAGTCGAGATTGATTGGTGGTTTAAGTTGGGAAAACGAGGCATGCAATTTATTCAAATAAATTACAAAAATCGTCCTGCCAGGACGGCGCACAAGGCTTGTGTGCGTCGTCCAGGACCAAATTTGTAATAAATTTTGTATTTTGGCTGTTTTGTATAATTGTTTCGTTGGACCTTTTTGTTAACTAAAGTTTTAAAGTATGTTACATTATGAACTTAGGAAAGTTCATTAGGAGTTTTCTTGGTATTAGGACTTATATAATTTGATTCCGGGTGTGATTCCGACACCGTCGCGGTTCCGGTTATTGAATAGTTAAAGACTAGATAAACCAAAAGAGACATAGAGTATAAAAATGCACCTGAAATTTGACGGTTGTCACAGTTTCTTCAAAATATATTTTTGTACATATCTTTTTGCATTTTGTTTTCATTTTATTTCAAAATACAAAAAGAGGGGGAGAAAAATCGAAAGCATCAAAAATATTTTTGAGTCTGGTAGTGGTTTTTTTTTATAAATCTAGTAATATTTTTTAAGTCTGGTAATTTTTTGTCTTTTAACGGTGTAAATATTTTTAAGTGTGGTAGTGATTTTCTTTTAAATCCGGTAAATAGTTTTAAGTCTGGTAGTGTTTTATTTTTAAATCTGGTATTGAATTTGTATAGATAAAATACAAAATATGTGTTTTCAGTTTGCATAGATAAAATACAAAAATATGCGTTTTCAGTTTGTATAGATAAAATCCAAAAATATGTGAATTCAGTATGTATATATATAACTCAAAAAGATTTCTTCCTATTCTATTTTTAAGTTTTTGAGTCTGTTTTTCATAAAATCAAATACCAAATTTGAAAAACCTATCAAAAACTCAAAAACAAAATTTCTAGGAAATGTGTCATAAACATAAATTCCAGCATAATTTAAGATAGTTCAATATTTATAGAATTTCTTGAAACCAAATGTTTTCATAAATGCACATATTCTTGTATTTTGAAACCTTTAGCAATCTGTGGTTTATACATTGCATAAAGTCAGTAAAACTGATAACTGTGAAATGGAAGATCAATTATTGACTTTTAGATCGTTGATGCTAACTTGATAAACGGTAGAGACAGGTGAATAAGTTCAAAAGTTTTAATAAACTAGTATGTTTTGTCCTCTTAGATCCTTGATGCTTATTTGATAAACGGCAAAGACATGGGAATGAGTTGAACAACAGAACTAAGTAAAATTTTGAACAATAAAAACATGCATTTAATCAAAAATATCTTGAGAGAAAAAGCAGTATATAAGGTTGCAGAATCATATGTTGGGGACTCTCAATAAAGGTTGAAGATTGTTCATGTGTTCATATAAATTCTTTTCTTGTATCATGACACAAAACTAATGTGTTTTCATGTCCATTAAGATATACATGTCATATTTAAGTAAAATATTGTATTTAATTTATTTATAATTGACAAGAATTAAATAAGTTTGACTTTATATCATGTCAATTTTAAATTATTAAAAATTGCAATTTATGAATTTTTTTTAACACATGTTGAATTCTAATAAAAATACAAGTTTTTTCATTTTACAAAAATCATTTCTGAAGCAAATTTGCTCATATGAACTAATTTATGAAGTCCTGGGATATTAGTTTTTGATTTCTGAAATTAAAATTTTGCTTATTAAACAATTTCAAGGTTAACTAATATTTTCGAATGATTCAATTTTGGTGTTAAGAACTTAACCCAGAAAGATTTTAATGAGTTAACTTTGATATATTAATTTAATTCTGATTAATTTAATTTAATTCGGGTAATAAAATTTTAGGTCGGGTGTTGGTTGATTTAATTTATGTCTGGTATTAGCTTTGACTATGTTGACCATAAGTTTAGGTCGGGTATTAGTTTAATTTAAGTCTGGTAAAAGCGTTGAATGTTTTGACCTTGATTTTAAGTAGGGTTCTTTAATTTTTAAGTCGGGTTATAATTTTCGTTTATTTAACTCTGGGACATTATTTTTTTTTTGGTCAGGTGTCTTTTGGTGGGAAATCATTTATAATATATTTTATTCCTAATTTCTTTTTAATATTTTTAAATTCAAATAATATTTTTTTAATTTATGCAAATTGCATGTCTTATCGAGATCAAAATTGCTAATCTCAATACAATTTCTTACCTTTTTCGTTTCACTAACGATTTCTCTAAGAGCCATTCTTATAGATTTTAGCACCGTTTGAATAGATTTTAGTGCTTTTCAAGATTTTGATTGTGTTCCCCCTGTTTTCTTAGTTCATTAAGGTATTCATAGTTTTTATTATTTATTTATTATGGATATATTATTTTGATTGAATACTAATGATCTATGACTGATTTCATATGGCTTTTTCATACAAACCTAAACATAACTTTGCTGCATTTTTAGATATGGGTCATTCTGAAGTTGATGAAGACTGGAAGCTTATTATAGGATTTCTGATAAACTCAAACTTGAGGTTTGTTGTATCAGAAAGTCATGTTCGGTATAAAGATGTGCTACTTGAGTTCTGGCAGAATGCATGGTTTGCAATGGTGAATGGTGTGAGGACTATTTCATCAACTGTACAGATAAAGAATGTTATTATCAATGAAGAGGTAATAAGGAGGGTGTTACAGTTTGATGATGCTGGTGGTGTTGAGAGGTTGGAGCTAGAAGAGATAAAGACTGTGTGTAGACAAGCTGGATATGAAGGTGATTTTCCAGAGACCATAGTTAAAAAGACAAGATTCTCATTCAACTGGAGATATCTGATTCATGTTCTGGTCTGCTGCAATTCTGGACGTTCTCGAGGGTTTGATGAAATGAATCAGACTTTGGCGTCTGCTTTTGTGTGTATGATCACACAAATGAGGTTCAACTTTTCTGGTTTCACAATGGATGGCATGCAGAGTATGGCTGAAAGAAGTTCTCAAAAGTTTCTTCTGTATCCAAGTTTCTTCAAACCATACTGCAATCTGAAGTTCAAGGGTTGATGTTAAAAGGCCCTACTCTAAAGGATGTAAATATGAACTGGAAGATCATGAACAACATGAACAAATCTTTTGCTAAAACAAGGGTGGTCTTCTCCGGACATTTGACACCTTTCTTCCCGCCAATGATAAATCAGGCAAGGGTAGCAGTACAGATGTTTTTAGAGCTACAAGGTCAGTGGGGAGAGAATTTTCAACAACAAGAACAACATCAAGAACAACAACAGCAACAACAACAAGAACAATAGCAAGAACAACAACATCAACAATAACAAGAATTTCAAGTTGAGGATAATCAACCTGGATCACCCATTATTCTTGACAGGTCCTTTTTAAGCTCACTACACTCAGCGAATCGAATTGAAACAGGTCATGATGCGGAATCTCATGACCTGAGTTTGAATCAATCAAACAGGAGACTTTGAATTTGAAACTTCAATTGAACAAAAATGAAACTGAAAGAAATGATGGAACAATATGTGTAACTGTTTAGTAGATTTCATTTGATAGTGTGAACTGGTTTTGGAACTGAGCTTGTTACAAGTGACATTCAAGCTCAACGGAACCTCTTTGAGAGTGTTCCGGGTTCAAAGACAACAAACTAAACCACCTATCACACTATTTATAGACAAAATCTAACTAACAGACACTCTACGAATTAAATTATTACAACATTATCAACATCTTAATTTGAATTCGGGGAGTTCACTTCAGTTCTGAACTAAAGTCTTCATCTTCCGAATTGATAACTTCAATGCTGACTTCTGTTGACTTAAGTTACACCTTAGTTTATTTTCAGTTCGGAGGAACTTCATTTAGTTCAGAGTATCTGAACTAACGTGTTCACCGAACTGAAAACTTCACTTCGGATTATTGTTGATGATTTCAGTTTGGACCCTCCACGAACTGAAATCATCTTTATTCAAACACACTGAAGACTCCATAGCTTCATCCACTCCGTTTCTTGGCCCAACAATCGCCCCATTGGATGAAGCTATGAGTCTTCCACCTTCATACCTTATGCCTCCATGGTCAGCTTCCTCCAATTCATGAGGAATAGCTGCAGAATCACCAGATTGTCTTCTTGAATCTATATGCTCAGATTCTCCATGGAGAGCATTTACACCAGTGGCTTATATCAACTTTCTTCCCATCTTAGGTCAAAACTTGAAAGTTGATATGTATAATCCCAGAAAAGTCTAGAACTAATCATAATATCTAGTATCGATAATAGTCCTTAAACTTCTAGATTAATCTAATCTAAAATCCTCCTTAGAGGAGTATAAATATTGATCTAATCACCATTTGTAATTCACTTATCTTTTCCGGATTAATAATACAAAGCTTTTATATACTCTCCTTGCAAGTGTTCTCGTATGTCTTTCTTTCACCAGGCTTACTTAAGTCGCTAGCATTTGAAAAGACTATGTGCCATACGAGTTTTGAAGTTAACCTCGTGACAAGTTGCTCAACTGAAATGAGATATTAATAAAGGAAATCATACATGTTTCAGCAACTAATATGATTCAATTAAAAATAGATCGGCCTGGTTTAGTGCAAGGAATACATCGGTTTCAGCAAGTAATATGACAATTAAAAAACAATCCGCCTGATGAAGTGCAAGGAATACATAAGTAATATGAGTATTAAAAACAAATCCGTCTCATTAGGTGCAAGGAATACATCTGTTTCAGCAAGTAATATGACAATTAAAAACAATCCGCCTGATGAAGTGCAAGGAATATATCCGTTTCCGCCCGCAGGTAATATGACAATTAAAAACAATCAGCCTAATTCAGTGCAAAGAATGCATAAGTAATATGACAAGTAAAAACAAATTCGCCTATGAAATACAAGGAATACATATGTTTCAGCAAGTAATATGATACAAATTATAACAAATCCGCCTTATTCGTAAGGGATACACACAATTGCAATAAGATCTAACTGATTCAATATAGAAAAATGTCTGATAATTCAAAAAAAGCTATTATTACATCAGTTAAGCTATTATTGCAACAAGATCTTCGTGATTCAATTCAATAATGTTACCTAAATTAAACTTAAATCAATTGAAGATCATCGATTAAGTTCTCATAGATTAAAATGTAAATTAAAATTTTCATGAATTCAACCGTCAAAAAGGTATCGAAATTAGTGGACGTGTTGAATTCGAGAAGTTAATGTTGACTGATTTGGTACTGATGATAACCAATTTAACTATATAATCCGTCTCTTAACACTAAATTTTCCAAAATTAATATTAACCCTGTTATTTAAAAAAAAATCAATTTAACCTTCTTTAAACAAAAACAAATAAGTTTCTTCTATCATTTTTGTTTTCCTCTCTCTGTCTCGACGTTTTTCATATTTTCACCATCATCTTCATATTTTTCTTCATGTTTAGCTATTTATAATTTATGAAATTGAAGAATTTCCTAACTAGAAAATCTAAAAAAACCTCCCAGAATTAGAAATAACCAAATATTTTTTGAAAAATTAATAATGACTCGCTTTCATTTCAATAAAAGTTAATACAAAATTGTCTACATCCTTTTAGATATTATCCTAAAAGTGTCTTAAAAAATGTGATATCAAACATATTACAAAAATTACTTTTGGAATAAAAAAATCGACTAATTTTGCTATGAACTTGGAGACTTTAAATATGATGCTTTTCTTCTTTGTATATTATAAAGTTTTAATAAATGTAATGAATGGATATAAAAATCTTATACTCATAAAGGTAAGTATTCATATAATAATACATTATGTTTTATACATAAATTAAATAATTGATAGTACTTATTAGTCATTCAAATATTCATAAATCGTGAACATATAATGTCCGTGTGTCCACACGGCTCTAAAGACTACTTAGTTAGATAGGAAAAAGATAATTAAATACCACCGATTTTACAAAAAGAATAAAAGACCCAATCTTCACCATCCATTTCTTTTCAATCCAATGACTTAAATTAAAATCAAAACTCACCTTTAAATTATTTATTAAAATTAATTTATCTCGCAAACCGTTAATCTTTAGACGAAACAAATTTCGTCGTTGCGACCATGGTGTTCTCCTATTTAATTATACTTTCGACGATTTTTATTTTTCGGGTTTTCTAGTGAGTATTGAAATTGTAAAGTTAATATCACATTTGACTTAACATCAACGGGTAAATTTCAAAAACAAAAAATGTTATATAATGTATAATTTATCTGACCAAGAGAAAAAAATAAAGTTTGACAATTTTTATATCCCATTTTTGGACAAATGTTAAACTCGTAATGTTGAGTCACATGTGATTTTAACATCAGATGTGGATTTAAAGACCTAAAATCGTTATATGATATATAATTTAATTAAACCGATAAAATAAATGATGAAATCACATGTAATAGTACTAAAATCCCATGATATGTGATTTTATAATATATGTTGTATTTTAAAATTAACTAGGGGGATATCGTGCGTTGCACGAGTTCGCGTTTTTCGTCGATGTGTGTTAGTTCGATGGCCTCGTCACTCTTTGGTGCCTGTTGGAACGATTACTAACCATTGAACCGGTGTCTCGGACCACCAGCCTTGAGCCGGTGTAGGACAATCCCACAGTGCACATTTTGGTCCAAAAAAAGCAGACGGTGGAGGGCAAATATTAGGTAGAAAGTTAGTGATTTGAGGTAAACCATCTTCACCATACATATCGTAAACCCCACCAATACAGTTGTTCTCATATTCATGTGGCAAATCAAATGAAAAATAATCAACACCCATATTATGTACTGATGTCGTGTTTATCTCCAAAGGCGAATCTTTGTATTGATCAAGCAACTTGAAGCCTTGTTCTTGAAACACCGGGGTCACAACAAAGTTCTGCAACAAAAATAAACATAACCAAATAAACGGATTGTTCTGTTGCACCTAAAAACTTTGCCCATGTAAATCTTTTACGTCGTATCACACGAAAATATTCACCTTATGAAAAGCAGAAATGTCAGTGTCGTTGTGGGCATCTGGATCAGGTTTTGGCACAGGAAATCCACTGGTTGCATCATCATCCTCATCGTACAGCTGCAACAACCTAGTTATGTCTGGAGAAAAAGACCCTAAACTTCCACCCTGCATAAGAAAACCAAAAGTTTAACAAAAATCGACATCCAAACTTCAAACTAACAAATAACATATTCTACCAAAATATAGTTTCAAGTTGTTTATATAAATGACTCGAATCTAAGATTTCCTAGTCCTCCAAGAGTCACCGATACCAAATGATAACACGCGTTATTTAAAACCTTAAACCAATGCCTGGCATTGCGTTATACAAAATACGAAATAATCAGAATCAGATAATCAGTTGTAACAAACCATCTACAAATATGAAATCATCAGTTCCGTAACACGAAACATAAGAACCTGCTGAAATGAAGAAGCAGGAAAAGACGGTTCAGTAAGTTCCTTCTTCCATTCCTTAAGCATCTGATGAACTTGCTCCTCAAGAACAACCATATCGATTTTCCGCTTCTCTTTCCTTGCAGATTGCAGATCCATAAACATACATTGAAGATCATCAACACGGTTCATCGCTCTGTCTTTCAATATCCTATGAGATTTTATACCTCTCCTCATTTCCAAATCACAATTTAACCTAATTTCAACACACAAAATTAGTATGATCAAAATTCAGCATAAATAGTAGCTTTTTATGAATCAAATTTTGAATAGGAATGATTAAATTTAATACTACCTGTGTGTTGGAAATGGTGATTTGAAGAAAATGATATGAAATGAAGTTTTTAGTAAGAATTGAAAAATGGAAATTGGGGAAGAATGCAGTAAGAGATAGAGAGCTTCTTTTCTCTGCTCAAGAGTGGCGGCCATAATCATCTGCCTTACGGCTTTTATCCTCTCATCGGAAGCAAAAAACTGAAAATAATAGGCCATTATGTTTTCTGATACTAATTCAGTATTAGATGACGATAAGAAACATAAAAGATTACCATATGTTCAGTTCTACAAAGTCCGATCCCTTGAGCACCATTATTTCTAGCTGTTAATGCATCATTAGGTGTCTCTGCATTCGCCATAACCTTGAGACGTCTTACTTGATCAGCCCATGCCATAAATGTTTCCAAATCACTGCTCATTGCTGGTGGAGCCACTGGCTGTTTACCCAATATAACTTCCCCCGTTGAACCGTTTAGTGAAAGCCATTGGCCTTCTTTAATCACCTGATCACCTATCGTAAGAACGATCTGATAGAGGTCAAATCACATATAAGTCACAGCACATTTAACCCGTTCAAATCCGTCTAACAATTAAAAATAAGAAATAAGACTATTTATACTATGGCAACCATACGTCTAAACAGCGCATTTAACTCAGGAAAAAGCAACACCAGGACGTAGAACCTGCAGACAAAGTAACACAGGAGGAGTAGATTAGCAACTTGCAAATAAAAAGTTTACCATTTACGAATCATATATTCATATGTTGTAGTCTGTGAGACAATTAGCAAACCATACATTACAAAAGCCAAATTTCATCATCACCATTACAATTACATTATTCTCCGTCTAATAATTAAACACAACAAACAGCACCATAAACAACATACCTCAAACAACGAAAAATCGATTAATCAAAATCTTGAAATCAAAATCATTATCTTTTAATTTTAATTTCAAGAAATCACGATATAAACCAACCTATCATTGATGAACAACATTAAGAACCGTCCAATTTAAATAGATGGGTAATTTGATAGAAGTGTACCTGGCCAAGAAGAGCTGGAATATTATCTCGATCCCCATCTAATACAATCTTGAATGTAGCAAAAGCCTGATCCACATCACTCATAGGTAGCAAGAGTTAACCTGCAACCAACAATATACGATAACTCTTTTACAACAGTTTTTATGATCGACTTACATTGAACTATTATGCAAAGCTTATGAATGTATAATAGCTCGGTTTAGTATTAGTGAAAGAAAAGCTTGTTATGTTCACCTTTTCCAACCCAAGTAGAAGCCTCGTGCATAGATAACAGAAACCAACATAATAAAAACAACAATAGACCGTTGTTGCCCATTCGTTAGCCTTTATAATGTACTTTAGGCACACCATGACTCCCACCTAAAGTGTTGTTTCACCGAAACGTATCAATGTTAGTTTTGATTTTAATTAAAAGAAAATATGATGTAGCTTGACGACAATAGATCACAAAATAAATACATACTTGTAAACTTGCGACTCATACGGAGGACCATAATCGCAGCCTTTGCTATTTCTGTGCTCAAATTTAAGAACTACCTGTAACAAAGCCGGCGCAATCAGTCTAAAACCGGCGGATTTAACAAAAAAATCTGACTATTCAAACAAAAACTTAAAGTACACTATAACAATGCAATAAAACAAATTGCAAAAACCATACCTCAAAAATCGAGAAAACAAAAGACCTAACCTGCATAAGAACAAAAATATCAAAAAAATATTAGTAGCTACAATCGGTCTGCAGACAAACGAAGAAAACAGAAAGGAATTATTAGACACAATCACTTAAAAAATTACCGGCAGAAAGGAAGAAGATGAGGTCCAGAAAAAGCAAATTGCTCAAATCAAACAATTAAATCATACAAAAACGAAAAAGTATAACTTAAATTGAGAATTAAAATCATGAAAAAATCACTTACTTGCTCCAATTAACAAATTAGGGTTCCGATTTACAAAAACCTCAACTACAGATCATATTAGAAAATGAATGAATATCTTGTGTGTTTGAGATGATGGGGCAGTAGAAACACAGGTGTAGACACAATCACGACACCTGTGAGGACACCTGTCGACAGCAAACACACGACTAAGAAGCAGGCCAGAGAGGGAGCCCAACAAACCGGCCCAAGAAGCGAAAATAACCCGGGCCCGGCACGGAATCATAGGATGCAACAGAATTTAAACTAAAGATTAATAAGCCAATAATTCCCATGATTTTAACTTTAAATGTGAATTTTAAAATACAAAAATATCATATGAGGTACAATCTATATAGACCCGAAAAAATCGGATTTTGATTAATTTTTATTTTTTCATTTTTGGTAAAATGTTGATATTCATAAGGTAATATCACATGTGATTTGAACACTAAATATGAATTTCAAAATATGTTATATGATGTATATTTAACTAGAACTGAAAAGAAAAACACAAAAATAATAAATTAAACCAATATTATCACATTTGATAAAACTGTGATTTTATAATATACATTTTCTAAAACTTAGAAAAGATTTTGTTTACAACTATGTCGAGTGAATGATCTATAGTAAGAGGAAATAATGTTCGTTGTAATAGTATAATTTATTCGTTTAATACATTTACGGTTTTTAAGATAATTAATTTTTAAACAATAGTAAATTATATTGAGTTTTTTAAATATTAGTATTTTGTTATCAAATTTTTTAATGATTTTAAATAATCTAAACCCTATTTATATATTTAGATTTGTATAAAATGTTATTTATTGTCCATGTTTAAAATCAATTATATATAAGTTTTATGATCAATTTTCCCTTTTGACTTTGTCAATAATGATTAATATTAATAATTAATAACAATTTACATTAAATGTATTCGAATTTATTCTTGAAATCAACTTAATTGATGTTGATCTTATATGTAAATTTATTAATTATTTTTGTAAGCTCTAACAAACTACCATTTTGGAGTTTTTTGGACAACGATATTAGGTCTAAAAAGATATTTATATTACTATTTTCCATTATTAATAAAATTCAATTCTAAAATTATAAACCAATAATATATATAAATGACTTAGAGTTATCACCTCTAACGATATATTAGAGTGATTCGCCAACCCCATATATTTGCCATATATCTTGTCTGTACAAAATCTCTCTCTCTCTCTCTCTCTCTCTCTCTCTCTCTCTCTCTCTCTCTCTCTCTCTCTCTCTCTCTCTCTCTCTCTCTCTCTCTCTCTCTCTCTCTCTCTCTCTCTCTGAGTTTGTGTGTGTGTTTTGAAGAAAGTAGAAGTATGCAAAGGTCATGGGATGAAGAACTCCCAGATTGTTGCTATGAAGACAAGCAACCAAGCTTAATCAAACCAAGCAGCCCCACCCCAAATGAAATGCTTTATCTCTCCAATCTTGATGATCAAAAGTTTCTTAGATTCTCAATCAAATATCTTTATCTTTTTCAAAAGTCTGTACCTATCAATCTCCTCAAACAATCTCTATCTAGAGTACTTGTCGATTACTACCCGTTAGCAGGAAGACTGAAGAAAACAATACAATCTCAAAATGAACAGAATAATGATGACGATGACGATGAGAAGCTTCAGGTTGATTGTAATGGTGAAGGTGCTGTTTTTGCCGAAGCGTTTATGGATATGAGTGTTGAAGAGTTTCTTCAAGTTTCTCAAAAACCAAATAAGTCATGGAGGAAGTTGCTTTTTAGGGTTGATGCTCATACTTTTGTAGATACTCCTCCTCTTGTTGTTCAAGTAAGTTTGTTTTCCTTGTTTTGAAAACCTTTTAAAAAAGAAAAATCATACAATTTGATCTTCTTTTACATAATAAACTTTTACAAAAAAATTCTATTCAATTTAAGTCTTTTGATAACCACGATCAAAGTTCAATCTACATGTTATTAATCCTTGTTGTTTTGACCCTTTAAGAATTTTGGTTAAAGGGTTTAACACATTTAATTCAATTCTTATTTTGCTTAAAATACAAGTATTTGACGTAATAATTTTAGCTACAACTTTACTCTCAAAACTCTAAATTTGATAGTCTAAGGAGTGACCATATAATACAATCATTTGTTAAAATCAAACCTTACAAAAAATTAAACTTTTCACTTATTTATATTACCTATGTTCACTTAAATGAAAATTAAATTGTCTATCAAAATTTACAATTCTTTCACATGTATAATTTTGGTTTATAATACAACGATCATACGAATTCCATGCTAGGTCATGTAAATCAATACCCCTATTATTTTTTCATATTTATTTCTTCCTTTGGCAGACTTAAGATTTTTTAGTGGCCTAGTTTTAGAAGGGGTAAAAAAGTATACTACCTACATTTAAGCATATCATAATTATAAATAAAAATAATGTATTGAATAAATATAGCATTTCCATTTAAGGGGGTGTTTGGGATTGCTTATTGAAAATAGATTATTCATTTTAAAAATGAATAATCAAATAATCAGCAGTTATAAAAAGTGATTCTGAAATATAGTGTTTGGATTTGATTATGCTGTTTGAAATCGCAATAATCAGATAATCAGTTTTTTGAATGTTTGTCAAATATAATTATTTGTTTAGTTGATAAGTGAAATGACTAAAATAGACATTGTTTTTATATTTAGGGTAACTATAATAGGACTTTTTGGTAAATTTGACTAATATCTAAAACTCCATTTTGAAGCTGGACCACATCCCTTACTTTTTCAAAACACCGTTTTAAACCATCTAAAACGCAAATAAGTCCGTTTTGATTTTTTTAGCCAAACACTAAAATCTGCTTTTCTCCGTTTACAAACTGAAATAATCAAATAATTTATGCCAAAACGCAAAAACAAACACCCTTTAAATATATACAAAAAGACATTCCTAATTTCACTTTATATTATATAAAAAATAAAGGAAAAGATTTATGTTTCTTTATGACTCCTACTTTATTGTGATTAACATTTAACAATAACAAAACCATGATTAAATATGCTAACAAATGAACATTTACAAATTTTTCCTTTAGTGTTTTCCTAAAGAAAAAGAGTTTTGTTTTCCTTAAGTTCTTGTTAATTGAATAAATTGGATATTAATTCGTGATATATTTTAATTTCAAATAAATGTTAAGATAAATATATAAATTATTTTAAATACAACTTAAAACACAATTTAACCAAAAATGAATTAAAATGATATTATTTTACATATTAAAATTAAAATTATAAATTATATATATTAAATTACTAGGAGCGAGCCGCACTACGTGATGGTGGTTAATACAAATGTCGAAATAACATGATCATTCATAAGGGATGCATTGTGTGAATAAATAATTGTTCGTACCTAATCAATAATTATAATTTATTTTGAGGAATGGCTAGTCAATAGTTATATATCAAATATGTTGTATTTTTTCGTTATGAAGTTTAAATGTGTTTTAAATTAATTATTACTTTTACTTATAAAAAAATTATGTCAACTTTATTTTTATTCATATTTTATTTATACTATTAAATTGACTTTATATATTAATATTTTTATTATTTATAAAATATTATAAAGACTAATAACATAAGTGTGAATACTTTTAATGAGTTTATATATTAATGTGGTTATAATTCATAAGTCATAAATTATGTATTAATATGTGTATCATAATTAAAATATGTGTATCATAATTAATTAACATTAATTAACTATTAAAGAATTTTATAATTTTAGATTATTGTAAATGATTATGGTCATGCATTAAATTTTATATATTTATTTGTAGGTTACAAAATTTATACATTAAATTGATTTAAAAAAATGTTATTTAAAATATCGAATGGTTTGGATTGTTTTATGATAATGAATGGTCAACATTTAGTCTACTTAAAAAATAACTCTTAGTATCAAAAAGGTGAAAATGCTTTAAATAGTAACTAGTATCGTACACGCGCTACGCGGCGGGGTAATAAATAATTGAATATGACAGAAACGAACCCCTACAAAAAGATGTTTAATAAATATAAAACATTGATGATACACGATATTACGAATGTGTTTTTTTCTTTTTCTTTTTTTAAGTTAAAATGTGTTTTAAATTATCTAACTTTATTTAAAAACCATTTTAACTAATATTATAACTTTGTATGAAAACTTATTTTTCTATAGGTTTTTAATAATATTAAGTTAAAATGTGTTATAAATTTTTTTAATATTTTTATTATACATTAATTAACTAATAAATATTATCCTCGTTTTTTTTTGTTTTTTTTATATTAAATGTCAATTAAAGACTATGTATTAAATTATATTTTAATAGTTTATTTAATTATTTATAAACTACAAAATCTATTTATTATATTCAATTAATTTTTATTTAAAATTTAAATAGTTTAAATTAATTTATGAAAATGAATGGCTAAGATCTTTTCTACTTAAATTTTTGTTCTTAAAATCGAAAGTCTCGTATACTTTATATAGTAGTATAGATATAGATTTTATCTATTTATTTGTAGGTTACAAAATTTATACATTAAATTAATTTAAAAAAAATATATTTAAAATATTGAACGTTTTGGATTGTTTTATGATAATAAACTAGCTTATTGACCCACGTAATACGTAGAAAACTATATCGAAAATAATATAATATTAAACAAAAAATATAACTTATATAAAAGATTAGTAAAAACTTATTAGTCATGTAAACAAAATGAATTATGTTAACAAATGTTACGTTGTTTCGCTTATACATAAACGTCTTTATCTCGAACTTTATGTCATCTGCTTTTAAAAAATAATAATTGAGGAGTGGAAGATGAGATTTTTATATTACTTCAAAAATATTATATACATATTGACTATTTTTGTAAGGAAATTCGTGCATGTTGTTAAGTCGGGCTCGAAGTTAAAGAAAAACAAATTAAAGAGAAATAACATACATTACTTGTTGCATTTTAACAATGTCATGATAACAACAAAAACAGTCCATATACGTTACGTATATTTAAAAGAAAAATAAAAGTCAAATACTTAAAAGATATATGTTACGTATTTTTTTAGATATTAATTTAAAGTAAGCGTGTTAAGTTATTTAAAGTAAAGGGTTAATTTTTATTTAGATATTATTAAATATAAGGGCTAAATTTTTTAAAGTAAAAGGGTTAAAATGAAATTAGAATATGATGACTTCATCAAATTGATCAAATGGTCTAAATGAAAGTTTAAAACTCATCTAACGGTTTATACTTTGACATGTGTAATTTTAGGTCTTTCTTTTATTATATATTAAGATAAGATGGTAAAGATTTAGTCTATTTAAAAAACAAACTCGTAATATCAAAAATGTGAAAATGCTTTATATAGTAATATAAATATACATATAATATATTAATATAAAATCTTTTGTAGTTTCCACATTTTAGCTCGTCGCAAAAATTGTTGTGAAACATAAGATTCAAGTTTACTTTTAATTGAAATATTATTGATTTAGTCAATATATTTGTTATTATATTATATTTCAAAATAAGGTAATCTTACAATGCAAAAAAGGAATATGATGACCGCAATGCGAATTGCCTTTCTGTTAATCTTTTTGCTCAAGTGCAATCTTCTACCATCATTTTCTTGTCATCTAAAATATTTTTTTGGTGCAATATTACATTTCTATTTAAATGATATTGTGATTAATTGACCGACAAACAACAATACTTAATTCGATGGTAAAAAACACTACTTCCATGACACCCCGATAAAGATGAGAGTGACAAAATAGGTGAATGTGTATGTGTGAGAGATATATACTAATATTATAATTATTTTAAATTTTATATATGTATCTATAAATTCTTCAAGAGAGTCGGTGAAAAGAGCTAATTTATATGTCTAAAAATTAACATAATACATTATGAAATTATTGTTTGCGTAATTATCCAAAAACTGTATTAATTTCCGTTGTTTCCAAAAATGAAAAAGGTCAATATTACATTTTGTAAAGAGAACAAAATGTAATATTAAAAAGTTGAAATTACAAAAATTAGATTTTGAAACTCTAAACTAATCAATTATTAAAATGTACAAGTTAATATTTGAACTTTTTACTTTTTGGAAACAATAAAAATTAATTTAGGTTTTCAAAAATTAATTTTTTCTTTTTAAATATATATAACATTTAAACAAACAAAAATATTAGTACTATATATAACTCTCTCTCACACACGCGTGCATACACATACACACCCAATAAAAAATGTTTGTGCATATTGTGTCAGTATATGTGCCTGACTGCATAATATTAAAAAAAGGGGTATATGATGATAAGCAAAACGAATAACAGCATGATCGAGAGCAAAAAAGCATAAGAAACAAAAGATTGAGTATGTTGGGCAAACAAATAATTTACTCTTAGGCATCCAATATTTTTTCTTCTTTTTATCAATGGTATACAACTTTTTTTACACAGGTGACAAAACTTCGTCGCGGAGGAATGATTGTGTGCACGGCCATCAACCACTGTTTATGTGATGGCATTGGTACATCTCAGTTCCTACATGCTTGGGCTTATCTTACCGCTAAACACACCGAAAGTGTGCCAATATCACCTTTCCATTCTCGTCTTGTGTTCAAGCCTCAATCCCCCTCCTCACATTTACCTTTAGTTCATCCTGCGTTTACAAAAAATGACCCTAACCATTCCATCAAAGATGGCTTATCCCTTGATCGGTATTTACAGTCTCAACCACTTATTCCTGCATCATTGACCTATACCGCTTCAAATATCATTTCCCTCAAAAGTCGTTGTGTAACATTAGTGAAATGTACCACTTTTGAGGTGTTAGCATCTCATACATGGCGTTCATGGGTTAAATCACTTGATCTTGCACCATCACTCGAGGTGAAACTCCTATTTTCCGTGAATATTCGTAATAAGGTAATTCCAGAAATTCCAAAGGGATATTATGCTAATGGATTTGTGTTGGCATGTGCCAAGACCACTGCCAAAGACTTAGTTAATGGTAACTTAAACAATGTTGTGAAACTAGTTCAAGACGCCAAATCAACCCTCACTGATGACAGCATAAATACGATCTTAGAGTTATTGGAGGACAAAAATGTAAAAACCGATCTCACTTCAAGTTTAGTCATATCACAATGGTCAAGATTGGGGTTGGAGAGCTTGGATTTTGGAGAAGGAATGCCTTTGCATATGGGTCCTCTTACAAGTGACATCTATTGTTTGTTTTTGCCCGTCATAGGTGATTCTAACGCCATTCAGGTGCTTGTGTCGTTGCCTAAAAACGCTGTTAGCAAGTTCGAGTATTACATGAATGAGTTTCTTGATTCAGATCATGTAGAGGAAGAAAACGTGAATTGTGAGAAAGAAAAGCTTATGCTATAGCTTTATTTTTAAAAAGAATTATATGAGGGTGTTACTATAATGTTAGATTTGATTGTGATATACCATTAATAAACACATGTTGAGGCTCTGGCCTGTTTTTGCTTTTCACAATTAAAAAAAGTATATTCATTATACAGATATTCTTTTTGTTTGGCATGGTAGATTATTGGTAGGCATAAATAAACTCCCACCGAGTTTTTTTGAATTATTGAAATAAAATTATAGTGGTAGTGCATGACGACATAGAATATATAATGATATGAATAAACTAACATCCAAGTTTTCACTAGCTGAGATCATGTATTGTCATGTTTCGTTTCATTTAATATCCAAGTTTTCGGATGATATTCGTGTTTGCGACATGGAGGTGTCATCCTTAGTTGATCATGACCGGTATCTTTTTTTAGATCATGTATTGTCGTGTTCCGTTTCATTTAAATACACGAGAGAGTGATAAGGTAAAGATCATTTAATCGGTTTGAAGTTGTAGAAAATAAAATCGAATCACTGAAATTAGAAATGAAATGTGATTCGATAGGAGGTGAACGAAAGTGGTGTTGATGTTACTTGGCAAATCAATGGGGGTAATATAGTTTGTTGTGGTTTTTAGGGATTCCTTTGTTACTATTTCCTTTGTATGTGTTTTCTAATATATAACTACACTTGTTTAGGTGTGAGGTACGGGGAACAAAAGTAGTGAAATACCACTATCGTATTGGTAGGTGTCAACCAAGTATAAGCAGTACGATACTAGGTATTATATTTTTCAAAAGTTCGGTATTTGTTATCAGTGGTAACGGTATTTTGTATGGTATCGTACGGACGAGTATCGAACCGGTTTATTACGGTACGGTACTTGGTACCAAAAAATGACTAAAATAAAACCGATATGGTACATGACTAATACCACGCTTACCCCTATTTGAAGTTGCTTTAGTGTATTAAATAAAAACTTTACAAAAGTATCTATATATGGTCATATTTTGTTGAAAATATAAGATATATAGATAAAGATATAAACGCTATTTTTCTCAGTTAATTTATTTCACTTTTATTAAAAATATTTGCTTAACAAAGACATGTCTCGTCAAAAACAAATAAACACTTAGTCATATAATAAGTATCGTATTACAAGGGTGTTTTCTTTAAGAGTGTTGCCTAAAATTATAAGCGGAGTCAACTTTTAAATGGCCAAAACTAAACAAGCGAAAATGCATTGAATCAATTAAAAAAAAAAAAAGAAAGAAAGAGGAAGCCAACATAAATGACACTATTATATATAAAAAAAATAACCTAATAAATTAACATAAGAAAATAATATACTTTATTTGACAATAATTAAAATTAACTCCCATTAGTTAGATTTTGATATTATTACTTTTTCTATATATAAATATATTATTTTATTGTTAAATAATAATATAATAAATATAATAGGGTATAATGGAATGTAGGAGATAATCATTGTAAGCATTTTAGGCACTTAAAATCATTATCTCTAAAGATCATTATTATAAAAATATGATGTTAGTTAAATTGACAATCATTTTATTTATAAAGTGCTTTTCAACCATATAATTGGATAACTATTTGTTTGGATCAACGACTACTAAAATTTTCAATCTTTTGGATTGTCTATGATTTTTGTTTACTAAAAACCTTTTTTTAGAGCATTTTTATTATAAGTTGGTATTTGAATACGTCAAATAAAATATGTGTCTATAAATATGTGAGTATACAATATTGCATATATTGACATTTAGACATGACAATATATTTATATATTTATTATATATACATAATATGTTAAGTGTAATATTTAATAAAAGAAAGATTTATTATGTAATTATGGAGGTTTCCTAATTATAATACAACTTGTTCTTCAAGACATTGTTTAAGTATATAAGGAACACCAAGTCCCTTATTTAACCTACACAATAATCGATTTAGGGGATCACCATAAATCGATTTCTTTCTCTCCCTTGGCTATCGATCGGCCAAACAACCCAAAGTGCGTTTCGGTTAGTTTGGTTCGAATACAAGGGTTCACGAATACCTTTGAGGTGAGTTTCGAGCATACATTTTAAAGCAAGCAAGTTACTAGGAGCTAGACAAAGGTTCTAGAACAAGTAAACGTGTACTAGCATACAAGTATGTTGCTAAAAGAGGTGTCATGTACAAGCCTGTAGTAGGATTTCACTATAAATCCTAAACGAGGTAAATCAACAACAAAGGTATAATTTTTAACTTAGTTAATATTGATTATGTGTTTGATTCTAATTGCTTACGCTGCTTGTTGTTTGACAATCTGATTAGATATATAACTATAGTGGTATCAGCCAGACCGTAATTCAAGTTAACTAGTTAAAAACATCAAAAATTAGGGGGGGGGGGGACGTTTGGTGATTTGGTTCGACCAAAAGAAGAAAACGAAAATTGTGATCTATAGCCCGAATGCGACGCAGTGATTGCAACTGCGCCGCAGCGGGATGTTTTATCTAAAAAAAAGTTTTTTTTTAGAATTAAATGATAATTAGAAGCTAAACCTAAAATACAATATTTGATGTTTAATTACCTTTGTAGAATTCTTTTAGCAATAACCATAATCGTAAAACTACATGCATACTTTTACGAATATGATTACGATATTAGATATTTGTTAATTGAAATTGGTTATTTTATATATGTATTAAATAACTTACGCAATACATAATTTCTTATTTGAACGGATATATGTGGTCCTTTTGCAAGCGAAACGAGAGTTATTTAATATATATATATATATATATATATATATATATATATATATATATATATATATATATATATATATATATATATATATATAATGACCTAGAGAAACCTTTTTGCTATTTAGGGCACACCCACTTTGTTGCGTAGTTAATTCTTTTAATTACATATATTATTGTTTAAATGTAAACTGACAATTGTTGTTTTAGAAAATTAAAATAATATTGACTAAAGAATTATGAACAAGGTTTTAATTTATTTTGTAATTATACGTTCTAAAACGCATTTGGTTGGGTAAAATATACCGTAATATGCTCCAGCAACGGAACGTGTAATTTTATAAAAATAGTTTAAAATCGAATAATGTTAAATAAATGTGTTATCTCTAATTCATAATTAATTGTAAATCCTTATAAGTATAATTCCCAACTACGCTCACCTATAAGAAACGATGTCTAGGAAAGAACGGGTGTGTGTACTTAACCTTTAATGAGGTCGGTTTTTAATATGGTTCGCGCTGACCACCCTCACCGTTCTTACCTGGTTGTATTCAAATAGAGCTACCGAAAGGGTTTTATAATAACGATTTTACAATGAATTAAAACACGTGGTTTATAGGAATTAGATATCTTGTCGCACGTAAAATTATATAAAAGTACCGAAAATGGTTTTAACTTTTAAAAATACAAATTATGTTACTAAGTTGTATGCATGCTTCTTCGTACATAAAATATTTTGTTACCCATGGAATTAAGTTAATTGCCATCCATGTTGCCAAGACAACTTGTACTTGCTTGTTACTTCTACGTGAGACGGAGGTAAAGAGTTTCTAAGGTGGATTACCACTCATCGTGAGACGGTGGTAGACTATCTGCAGTCTTCAGCTGGACGACTTAAATCGAGTTAAGAGGTGAGACCTTAACGACGATGCAATAAGATGCGACTAAACATGATTAATGTCATGATCACCATATTGATGCTTGATCGTTAATTGACATTAAGTCTCATTTCTAGGAATTGCACAAAAGATGCAATTATTGAACGTCACTTACCATTTGAGTAACACTTGTTCCTAGCAGATCAACTGATGGAACAGTGGTTATGTCATTTGGATCCTAGTCTTAATGAAAATTAAACCATGAGTTTTTGAATTTTCTTAAGAATTTATTTATCGAAAGTACTAAATAGAACTTTCTTTCTGTTTTTTAGTAATGGCACAAAATCCCGATTCAAGCGGGATTATGTCAGAAATCAAAACAATGTTCACAAGCGAAAAACTTACCGGAGCGAACTTTAATGATTGGTTTTGTCTACTGAGAATTGTTCTCCGAGTGATGAAGCGATTACCAGACATTATCTGAACCGATATCTCTTGAGCCTTAGAATGCTTATGATGAGGAAACTTGGGCAACGTATAATGCAACGTATGAACGTCATAATGAAGTTTCATGCTTGATGCTCAGCGGTATGACTCCTGAACTACAAAAACTACTTTGAAAATAAGTGACCTGATGAGATGATTACTGAGCTTCGCACCGTGTATGAGAAATTAGTCGGTCTTGGACTGAACCACTTGATTCAAGAATTACATAAGTGTATGCATGTTGCTGGAACGTCAGTAAGGACTCACGTTAACATGAAAAGTTGTTTTGATCATTTGGAAAGGATGAATTACCCCTACCATATATCTATTGTTGTTAGTATAATTCTCAATTCACTTTCACAAGGTTTTGATGAATTCACCCCTAACTACAATATGCATGGTATGGCTAAGACTCTCAATGAACTTCGTGGGATGCTCGTATAGTTTGAGAAAAGCCTTCCTAACAAATCGATTACCAACCAGCTCCTAGCAATCAGTGGTGGTGGGGTTCAGAAAAAAAAGAAACAACTGCGTAAGGAAGGAAAGAATAAACAAGTTGTTGTTTATGTTCCCAAGCCTTAGCGTACCCCTCAAGCTGAAAAAGAGCATCCTGCTAAGGATGATGGTTGCAATCACTGTGGAGTGATTGGGCATTGGAAGAGAAACTGTCCTAAGTACCTAGCCGAGGTGCAAGATAAGAAGCAAGTCGACAACGCCGGACCTTCAGGTATCTTCACTATAGAATTAGTTTCTTTCTCTAAAACAAATACTTGGGTATATGACACTGGTTGTGGTACTCATATTTGTAATTCCTTACGGGGGTTTAGAGCAAAGAAGAAACTGAAGAATGGATCTTTGTACATGTACGTAAGCTATGGCATACGTGCAACTGTGGAAGCCATTGGAATTTTTGACTTACATTTACCTTCGGGCATAGTTATTGTTTTAGACAATTGTCATTATACACCTACTATCATTAGGGGAATTGTTTTAGTTTCTGTTTTAAAGAATAATGGATTCACTAATTGTTTTACTGAATTCGGTATTTCTATTTCTAAAAATGATGTTCATTATTTTAATGCAATTGGTATTAATGGCATGTTTGAAATAGATTTGCATGATTATTTGTCTTTAAATAATAAATTCTATGTTTAATATTAGCACTAAACGCGTTAAGTTCAGTTTGGACTCAACCTATCTATGGCATTGTCGTCTTGCACACATAGGTAAGCATCGCATTAAAAGGCTTCAACGTGAAGGGCTTTTAAAGTCAAATGATGATTCATTTGATAAATGCGAATCTTGTATATCGGGCAAAATGGAAAGGAAACCCTTTCCGCATGAGACGCAAAGGGCAACCGATCTTTTAGGAATGATACATATTGATGTATGTGGTCCCTTTAGACATGTGTCAAAGAAATGTGCTAGCTATTTCGTAACATTTACGGATGATTTCATTCGTTATGATTTACTTGCTTAAACATAAACATGAGGTGTTTGAAACATTCAAAGTGTTCAAAAACGAAGTAGAAAATCAACTCGGCAAAACCATCAAGATCCTTCGATCGGATCGTGGTGGTGAGTACTTAAGCCATGAGTTTATGGAAGAATCGAACCTTGCTTGACATGGTTAGATCGATGATGAACCTTACAACTTTACCATTATATTTTTGGGATTATGCTCTTGAGTCTGTTGTACGCATTCTCAATATGGTTCCAACTAAGAAAGTTGATGAGACATCATATGAAATATGGTACAGAAAAGTCCCTAATCTGTCTTACTTAAAGGTTTGGGGTTATGAGGGTCTTGTGAAGCTTGATACGCCTGGCAAACTCGAACAAAGATCTATTAAGTGTATCTTTGTAGGATATCTAGAGGAAACGATGACTTACTACTTCTATAATCCTACCAAACATATTGTTAAAGTTGCATGGTATGTCGAGTTTTTCGAAACGAAGCTTATCGTTCAAGAAAACAGTGGGAGGATTGTAGAACTTGATGAGATTCATGAGGAAGATCAATCAACTTCTACTCAAACTGGCGAACATCAATTGGGGGGGAAACGATTGAGCCTCCTGTTATGCCTCAGTCTCAACCTCAAGTTGATGTCACTCCAATTCATAGGTCCGAAAGGACAATACGTGCACCTCAAAAGCTAAACCCCTAAATGTAGCTTTAGATAATGAGGTTCATGTATTAGGGGATCCTAGTGAACCTAGAACCTTCAAAGTTGCATTATCAGCTCCCAACTCTGACAAATGGCTTAAGGCTGCGAATGTGGAGATGCAGTCCATGAAAGACAATGACGTTTGGGATTTGGTTTATCGTCCTCCAAATACCAAAACGGTGGATTATAAATGGATATTTAAATAAAGACTGACATGGATGGCAATATGCACATCTAAAAAGCTCGTCTCATGGCAAAAGGTTTTACTGAAGTCTATGATATAGATTATCAAGAAACCTTCTCCCCATTGGCGGACATTAGATCTATTAGAATTCTCTTAGCCATAACGGCGTTCTATGACTATGAGATATGGCAAATGGATGTCAAGACAGTCTTCTTGAATGATTATCTAGATAAGCCATGTGTATATCAAAAATCCATTGGGAGTAATGTTACTTTCCTAATCTTATATGTAGACGACATATTGATTATGGGAAATCACATTCCAATGTTACAAGATGTAAAATCTTATCTTGGAAATTGTTTCGCCATGAAAGATTAAGGAGAAGCGATATACATTTTAGGAATCAAGATCTGTAGAGATAGAAAAAAGCGGTTAATCTAATTAAGTCAAAGGGCTTACATTGACAAAATATTAAAGCAATTTAATATGGAAAAATTCCAAGCATGGAAAATTGCCAATGCAAGAACAAATTGACTTAAGTATCACGCAATGTGCTTCTACACCTTATGAGGTGGAGGGTATGTAAAGGATACCTTATGCTTCGGCAATAGGATCTATCATGTATGCGGTTAGATGCATAACGCTTGATGTGGCTTTCGCACAGAACATTGTTAGTAGATACCAACAGAATCCTGGTAAAAACCATTGGATTTCTGTCAAGAACATTCTTAAGTACCTTAGGGCTACTAAAGATATGATTCTTGTTTATGGTGGAAAACCTTAGGCTGATCTAAAATAGATTGGATATTGTGACGCTGGATTTCAGATAAAGCCATGTCTACAACAAAATCCGAGTACATTGCATCTTCTGAAGCTGCCATGGAAGCTGTTTGGATACGAAAGTTTATTTCTGGGCTTGACGTGGTTCCCACAAATAAATATCCAATGGATGTGTATTGAGACAATTCTGGAGCAATAATCACAGCCAGTTAACCCGGTGTTCAGAAAGGAGCCAGACACTACCATCGGGGATATCATGTGACAACCGTCAAATTTCAGGTGCTCTTTACATTCTATGTCTCTCGTTTTGTCTATTGTGTCTTTAAATTGAACCTTTATCGGAAACGCACTCATGTTGGAATCACAACCGGAATCAAATAATATAAGTCCTAATGCCAAAGAAAACACCTAATGAACTTTCCTAAGTTCACAACGTAACATACTTTAAAACTTTAGTTAACGAAATGGTCCAACGAAACAATAACGCAGAAATAACAAAAACAGCAAAAATCAAAATTTTGTTACAAAAGTGGTCCAGGACGACGCACAGAGACCTTGTGCGCCGTCCTGAAGGGACTAACTCCGAAAATTTTTCAAATTTTTGCATGTCTCGGTTTTCTACAAATCTCAACCAATTAAACTCGGACTTAGACCATCATTTACTGCATTTTGCAGTACCAATACACCCCTTTAATGATTTTCTTTATTTCTATTTCATTTTCTCATTTACATAATCTAAAAACATAAAAACACACACAAATCTCACTCTTCTCTCTAAAACCTCCCAAGAACCTCCCTTGTTCCAGTAAATCACAGCCATCAAACACCATTTTCATCCATTAAAATCGTCCAAATAATCCAAAGAAACAAAAGGAACCAAAAGATTTCGGCCAAGGACCATTTTTGTAAGGATTTTCGGAGCTCAAACATCACCAAATCATCATCCAAGCGATTTCCCACCGGTAGATTTCTTTTAACTTACTGTTTTTGCATAAATAACACCTTGCATGGATGATCTATGGATTTAAAATGAGTTTTTACGAAGATTTATAACGTTTTATGTACAAAAACGATTTTTAACCGAAATGTTGTTTAGATCTATGTTTTTATGAATAAAAACACTTTAGAAACACTGGAAATGAAGTTTTAATAAGCTTAGACTAATTGCATGTCGAAATCCGTGGCTAAAATAATCGTTTAAACTCGAAAAACCCGAAAAATGCAACTTGTGCGCCGTCCAAAGGCTCTAGGACGACGCAACGGGCTTATTTACTTCCTGTGCGTCGTTCCTAAGGCCAAGGACGACGCACAGAGCTGCATTTTTACCCGAAATTAAACGTTTTGACGTTTTTAAGCTCGTTTGACCAGCTGACTTTTTGACACTTTCATTTTTAGGACTGAGTTTGATCAAATTAATGTATTGGTGACTTGAAATGGACCTTTTGGACTTAAATGAACTCGTATATATATATATATGTTATCGTGTTATAGGCAATTGTGAGCGAAAATGGAGATTGGATTTTTGGATCTGAAATTTGGGCGCGGAAGCGCTGCCCAAATTTCATTAGAAAAGTCCAAACCAATTCAGCGACCAAAGTTGCTTGTAACATAATAATAATAAACGTTAAAATTGGACTTTTGGACAAAAACGTGACAATTACCACTTCGGACTATTTTGGACAATACTTAACCTTGACACTTAAAGTTTAAGTAAATCTTATCTATTACTTTACATAAAAATAACATAATAAGATAATAACTAATTAGACTATCTTGGTCATAATAGGCGACCCGTGATTCCCGGCTTCCACTCCGACCGATTCCCGAGTTCTTTGTCTTCGCAATCAGTGAGTTACACCCCTCCTTACTCTTACATTTTAAGTACTCTTTTTGAGGGAAACATGAAATCAAAATCTTTTGTGAACAATATCTTTTATGTGAAACTGTTTTACGCGCTTGAACTTACGTATAACGTTTTGTGATCTATTTTTGGAAACTTTATTAACTATTGAGCTATTTATCTATTTCTGGAAACTTTATGAACTATTGAGCTATTTATCTATTTCTGGAAACTTTATGAACTATCGAGCTACTTATCTATTTTTGGAAACTTTACGAACCTTGCAACTATACGACTTTTGGAACCTTTGAGAACTATTAGACTATTTTGGAACTTTGCGAACTAATATGCGTAGACAATATCATTTATTCGGATTGGCTTACTTTAGACTAAATAGGTTTGCCTCTTTGGATATTTGATTAGACAATGATAGCTTGATTGTATTTGGAGCAAACCCTAGGTGAGGATATAAATGCCGTAAGTACAAACGACCAATTTTTAGAAACAGGACGGACAAAGTGCCCCGCAACTTTTTAGAACTACTCCCTTCACACTATTAACAATAGCCGTTAGTAAATATGGGTATCGATACTTAGGAGCGGTCACTCCTTACTTAAGGGTAGCAACCTGGGTACATATTACTAAGTTCTCGCGAACTCGATCTTTAGACTGGAACTAGGGACGTGTGCTTGACCAGAAATCGGATTAGTGTGCAAAATCTTAAGTTATATTAAGCTTAGTGGTTGGTACAACTCGAGGATCATAGGTCTTTATTATTTACGCATATGCTTACTTACTGTCTTACACATGTGGATTAATCCACCGCTGAGGTAATGACTACGCACTTTTACCGCTTGCTACGCGAATTGACTTTGAACTTATCTTGAACTTTTACGAACTTTGAACTTATCTTGAACTTTTATGAACTTTGAACTTATCTTGAACTTTTATGAACTTTGAACTTATCTTGAACTTTCATGGACTTTGAACTTGTCTCGAACTTTTACGAACTCTAAACTCTCGACTTGAACTATTACGACAGTATATAAACTACCTTTATGCGATTGCTTAACCACTTACTTCTTTTGGAAAACTTTGTACTTATATATACACTTGTCGAGCTTTTACTAGAAACCTTTGGTCAACTTATAAACCGTAACTCACTCACTACGTTTTCGTAGTTGACACTTTATCTCATGTTTCAGGAATTAAGCGTAAGTTTTGAAGTGCATTGCTCAGGCGGGTCAAGCCAATTATGTGAAGTGTACTCTGGGAAGAAGACCTTTACTTTTGGGAATTTTTAATTAAAACAGTTTATTATGTATTATGGTCTTAAACTTTAAATCTTTGTTGTATCTTTGAATTTTTGTACTTTTCCAACTTTAATCTTAATGACTTGAACCGTTGATTTTAGTATAACCTGTGAAATGATTCTTTGCTCTTCACATCTCGTGTTTCCGCTTTAGCGGGGTGTGACAGACTTGGTCTCAGAGCACGGGTTATAGTGAAAACGGTTTTAAAAATTTTTCAAAAAGTTTTCGAAACCAAAACTATAACCAAGGCTTTTCAGAAAAATCATTTTCGGGTTCAAACTTTAGTATATTACTTTCCGCGATTGCATGGTTATCTTTTTCAACTATGCGTGACTTGATCAACCATGCATAGTTCAAAATGAATCATGCAAGGACGGAAAGTCAATGGCTATCGTTAACGGTTTTGAGTCGAAAAATTCTCGGTCTAGTCAATTCCCGACACTCACATAACTGACCCGTGCATGCATTTTACTTACGTTTTCCTATTTTTAGTTTCCCCCGTACTTATGTAACTCTCTATTCGCAGATATGCCATGTCTCAGTCATCGCACTCCCGATCTCAGTCACGATCGCTCCCACGAGCCGCCTCCCCCTCGCACGAACCCTCTGAGGGCCATACGGCTTCCGAGAGTCAGCATCATCAGACGACTGACCCGACGGAAGACACGTCTATGACCATCAGTAGCAGTAACGGGTCCAGCCCGAGGACAGTACTCCCACCTCCTAGGTTGGTACCCGTTGCAGCACCACCGCAGCCCCGAGGACCCAGCGCCAGAGTGACCGCGCATCAACAATTGGGCCCGTTCCGACCCGCACCTCCCCAGTCTTTCTTGGACCCTTACGACCCCGCTTTGCGCACCCCGGTCACGGAGAGCTACGCGTGGGATCGTCAGTTCCTTGAAGAAAGGCGACGCGCCCAGGAGGTCGGACCCTCCCGACCCATGATGCCACCTACTCACTAGCCCCTTCCACCAGATGCGTTTCTCAACCTGCACCGTCAGGTCCGGGGACTCGCGGAGGAAGCCCAGGAGCAGGGTCTTCTTCTCTTCGAAGTCTCCGACGCCGCACACGAGTTGGCACAACAGTCAATGCGGATCATCGCATCGGCTCAGGCCACCGCTCGCACAGTGCAGCGCCTCAGCAGAGCATGCTTGATCATGGGGGCATTTATAGTAGCCATTGCCGCCAAGATGTTCTTCGAAGAGCCTTATTAGGCATACTTTCCTTTGTATTTGTACTGTACCGGCTAGTCGTAATTTTCTATTGTACACGACTTAAGCCATCATCTATTATTTCCTATGTATCGTGCTTGTACTTCTTTCAGTATTTTGTCCGATGTACTAAAACTTTTATTAATGGAAATCTCTATCTTTTATTATTTACACCTGTTTTGTCGCATGAATCTTTTAATTATTGTCAAACATTAATACTACTTCTGAATCATCATCGTGCGTATACTGTTACCTTTCTTGTACACCCTTTTACTACTATCGTTACCATACTTGTGCTAATTGTCCACTCACATTACTTTTATGTACTCGATAATTGTTAACTCCTGAGTTGAATTCCTGTAGTAAGTTCCAATTTGTGCGTTCTAAACTAGTTTCTTCTTCCCTTGTAGAACCATGCCTCCCAAGAGAAGTCGCGCTGACCGCATAGCCGAGCAGATCGCTTTGCATTTCCAAGCAGCACTTCCAGGCATGATCGCTCAGATCGTTGCTGGAGTCAACCAAGGGATTTCAGGAATCAACGAACCCCTTCTCCCTCTTGTACCAACTAGGCAGGATGAGGACGAGGATTTTGGAACCAACCGCCTACCTCCCCCTCCAGCCCTCTTCCAGCGAAGAGAGAGTAAGAGAAGGAAGATTCACCACCAACCCTCATGGACCAGCAACAACCAGGAACTCACAACTGTAACCCGAGCCTACTCTGGACCGCACCCCCGGTGCAACAGGTGCCACTTCCATCATGCTCGAAGATGCCCGGTATGCAGATTTTGCAACGAAGAAGGGCATTACCCCTGGTGCTGTCCGGAAAAAGCAAGCAACCGAGCCAGAAAACTGCGATGCCTCGAGTGTGGAAGTAACCAACACCTCCGTGGGGATTGCCTCCTAGAGCATACCACAGAAACTCTCAGGGCTCTCACAATCACCACCGAAGAGGCACATCAGGATCCCAATGCAGTTACTGGTACGTTCTGGGTCGAATAACCATTTTCTTCCGTACTGTTTGATTCAGGAACTGAAAGAAACTTTGCCTCCTTAGAAATTAGACCCCTCATCAGCATAGGACCTAAAGCTCTTGCGGATGGCTTTCTACCGAATATGCCAACATTCAATAGTCAAAGCTACGAATACAATCTTAGGATATCCGATACGTCATTGGCCTAAGACCTTTTCCCATCGACCTAATCCCTATCGAACCATCAAGCTTTGACGCTATCGTTGGGATGGACTGGTCACCCCATTTTCGAGCCAAGACCGTCCGTTTCGACAAACTCACCCGTATCCCTATACCGGAAAGCGAAACTCCCGTCGTTCAGGAGGACAAACCTGAATGACAGCTTCGCAACATGTCGTCCTTGAAAATGCGCAAGTACCACGAGAAGGACTACGACGCATCCCTCGCCCACATCGTCGATGGTAAACCTGAGGAAAGCCTAGTCCGAGACATTTCCGTGGTCAAGGACCATCCAGAGTCTTTCCTGAGGATTTGCCTGGGCTACCGCTGAATCGACAAGTGGAAATTCTGAATAAATCTCGTTCCTAGTACAACACCGGTTGCCAAGACACCCTACAGTCTAGCACCACCCGAGATGCAAGGGCGGCCAAAGCCGCTGTAGGAACTTCCAGGCCCTGGTTCTATCCACTCAAATCCAATTCCATGGGAAGCCCCAATTTCACCTATCAAAAGGAAGACGGATCCTTCCGTTGTACACTGATCGTCATGAACGTATCAAGCCAACCGTCAGGAACCGATAACCATCCCCGAGGATCGACAACCTATTCGAGTAGTTGCAGGATGCAACTTATCTCTCAAAAATCGGCCCCCGCTCGGGTTATCACCAGGTTCGTGACAGTATAACCAACATTACCAAAAACCGCATCCCCAAACTCGATGCAAGCAATACAAGCCTCCCCTCTGTCAATAGGCCTAACCAACACACTAACGGTATTCATGGACTTAATGAACAAAGTGTGTAGGCCGTAATTAGACGATTAATAATCATATTCATGGTCAACATTCTCACCTACTCAAGGAAGATCATGTGAAACATCCCAAGCTCATTTTAGAACTCCTCCGAGATCAGAAATCGTGCGCCAAGTTCCCGAAGTGCGAATTCTGACCCCGAAAATAACATTTCACCGGTTCTGTAGTCAACCATGAAGGAATTCGAACTCAGGCTAAACGTAACCCGTTACGCCAAGCGCCGAGCATAAATCCGAACTCCGAAGGTTTTCGTAAACCCATTTCCGACAAGAGCCACTGATTTCGCTATTCCATCCCTCCGGGACCCGACTTGTTGTACAGGGGTTCCCGAGAATACTGTTCGTGGCCGGACATGAATAAGGGTATTGCCTTGTATCTAGCCGAGTGCCTCACTTACTCCAAGGTCAAGGCGGAATACCGAAAACCATCTCTCAATCATCTCCGGTAAGGATGGTCGATCTACGTCCCGCCCTCTTCGGAGTGCCCTCCAGAGAATCGCTAGGGAAGCGACTAGACCTCATCACCTCACACCACTTCCAGGCTAACGGTCAGAACGGAAAGACGATCCAAACGTTTAAAGAGATGCTGAGAGCGTGTATGGTTGCCTCCGTAGAAAGTCACGACACTCACCTTCCCCTGGTCGAGCTCACCTGTGACATCGGCTTCCATGCCAGCACTAAGTGCGCACCCTTCAATCTCTAGATGGACGCAAGTGTCGGTCACCGCTCTATCGGCTAGAAGCTGACGGTCGACAACTTGCAAGGTCCGACGTCTATCTCTACCCGTGGAACACTAGAAACATCCCGTACCCGGCAGAAGAGCTACGTAACCAACCAGAAGAAAAATCCTCAAGCCCCAAAGTGGCGATAGAATACTTCCCAAGATATCGCCATAGAAGGGGATAGTCTGCTTCTGGAAACGCGGCAAACTGAGCCCTAGGTACACCGGTCCAAACCAAGTCTTAGGACTTGCCGATCCGGTTGTTTACCGCCATCACCACCCCAGATCCCTCTAAACGTTCAGAATTTGTTCCTTGCCTCACATTCGAAGGTGTTCATCGGATAAGACCAGCGTCACCCCTCTAGACAAGGTCAAGATCGTTGCCAAACCCGATTTCCTTGATGAACCTCTTAAGTGGTTGACTACAAGGTCAAAACAACCTAGACAGAACCTTGTTCCCATCACTAAGTTCGGTGGAACCCCCGACGTAGTCCTAAAACCGCGTGAAGACGCAGGGACCGAAACTCGTCAGGAGAATCCACCTTGATCCGACGGCACTTCTTCCCCATGGGACAAACTAAATTTCGGGACGAAATTCCTTCCAACTCGGGGAGAATGTGACAACCGTCAAATTTCAGGTGCTCTTTACGTTCTATGTCTCTCGTTTTGTCTATTGTGTCTTTAAATTGAACCTTTACCGGAAACGCGCTCGTGTTGGAATCACAACCGGAATCAAATAATATAAGTCCTAATGCCAAGAAAACACATAATGAACTTTCCTAAGTTCACAACGTAACATACTTTAAAACTTTAGTTAACGAAAAGGTCCAACGAAACAATAACGCAGAAATAACAAAAACAGCAAAAATCAAAATTTTGTTACAAAAGTGGTCCAGGACGACGCACAGAGACCTTGTGCGCCGTCCTGGAGGGACTAACTCCGAAAATTTTTCAAATTTTTGCATGTCTCGGTTTTCTACAAATCTCAACCAATTAAACTCGGACTTAGACCATCATTTACTGCATTTTGCAGTACCAATACACCCCTTTAATGATTTTCTTTATTTCTATTTCATTTTCTCATTTACATAATCTAAAAACATAAAAACACACACAAACCTCACTCTTCTCTCTAAAACCTCCCAAGAACCTCCCTTGTTCCAGTAAATCACAGCCATCAAACACCATTTTCATCCATTAAAATCGTCCAAATAATCCAAAGAAACAAAAGGAACCAAAAGATTTCGGCCAAGGACCATTTTTGTAAGGATTTTCGGAGCTCAAACATCACCAAATCATCATCCAAGCGATTTCCCACCGGTAGATTTCTTTTAACTTACTGTTTTTGTATAAATAACACCTTGCATGGATGATCTATGGATTTAAAATGAGTTTTTTCAAAGATTTGTAACGTTTTATGTACAAAAACGATTTTTAACCGAAATGTTGTTTAGATCTATGTTTTTATGAATAAAAACACTTTAGAAACACTGGAAATGAAGTTTTAATAAGCTTAGACTAATTGCATGTCGAAATCCGTGGCTAAAATAATCGTTTAAACTCGAAAAACCCGAAAAATGCAACTTGTGCGCCGTCCAAAGGCTCTAGGACGACGCAGCGGGCTTATTTACTTCCTGTGCGTCGTTCCTAAGGCCAAGGACGACGCACAGAGCTGCATTTTTACCCGAAATTAAACGTTTTGACATTTTTAAGCTCGTTTGACCCGCTGACTTTTTGACACTTTCATTTTTAGGACTGAGTTTGATCAAATTAATGTATTGGTGACTTGAAATGGACCTTTTGGACTTAAATTAACTCGTATATATATATATATGTTATCGTGTTATAGGCAATTGTGAGCGGAAATGGAGATTGGATTTTTGGATCTGAAATTTGAGCGCGGAAGCGCTGCCCAAATTTCATTAGAAAAGTCCAAACCAATTCAGCGACCAAAGTTGCTTGTAACATAATAATAATAAACGTTAAAATTGGACTTTTGGACAAAAACGTGACAATTACCACTTCGGACTATTTTGGACAATACTTAACCTTGACACTTAAAGTTTAAGTAAATCTTATCTATTACTTTACATAAAAATAACATAATAAGATAATAACTAATTAGACTATCTTGGTCATAATAGGCGACCCGTGATTCCCGGCTTCCACTCCGACCGATTCCCGAGTTCTTTGTCTTCGCAATCAGTGAGTTACACCCCTCCTTACTCTTACATTTTAAGTACTCTTTTTGGGGGAAACATGAGATCAAAATATTTTGTGAACAATATCTTTTAGGTGAAACTGTTTTACGCGCTTGAACTTACGTATAACGTTTTGTGATCTATTTTTGGAAACTTTATGAACTATTGAGCTATTTATCTATTTTTGGAAACTTTATGAACTATTGAGCTATTTATCTATTTCTGGAAACTTTATGAACTATCGAGTGTGACAACCGTCAAATTTCAGGTGCTCTTTACGTTCTATGTCTCTCGTTTTGTCTATTTTGTCTTTAAATTGAACCTTTATCGGAAACGCGCTCGTGTTGGAATCACAACCGGAATCAAATAATATAAGTCCTAATGCCAAGAAAACACCTAATGAACTTTCCTAAGTTCATAACATAACATACTTTAAAACTTTAGTTAACGAAAAGGTCCAACGAAACAACTATGCAAAAACAGCCAGAACACAAAAATTATTACAAATTTGGTCCAGGACGACTGTGACGTCCCTTCAATTTGAAGTACTTATGTTACCGCTATTATTTATATTTTATTCGCAATTGATTTCGACCCTTGTATTTCGCTTTGTTTTGCTCACGATTTACTGTTATCGAGTATCGGGTTTTTTTGTATTTGTTGATTCGTCCCCTGAGACGTAATAATATTAATTTATCTAAGTGCCAATTAGTTAGTATCCTCATAATTATAAGTTAGAAGGTTTATGCCAAATATGTCGGTTATCGGATCCTTTATACTCGAGATATCGCACTTTTGCTCTTGTTTATCTTTTACCGAAATCGTGCGAATCTGGAAATCGAAAGTGAAAATATAATATTAAATGAACCTAATATAAAGTAAATCAAAGTATGAACTTTCCTAAGTTCAACGCAAAAAGAATCGGGAACTTTCGACGAACGAAACTCCTTAACGGTCAAAAACAAGTCTGCCGAACCAGCCGACCAGCCAGCAGCTGGCAAGGCTTCAGCCGGCGGCTGAGCCCCTCCAGCAGGCGGCTGGATGTGTCTGGACAGGTGTTGGTGACTCATTTTTGCATGAGAATCGATTGGGACAAGTGTCTAAACCCGATTGGACCTCCCATTCTGCCAGAAATACTGTCCCCAAAGTGATAATAGCCCAATTTCTTTCATTTTCTTTCATTTTGTATTAATAAAACACACACACACCTTTGGTTTCTTTGAAAACTCTCTCAACTTTCCTTCATATTGTGGCTGTAAATCCATCAAACAACCCTTAAAATCATCACAATAAACTGTTTTTAACACCAAAGAGAGCAAAGGGTGGTAAGTCTTTCGGTTGGATACTTGGGTTTCATCATTTTCGGGTTAAATCTCCATCAAAATCATCATCAAATCGTCTAGATCATAACTCTTTCATGTTCTTGAGGTATAATCACTTTTTCCCACTGATTTGCTTACATTTTTACACTTGCATGTTTAATCTAACATCAAATAAAGGTTTTTGTAAAGTTTTTGTGGAGATCTAACTAAGAACATAAGTTTTATAAACTTTTTTTTTACTAAAATCTTGATGTAAAAAGTTATTATTTGAAGAAATCTATGGATGTTATTAAAGGTTTTTTTTAGTTGCATGTCGAAATCTACCGAAAATACTCTTGAAAACGCTTAAAATCGCAAAAATGACAAAAATCCGGAGCTGACTGTGGAGCTCCAGCCGGCGGCTGGATCAGTCTGTCAACTCCAAATCTTCGTTTTTGCTAACTATCGGTGGTTGTCTTGTGTTTTGGAGGCGGATATTCTCATCACTACACCACTGAAGTTGTCATTCCAGATCCTTGTCAAATCAAGCGGGTGTTAGCGGTATAACTTGTTACTCTTGTGAATCTTTCGATTTCATTATATTCATTATTCGGTTTTAGCCTTGAAATCGGTTAGGATTAACTATTAGACCAACACTCGTCGTATTTTATCGGTTTGGACTGAGATTTGGACAAATAAAGTTAAAATATAAGTTAACCAAAGTATTGTATTAAAGTTAATATGGTATTATGTATTATGAATAATGGTTTAAAATGCAATTGTTGTTAAGCGGGAAAGTGATTGAAATTTGGACGAATATTTTATGACTCGGAAGCGCTGCCGAAATTTCAACTCACGACCTTTGCGACATTAAAACACTTATATAAATAAATAGTATACAAAAGTAACATATATTACAATAACATCGTTTTTGGACTCAAAGACGCCAACGCAATCAAAAATGTCATAATATTACTTAAAAATGGACATTTTAAACCTCGTCGCGATATCAAACTTCGCCACAAATTGTTGAACCTCGTTTTAATTCAACGAAATATGTTTTTTTTACGACAAGCTTTATAAAATGGTTTTGAAAGGAATTTTACTCTAAACATTTTGGTAAGAAAGGACTTCAAATTATTCAAAGTGTCAAATTGGACTTTTAAATTGACTTTGACTTTTAATAAGTCAACCTAATTGACATTTGACTTTTATAAGTCAACATCTTTAATCTTGGTCAATATAATGAACATCGGTATTAATATTCTTTTCGACTCAGAGTTATCACTTGTTTCCAACGGTCGCTGTTGACTTGAAAGATCGATATCTTGTCGATCGGCCCCTTTTCTGGCGCGGAACATCGTCTTCTTAATCCGTCATCCTTATTCGACTTATTAATCGTTGGAATGTTATAATTTAACTTAATCTTAACCGACAAGGCTAAACCGAACTATACTTGTAGAGATACTGAGACTATATTATTGTTGTTTAGGGCACTTAGACGGTGGAGTTGTAGCTCCGTGATTGTTTATCCGAGATTTGCTGAAGCTTGTATTGTGAGTTATTCGTAGCCCTTGTCTTAAATACTTTTGGGCTGTAAAGCGTACTTTAAAATTTGTTTGTTTAAATAGTAGGCGTAATGTATATCTTGTCTGCTTAAATGTTAGACGTCATCTTGTCTGCTTAAATGTTAGACGTCATCTTGTCTGCTTAAATGTTAGGCGTCATCTTGTCTGCTTAAGGGCTAGACGTCATCCTGTCTGCTAAATGTTAGACGTCATCTTGCCTGCTAATTGTTAGACGTCATCTTGTCTGTTTAATGCTAGACGTTATCTTGTTTGCTAATAAATTGCTAGACGTTATCTTATATCTTGCCTACTAAATTTTTAGATGTTGTTGTATTTCTTGTCTGCTTAATCGTTAGACGCTATTGATTACCTTATTTCCTAAGAGAATAGGTCTACCTTATAAACTTGTCGTTGGGTCAACTTTTACTTAAAATTGTGAATAATTCACCAACATGTTGTTGATGTCGTTTTAACGCTTTGCAGGAAATTGAGGATTTCCGTTGATCATGCCATAGTTTATTTTCGGATCGCTTGCTTTTGGGAAATTTGAATTTGAATTGTTTATTGTAATTTCCATGACGATCCGTTTGTTTATTTCTTTTGGAATTGTATTTGTACTTGGCGTCTTATCGCCTTTGACTTTATGATGTATTTTGTAACATTTGGCATGATCTATTTAATGTGATGTTTTGTTTATCGGTTATATTGTCGTAATCTTGACTCTTGATATTATAACTGGAACGCCTCGTGTTTCCGCTCCAAGCGGGGTGTGACAACGACGCACACAAGCCTTGTGCGCCGTCCTGGCAGGACGAATTTTGTAATATTTTTAAATAAATTGCATGCCTCGATTTCCTACACATTTTCACCCAATCAATCTCGGTTTCTAGCCATTATTTATTGCTTTTGCAGTACCAACACACCACTTAATTGTTTTTGTTTACTTTCATTTCATTTTACCATTTTATAAAAACAAAACACACACAAAACCCATTTTTCCCTCAAACTCTCTCTAGCAAACACCTTGTTCCAGTAAATCACAGCCCTAGAACACCATTTTCATCCATTAAAATCGTCCAAATAATCCAAAGAAACAAAAGGAACCAAAAGATTTCGGCTAAGGACCATTTTTGTAAGGATTTTCGGAGCTCAAACATCACCAAATCATCATCCAAGCGATTTCCACCGGTAGATTTCTTTTAACTTACTGTTTTTATTCAAATAACAACTTGCATGGATGATCTATGGATTTAAAATGAGTTTTTACAAAGATTTATAACGTTTTATGTACAAAAACGATTATTAACCGAAATATTATTTAGATCTATGTTTTTATTAATAAAAACACTTTAGAAACACTGGAAATGACATTTTAATAAGTCTAGACCGATTGCATGTCAAAATCCGTGGCCAAAATAGTCGTTTTGCTCGAAAAATCCCGAAAACACGTCATGTGCGCCGTCCCTATGACCAGGACGACGCAGCGGGGTGAAATTTGGCTTCTGTGCGCCGTCCAAATGGTCACAACGGCGCACAGGCCTGACTGATTTTCCCGAATTGCTTTATTTTGACGTTTTGAACTTGTTTGACTTGCTGACTTTTCGTAAATACTATTTTGGGACTGAGTTTGGAAAATAAATATATATTGGTGACTTGTAATAGACTTTTGGAACTTAAATGATCTCGTTTGAACATAATGTTGTGTTATATGTAAATTGTGAGCGGTATTGACATTTGGATTTTTGGATATGAAATTTGGGCGCGGAAGCGCTACTCAAATTTCATTAGAAAAGTCCAAACCAATTCAGCGACCAAAGTTACTTGTAACATAATAATAATAAACGTCAGAATTGGACTTTTGGACAAAAATGTAACATAAACCGTTTTGGACTATTTTGGACAATACTTAACCTTGACACTTAAAGTTTAACTAAAAAACCTATCTATGTTATATTAAGTACAATAACATAATAAGATAATAATAATTGGACTATCTTGGTAATAATTGGCGACCCGTGATTCCCGGCTTCTGCTCCGACCGATTCCCGAGTTCTTTGCCTTCGCAATCCGTGAGTTACACCCCTCCTTACTCTTACATTTTAAGTACTCTTTTTGGGGGAAACATGAGATCAAAATCTTTTGTGAACAATATCTTTTATGTGAAACTGTTTTACGCGCTTGAACTTTCGTACAACGTTTTGTGATCTATTTTTGGAAACTTTATGAACTATTGAGCTATTTATCTATTTTTGGAAACTTTACGAACTTTGCAACTGTACGACTTTTGGAACCTTCGAGAACTATTGGACTATTTTGGAACTTTGCGAACTAATATGCGTAGACAATATCATTTATTCGGATTGGCTTACTTTAGACTAAATAGGTTTGCCTCTTTGGATATTTGATTAGACAATGATAGCTTGATTGTATTTGGAGCAAAACCCTAGGTGAGGATATAAACGCCGTAAGTACAAACGACCAATTTTTAGAAACAGGACGGACAAAGTGCCCCGCAACTTTTTAGAACTACTCCCTTCACACTATTAACAATAGCCGTTAGTAAATATGGGTATCGATACTTAGGAGCGGTCACTCCTTACTTAAGGGTAGCAACCTGGGTACATATTACTAAGTTCTCGCGAACTCGATCTTTAGACTGGAACTAGGGGCGTGTGTTTGACCAGAAATCGGATTAGTGTGCAAAATCTTACGTTATATTAAGCTTAGTGGTTGGTACAACTCGAGGATCATATGTCTTTATTATTTACGCATATGCTTACTTACTGTCTTACACATGTGGATTAATCCACGGCTGAGGTAATGACTACGCACTTTTACCGCTTGCTACGCGACTTGACTTTGAACTTATCTTGAACTTTTATTGACTTTGAACTTATCTCGAACTTTTATGAACTTTGAACTTATCTTGAACTTTTATGAACTTTGAACTTATCTTGAGCTTTTATGAACTTTGAACTTATCTTGAACTTTTATGAACTTTGAACTTATCTTGAACTTTTATTGACTTTGAACTTATCTTGAACTTTTATGAACTTTGAACTTATCTTGAACTTTCATGGACTTGAAACTTGCCTCGAACTTTTACGAACTCTAAACTCTTGACTTGAACTATTACGACAGTATATAAACTATCTTCATGCGATTGCTCATCCGCTTACTTCTTTTGGAAAACTTTGTACTTATATATATATATATACTTGTCGAACTTTTATTAGAAACCTTTGGTCAACTTATAAACTGTAACTCACTCACTACGTTTTCGTAGTTGACACTTTATCTCATGTTTCAGGCACTAAGCGTAAGTTATGAAGTGCATTGCTCAGGCGGGTCAAGCCAATTATGTGAAGTGTACCTCGGGAAGAAGACCTTATTTTGGGAATTTTTAGTCAAAAACATTTTATTATGTGTTATGGTCTTAAACGTTGGATCTTGGTTGTATCTTTGAATTTTTGTACTTCTCCAACTTTAATCTTAATGACTTGAACCGTTGATTTTAGTATAACCTGTGAAATGATTCTTTGCTCTTCACATCTCGTGTTTCCGCTTTAGCGGGGTGTGACATCGAGCTACTTATCTATTTTTGGAAACTTTACGAACCTTGCAACTATACGACTTTTGGAACCTTTGAGAACTATTGGACTATTTTGGAACTTTGCTAACTAATATGCGTAGACAATATCATTTATTCGGATTGGCTTACTTTAGACTAAATAGGTTTGCCTCTTTGGATATTTGATTAGACAATGATAGCTTGATTGTATTTGGAGCAAACCCTAGGTGAGGATATAAACGCCGTAAGTACAAACGACCAATTTTTAGAAACAGGACGGACAAAGTGCCCCGCAACTTTTTAGGACTACTCCCTTCACACTATTAACAATAGCCGTTAGTAAATATGGGTATCGATACTTAGGAGCGGTCACTCCTTACTCAAGGGTAGCAACCTGGGTACATATTACTAAGTTCTCGCGAACTGGATCTTTAGACTGGAACTAGGGGCGTGTGCTTGACCAGAAATCGGATTAGTGTGCAAAATCTTACGTTATATTAAGCTTAGTGGTTGGTACAACTCGAGGATCATAGGTCTTTATTATTTACGCATATGCTTACTTACTGTCTTACACATGTGGATTAATCCACGGCTGAGGTAATGACTACGCATTTTACCGCTTGCTACGCGAATTGACTTTGAACTTATTTTGAACTTTTATGAACTTTGAACTTATCTTGAACTTTTATGAACTTTGAACTTATCTTGAACTTTCATGGACTTTGAACTTGTCTCGAACTTTTACGAACTCTAAACTCTCGACTTGAACTATTACGACAGTATATAAACTACCTTTATGCGATTGCTTAACCCCTTACTTCTTTTGGAAAACTTTGTACTTATATATACACTTGTCGAGCTTTTACTAGAAACCTTTGGTCAACTTATAAACCGTAACTCACTCACTACGTTTTCGTAGTTGACACTTTATCTCATGTTTCAGGAATTAAGCGTAAGTTTTGAAGTGCATTGCTCAGGCGGGTCAAGCCAATTATGTGAAGTGTACTCTGGGAAGAAGACCTTTACTTTTGGGAATTTTTAATTAAAACAGTTTATTATGTATTATGGTCTTAAACTTTGAATCTTGGTTGTATCTTTGAATTTTTGTACTTTTCCAACTTTAATCTTAATGACTTGAACCGTTGATTTTAGTATAACCTGTGAAATGATTCTTTACTCTTCACATCTCGTGTTTCCGCTTTAGCGGGGTGTGACATATCACCATCTTCGTGAGCAAATCGAACAAGGTGAACTCAATTTACTCAAAGTTCACACAGATGATAATCTAGCCGATCTCTTTACGAAGGCTCTGTCAAAAGCGAAAGTAACTCACCATGTTGAGATAATAGGACTTCGTTTAGCTAGTAATCACATGTTATTCTGCGTCTAGATTTGGATAAAGGATGTAATAAACAATTTTATTATTAAATGAAAGAAATATTGGATATATAAGTTTTTTCATTTATTATATTAATTGTATCATATTTTTCATGTTTTAATCCGTGAATAATATTTTTAACATATATTATTTTTCTAAATATCCGTTGTCGATTAATTATATGGGAATATGATTAAACTAAGACAATATCTGAGTGTTTGGTCAACTGGACTCACCAACTCACATAGTATCCACAAGATGCATACTGGATTATCCAATCAATGAATTATAATTTTATGGATCTTAGTGATTAAGTATACTTCATAAATGATTGATTTATTTGTCCTTAGACTTGAGATGCAAGAAGTTACACATGTATGGAGTGCATTATTTGATCATAGTTCCACCTATCCTGAATAAGGATAGTAAAAAGACTATTTTTGGTAATATAGTGAAATACATGGCTAACGCTTGTATGCAAGATATGATTTGGTCCTTCAGCTTGCAACTGAAGTATGATACTACTGGGTCACTCATGAATACTTAAAGATGTATATCCGGCCGGATCCAATATTAATCCAGATATGTCTCAATTTAATTTGGTAATCTCAAGTAATTTGCGAAATGAGAAACAGAAAGTTAAAAGATGGAATGACCTAGATCCATATCCATATTTAACTGGAGTATCTGTAACAACAGGATAGTAAACTCAAACATAGACTCACAACGACTTTTGGAAACTTCACTCGTGTATTTATAGGAGCATTGGCCGTGTTGCTAGACGCTACCCAATGTTATCACATTTATTGAGACATGCTCAAAGTGGGAGCTGTTGGTGTTTGAACATGTCAAATAACATGTGTGTCTATAAATAATGAGCCTACGGGGTTGCACACATTGACATTTATACATGACTATACGTTTATATATTTATTATATGGGTTAATGTTGTCAGAACATAACATACTTTGGCCAAATGTTTATTTTGTATAACATACTTTTTTTTTGTTTATTTAGGTACCTCAACTCCCTAAACCGGTTAATTAAACACCTAGTGACTTATTACCAGTTAAATACATGACGCAAAGATGACGTCATCCACCCACCTACCTTATTTATTGTCTTCTTCTCTCATTCTACTGATTCAACAAAAAGAAAAACCCCAAATTCAAATATCAACCCTAATTGCCAATGATGAAGACATTAACCCCACAATTTTTAACTCGTTTTCATTATAAAACCCAAATTCATCTTCATTGCCACGTGGAGGTAAATCACCGCCATCCGCCATTGTTGTAAGCTCTGCCCGGCGATTGAATCGGAGAAATCTTTGTGACGATGGATATGGAATGGTGGATTGATTTTACAGATCTGAAATGGTAATGGTGGTGAAAAGGAGTAAATGGTGGTGGTGGTGAAGCTTAGTATGTCGGAAGTGGAGCAACAAAGTGTGGCAGTTATGGATTTGCTGGTGTGGCGGAGGTGTGGCGGTGCATATGACGGTGAACTGGTGAAGTGATTTGTATTTGAGAGTCGCGGGCTTTGGAGTAGAGAAGCTGGACAAGAAACTAGCCAACTAGTAAGCTGGACCAAAAAAGGGTATGCTGATAATGGTCAAAGGGAATCGTTACTGCAGTATGGAGAAAATTTTATATGAATTCATTAAGTAGTTACAACACACCTTCATTTTGTGCATCCAGTTCCAAGATCATGAAAGATGCAACTAACCATGGAGAATTTTATGTTTTTCAGATCCCAAACCGGCCTTCCAAATAGCACAAATGTTTTAGTTTTTTAATGGAAAAACGGAGGGTGTTTCCTCTTGTACAGCTTGAGGCCTATTTTGTTTTGTCAAACTGTGTTTTACATAAAAGTCTTACGCAAAAGGTAAAAAAAAAATACATAATTTAGGAAACACTTCGTCGGTCAATTTTGCTTTTTGTAAGTTTATACATCAACATAACAATTCATGTAGTTTCTTGCTTGCTTGGCGAAACGCCGTAATGATGACAAGTTTAGGCCAATTATTTGGATTTTTTTTTTTTTTTGCAGTACAAACAGTAAGTCAAGGTTGTGGTTGCCTAGATTTTATAACATGGATTTGGGTTTTATAATGAAAACGGGTTAAAAATAGCAAACGGGTCAAGTTATTTGGGTAACCTGAAACCAACAGGTAGTCGGTCAAATTGAATCTCAAAATCATTATTATAATAAGTACGTTATTCATTTTAAAAGTTTCAAAGAGTTGAGGTACCTAAATAAACAAAACAAAAGTATGTTATACAAAATAAACATTTGGCCAAAGTATGTTATGTTCTCACAACATTAACCCTTTATTATATATTACTTAATATGTTAAGTGTAATATTTAATAAAAGGAGGATTTATTATGTAATTATGGAGGTTTCCTAATTATAATACAACTTGTTCACCAAGGCATTGCTTAACTATATAAGGACCACCAAGTCCCTTATTTAACCTACAGAATAATCGATTTAGGGGATCACCACAAATCGATTTCTTTCTCTCCCTTGGCTATCGATCGGCCAAACAATCCAAAGTGGGTTTTAGTTAGTTTGGTTCGAATACAAGGGTTCACGAATACCTTTGAGGTGAGTTTCGAGCATACGGTTTAAAGCAAGCAAGTTGCTAGGAGCTAGACAAAGGTTGTAGAACAAGTAAACGTGTACTAGCATACAAGTATATGTTGCCAAAGGAGGTGTCGTGTACAAGCCTGTAGTAGGATTTCACTATAAATCCTAAACGAGGTAAATCATCAACAAATTCATAATTTGTAACCTAGTTAATATTGATTATGTGTTTGATTCTAATTGCTTCTGCTGCTTGTTGTTTGACAATCTGATTAGATATATACCTATATAACACCCATAATATTTTAAAAAGATCTTCATATACTTATGTTTTTACATAATACTAACGAGAAATTTTGTCCATCGTATATTGGCCAGGGAAGAGAGTCGAACTCGATTCTCTCGAAAAAAGGATGCACTAAAACAACTTTGGCGACCTACTCTTTAGTCATAACTTTGCAACAAAGTGTTTATGTGTTAATTAGGTTTTTTATTCAAATAGATATATATATGGTGGTGGATGGAGTACAACGTGGATTTCCCACGTATTGACCATGTGCCTCAACCACTCCAACAACATGCTATTTGATAATACTTTTGTTTTAAAATAAATAAATACGGGCACTAATTTTATACAATTAATAGTAGAAAACAAAAACTAAATGAAAACGTGATACCTGGTTTAATATTGTAACCCAAAAGACGAACAAAGTTATTCGCATAACAATATATGTATACATATTATATGTTTCGGTAAAAGAATTTACAGCAAATTATGTAACTAAATATTTTATTTAATAGTGTAAAAAGGTAAGAAGTAAAAAAAATTCAATTAAAAGATAAGCGAAATAATAATAGATATCTAAAAGAGTTTAAAAAAAAATGGTATGTTTTGTAATAAAGTCTTGGTCTTTCTTTTAACTTTAATTTAATTCTTCAACAAAAATGAAGACCATGGGACTTGAACCCGGGTTACGTGTGAAGTGTGTGTGCGTCTTACAACTCGAGCAGTTAATGCCTTAGTTACCAAATCTAGTTGGAAATGGTATATATATATATATATATATATATATATATATATATATATATATATATATATATATATATATATATATATATATAGGGTGAGGTTCAATAGAGATCTCCAATTTGCTAGAGATCTAGGGATCCACTTATTAGCCACTCATTTTTCCCTTAATAATTTTTTTTTTTTTTTTTTTTTTTTTTTTTTGCTATGTTTTACTTAACTTTTTTTTTTTTTTTTTTTCAAAATCACATGTGATTTTTTTTGTAAAAAATTGAAATCACATGTGATTTTCAAAAACCAAAATTTATAAATTTTAAAATCACTTGTGATTTTTTTTTTGTCGAAAATCACATGTGATTTTGTAAGCAAAATTGTTTGTAGGTTAAAAATCACATGTGATTTTGGTAAAAAATAATCAATAATTTTTAAAATCAAACGTGATTTTACCCAAAAAAGATTTGTAGATTGAAAATCACATGTGATTTTTAAAAGTAAGGTTGAAAATCAAATGTGATTTTCGAAAAAAAAAAAAAAAAAAAAAAAAAAAGTAAATAAAAAGGAAAAAGAAAAAAAAAATAATTTTGAAAAAAAAAAAAAAAAAAAACAAAGATATAAGGAAAAATGAGTGGCTAGAAAGTGGATCCCTAGATCTCTAGAAAAATAGAGATCTCTTTTGAACCCCAATCTATATATATATATATATATATATATATATATATATAAAACTTTGACACTGTTCATGAAACAGTGACAAGTTCCAAATTTAAATATATAGAATATAATATCCCAAAACTATTACAAATTAGTTACCACAAATGAATATATCAGTTTTATAGTTTCATAGATGAAGGGCTAAATTTAACAAAGACATAAATAAGGGTTTAATCTGTTTTTTTAACTTTTATTTAAAGAAACCGAGTAATCCTACATGTAAAATTAATATCCTACGTGGATTAACCATAAAAAATGATTTTTCCTATTGGTCCACCTAGGACTGGTGATGTAGACGGCCTAATGGTTTGACATGTGTATTGGTGGAACTCATATTTGGTATTTTATATATATATACTAGGGAAATTAAAAGGCTGTGCGGAGCACAGCCCTGATTGGATTAAAATTTAATTTAACAAATAGATATAACGAAAGCAGAGAATATCAAATATTTGTGGTTGAACTAAAATAAAATAAAAGCATTTATACATACACTAATTAAAAGAGGACAATAATAACAACATAGGATTTAAATAGTTGAGGGCCAAAGAAACATATGAGAATTTACTATTACAAAATCATTGCAAATAAACTGACCAAAATGTATTAGATTATAATAATAATGTTTGTTTGAATAATTTAGAGGCTTCATTGCGAATTTTAGTGTGTAAACTACTCTTGCCTAAATACCATCTACCTATCGTTGTTCATTTTTATGGATGTTCTTCAAATTGTACACTCCGTACAACATTTATATTCGTTGTAGCAATTTGTATCTTTGTAGAACCGAAAACCACTATAAACAAGGTTATGGAGACATTTGAAAATATAAAGTTATAAAATAAAGACAAAAAGTGATATGTTTAATAAGCATTTTATTTGTTCAACTTAATTAACGAACCAATGTTCATTCAAAACCATTAAAATTTCACAATAATGATAAAAATGAAAATGAATGAACAATTGAAAGGGACTTGCTTAAAATATTACTTCGTATTATGATCCTAATGAACTCAATTGCAAGACAAACTAAAAAGAAAAATAGTAAAAACGGTTTAACTTACAAATTACAAATTGAAAGCCCTTTAGACATGTACATTTTCTTTGTATATATAATATATTTCTTCCTAAGATGTTGCTTGAACTCTATATCAAATTCATTCACGGAAATACGAGTTTGGATTTACAGACCATGTGGTTAAACATATTTACATGTGTCGATGGTTAGAAGTAACATGCTATCAGTTATAAGAAACAACATAGCAAAATGCATCGTTAATGGTATAAGTATTCACCCAAATTTTACAGACATTGTATATAATTAATCTTCGCCGTTGAAACACATTTTTAAATTTTTAAGTACGTATACATTCATCTTAAACAACCATAGCAATTTCAATATCTTAAAGCACGGATCATGCAAAGAATACAAGCATAGCATATAGTTATGTTGGAACCCCGACAAACACTGACAAAACACGATAAAAAGAAATTCAACATACACCGAAAACAAGTAAAAGTACTCTATGTTCATGTACCCAAACAGAATAGTCGATAGTTATACCAAATGCAGATGGTAGATTGTTGCTAGCATTACAACAGAAAAACAATTTTCTGCTGATGAGTTCAAGAGTTTTGTGGAATGAGGATTCTATTTAGGGTCGATGTCCTTGAGAGCACAGATCTGCTCCTCTCCCATAGCAGACATCACACTCACGACCAAGTCCTTTCCATCTGCAAATTCTTCCTTGATCTGCACTCACACAAACCGATAACAAAGTCATTAGCAACTAAATTACCTACTTGTACACGATCATTGTTTCAAATAAATCCATGCAACATCCTGAAAAACAAACCCTTCGTCTTCATTTCGATTTTCAATAAATTATTGTAGTTTTCATAATATTCAGGAAGTGCTTTTAATACCAATTAAAATGACAATACAACTTTGAAAGGCCTTCGAAGGAAGGAAAACTTGATAAGAGAAGAAGCACATGTTTCTTGTAACTTTTATAAACTAAAGATAATCCAAATACAACATAGGCATTGAGGAAACATCTAAGGTTATGTATTCATAACATATGAAGTGAGGTTTTTCGAAAAAATTCATAAACTAAATACCAAATTGATAATACAATAGAAACCATAAATAATACTCACTTAAAATGTGACCAACCGTCCATAAGAAATACAGAATTAAGCCGCCATGACATACCTGGGTCAGAAGAGCATCAACAATTGGGAGCTTCAGGTCATCCTTGGTGTTGCCATTTTCAGTCAGCAAATGTTTATAATTAAAATCAAACTAATACTTGAACAAAATAAATAATCAAGACTAAATAGAATAAACCGTACAAATCCATCCTCAGATATATCAATCAGCTGGTAATCAGTACGGTTGACATGGGGAACCTGCAAAACAGATATATAAAAACACAAGTTAATTCTATAGAAGAAGGTACATAAAGACACGACACGAAGAAAACATAAAGAAAAAAAAAATCAATTACATCACAATTGTGGGACGAGGGCACAATATCCTCAAGCTTTTTCCCATTAAAAATGTCGATTGCAACAAAGTGACACTTAGCATGACCGTGCTTGCCAGTCTTGGAGGTAGAAACTTCAACAACCTGTAAAATTTAGTAAAACCACCATGAATAAGTTAATATTACCATCAACATCATAAAATCCTGGCTCCTAACATATTCATCAACTAAAAGGTCTAACAAGATAAGTATTCGGTTCAATATCGCAAATAAGTTCACTGCGCATTCAGAATCATGAGCTAGTTGACCATTTATTTTTTCTTCTCAATTTATCGAAAACACATGATACATATATGATACTATCCACTTTCATCAAAAACAGTTAAATTGATCATAAGCAATCAGAAAAAGACAAACATGTTAGTCAATGACACTTACCTCGAAGGCTTTTCCGGTCACCCGCAAACATTTTCTTATATTCATCATGCAAAAAGCACTCAAGAAACAAACCGTTGGCTTTTAATAAAATAGGAAAAGTTGAAAAATTAAAACGTGAACCAACCTGTTTAGGGGCATTCAATATCCGAGTCCATCTAATCCATCAATACCTACAAACGATTAAGCACTAAATTTAAGTATTGTAAGGAAAAGATTCATAAAAAGACATTGCAATATCTACAAACCTGAAATTTTTCTAACACTGCTGTCTATAAAAAAAAAACTCCATTGTTGATTTTGCAATAAAGAAATAGAAGAGAAAGTGAGATGGAGTGTGGGAAAGTAGAAAGATATGATGGTAAGAACAAGAAGCATGTTTATTCATGAATAAGGGGAAGGAAGAAAGAATGGTGAAAGGACGATTCGGTAGGTATGGTTGAAGATTTTGGGAACTTTTTGGGTCTGTGTACTCTAAAAATAAATTATTACTTTTTTATTATATTTTTCTTTTTCTTATTTTATTTTCTTAACATGTATACGTGGTAAGTTTTGAAGGGATGAGTTTGGCTACGTGTCCACTTATGAAGATGTCACAAAAACAATAGACTTCATTTTATAAATAAGGTATATATATATATATATATATATATATATATATATATATATATATATATATATATATATATATATATATATATATATATATATATATATATGAAAGGATTTTTATAAACCAATACTTAAAGCAAACTATGTAAAAGAGTATTAAAAAAATAATTTATTATATGCATAATTTTGTATTATGTTTATTTATTAAGATATAACAAACTTTAAAAAACAAGTTTTGATATGCATCAAAATATATGTCGATTAGGGGTTGTGCATCAAATTCATGGTTTTGTGCAGTAAATATTCAAATTTGATTCACAACAACAAGATTACCCATTTTTTATGTACTACAAAACTTCGTTTTTTAAAGTTTGAAATATGGTTAAAATGAACGATAATTCAAAATATCTAATATTATAAATTATTTTTTAATTTGTTTTTTACTTATTTTACCTTAAGGTTTATTTACAATAACCAACATCTCTCTCTCTCTCTATATATATATATATATATATATATATATATATATATATATATATATATATATATATATATATATATATATATATATATATACTAAAAGGCTTGATTAAGCTCGTTTAGACTCACAAGACCGGAATATGAATCTCGGGCTCGAGCTTGTTTATTAAATAAGATTTATGTTAAGCTGAAGCTTGACTCGAACTCATTTAGACTTAGCTTAAATAGAACTTTTAATGAGTCAAACTTGAATGGCTCGTGAGTATGAATTTGTATCCTTATGAAAACGGTACATTGACTAAGTTTTGTGGTCACTTAATGATGTCAAAGCTCTGTGTATAAGTGCTTGCAATTTGCTTTCCAGTTAATTTTTATGATTTCAAATTAAAGTGCATAAATCTAACACAAATGATGTTACTATGTTAAATTTTGATTCTCGTTATGTATATTCTGATCTTCATGGTCATATTTGACTCCGAAAAGGATAAAAGTAGGACGACTAAACAAGAAAACATTATCGTAAATTATTGTAAGACGCATAAATAAAAGAATAGGAAGGTTGTAGGCACTCAAAATCGTCATTCTAATGAGTTTTTACCTCCGTCTACCCACAACATTATACTATGTGCAACTTTCTTAGAGTCAAAAGTGATCGGAACAATTGTGTGGTCATTGGTTATGCGCAAGTTTGGCAGAGTCAAAGTGACGGAATCATGGTGTGTGCATTTTTCAAAGAACGTCATAATATATGCCCAAATAATGCAATACAATAACATGGATCATTCCGATTATAGTCTCTTACTCTGTTAAAAATAAACTTAAAATTTTTACATAGTAGTATTATCTAATTATCATCAAACTATCTAGTAAAAGTAAAATAATTAGCATTCTTTTTTGTCTTATTCTTCTTCTCGATTTCTTCGTATATAAAGTTCACATGATGAAGTCGATATAAAAGTTATAACATCGAGAAGGTAGGAAATAAATAAACATTACGTTCACACCATATCTCAATCTCAATTATTTCATCATCCTAATAAGTTAATCTGTTTACACATAGTTAAGTTGATATTTGACCGCTTCTAGTATTAATATATGTTGAAATATCATAAAATTAGTAGTAGCACAAAAGTTTGATGCATATATAGAAATCGGTATTGTGTGATTGTAAGAGCACATCCAGTGGTGTGCCTTCGGTGTTGCCATTTCCTTTGGCGCTACCATGGTGGTTGGGCAGTCGGTGCCATTTCATTCCCATGGCTCATGTCAAGTATTTTTTTTTCCCCCTTTTAACTAGTATTTAGGAGATAAAATTAAGAAGTGGGTCTTAAATTGTGATGATTGAAAGTATTTCAGTGTTAAATGATGTTTAGTATTATGTTGATGCGAACAATTTTTTTTAGTTTTTTTTTAATGTTATGACTAAGAGTGTTCCAATAAAGCGGTTCATAAATCTTAATACAACCAACCTAAACCATATGATGGATTTTCATATTCTAAATGTTAAAGTAAGACACAATCTTTGTTGGGCCAAGACTACACATAATAAGATCCTTAGCCCATATCAAATCTGTATATTTTTCATAAGGAGAATACTAATAATTGACTTTATGAATATGGCCATTTTCAAAACTAAAATGTTGGATTTAAAACATTTTAAAGTATAGTGAACAAGAAATTTATTTAGTTGTGTGACTAATTATTTTTCTTCTTAAATAAGCAGAATGATTTGTATGTGCATTGACAATTTATAATAACTTCAACAAGTTTTTTTTTATTCACAAATTATACGGAGTATTAATTCAATTTAATTCATTCTAAATAAAATCGCATTCTTTATATTTCTTTCTACATCTTATATTTTCTTCTAACAATGGAAATATTATATTTATATTTGCTAATAGTAGTAATAATAATAATAATAAACCTTAAATACGAATTTTATTTAAATAATAACATTTGCCAACTTGCTTGGCAACTGTTCATAAGCCAAGCAAGTTGGTCGGCTCGGTCCGGACGCGACGACTTGGGTTGAAATAAAAAAGTAATCTTTTTTTCTTTTTTCTTTTTAATAATTTTCTTTTTTTTCAATAAATATTTCGGGTTGTTTACTGGTTTAGGGTTTTAGTTTAACCAAAAATAGTTTAACTTTTTAGTTCTTATTTCAAAGGGGCACACGCTGCAACGCGCGGACTAACCTAACTCGTTATAAACATGATATTAATACAAATAATAGTAACTTACTATTATATTATTAATAAGTAGCAATGTTATTAAAAGAGATAAAGGGTTAACAATATTAATAATAAAGGTTAATAGTTAAAGTAGTTAACAATTATTTAGTAGAAACTAAACATTAAAGGTATAATTAATTGTGGTTATGGGTTAAAGTATAAAATTTTAGGGTTATAAAAAAGAGAAAAGAAAATAAATGAAAGAGAAATATTAAAGTAAAAAGTTTGGAAAATTCTATCAAACCATTGGCCTCTTTTTATGAAAGAGTTGTTAACACTTATCTTTAAATGTATTAAATTTTACTCTAAAATCTATTATATGTATTTAATTTTAAATTTATCTATTATATGTATCTAACTTTCAAAAATCGTTATTTGTATATATTCAACCACTAAAATCTTAGTAACCGATGATGTGGCAGCTGACGTGGAATATTATATGGATGTCACATATTTTTTAATACATATAATAGCAAATGTTTTAAAGTTTGACACATACAATATAAATTTTTAAAAGTTACGTACATATAATAGATCAATTTAAAGTTGAATACATAAAATATATTTTAAAGTAAAGTTTGATACATTTCTAAACACTTATCTCTACTTTTAGTTTCTTTCACATTTTTGTTTACACATTTAAGATATAAAATAATGTTCACTAGTCCACTTATTTTGTAAATTGAATATATATAATAATTATGTTACTAAAATTTATAACTTTCAAAATTTTAAATATTACATTACTTTTCTAATATCTATACTTCCCTCTTTCAAATCTATTATATGTACATGATGTAAATGACAAAATAATATAGATTAAACGGTTTTGATATTACTCGTTAATTTAAAAGACTAGAATAACAAAACATTCAATAAAACATGAGAATATATGCATGTTGTTGACAACATTTAATTTAGATACAGCACAATAGAAAAATAAATGAAAAATTATATTTTATCCCTTTAATATTTACCTGAATTGAAAAAATAACCTTTTATATATTTCTTACACCACCTATCTTATAACATATAAGATAGGTGGTGTAAGAAATATATAAAAGGTTATATACAGTTTGCTACATATAAGATTTACCCATAAAACATATAATATGGAGAGAAACACCGGAATTTCTAAGACTTGAGTTTAAAGAAAAGTTAAAAAGAGAAAAATGAAGACAAAAAACTATTTTAATAATAAATTTAATAAAATAATGAGTAAAGTACATAAATCAATCCTATAATCTTAACTACTATATAAAGTATATTAGTCATAATTTTTTAAGTTACTTGGGCGGTTGGTTCAAAGTGAGGAATGGGAAAGGGAATGGGAAAAGCATCAAAGAGGGGTTAATTATTATCCACTTTCATTACCCTCGTTTTGTTGATTAATGGTTTATTGTCTATTAATGGGTATAGTGGACAATGATTGATTACCTAATAACAAACCAACCACTATCAATGATTATCATTACCATTTATTAACCCCCATTACCCCTAACCAAGCACCAAGTTTAAGGAAATTCTATCTCCATCATTCATTTTTTTTAAATTAATCTACACCATAAAATATGTAACTTATATACATTTTAATACTAACTACAATAAAATGTAAAGTTCAAAACAAGTTGAGTTATCTCTAAACATAACATAAAATTTAATGACTTTAAATTTTATTAGTTCACAAAAAGAAAAAGAAAATGTGTTTTAACAAAATTATAAATAAACAATATGTTAACATATATAACGTTTAATGTTAATTCAAAACTTTCATATAATCTTAACTTCATAATATGCTTATAACTAATATCTCGTTATGTCATTTAAAAGTATGAAGTATAAACTACTAAAAATATCATTATTTAAGTTTTTTCTTTTTTCACTTTTAGAAATCTAGTTGGACTATACAATATTTTTTATTACCGCTGCGTAACACAAGGACATTACCGGTTTATCTTAAATTGAAATCCATAAACAAGATAAACAGGCCCGACCCTGACATTTCGGAGACTTGGTGAAAAAAAATAAAAAAGGCCCTATAAAATTTATAATAAATACTTTTCATTATAATAAACACGAGTTACATTATTATTTTCTAAACATCGATCTTCTAGCATTTTTTGAAGCAAATTCATCTATTATACTTTCATAATCAATATTATCAAGAAACTCGTTCTCAATTGAAATTAAAGCTAATGCATTTAATCTCTCTTGAAACATGGTCGACCGCAAATAAGATTTTAAGAGTTTTAGTTTAGAAAAGCTTCTTTCCGCGGATGCAACAATAATGGGAACAGTCAACAATATTCTGTATGCCAAACAAGAAACCGGATAAGTGTTTAACCGTTTCAAAAAATTAAGTATTGAGTTGGCTGTGTCGTGTTCGACGGGCAAATTCTTTTGTAACAATTCCAGTTCGTTGAATAAATCATCATCATCAATGTCTGAGATATCACCATTTTGTAACCTCTTTTCAAGGTTTTTGCAACTTGCCTTTAGTTCATCAGTATTCAGTGACTTCAACTTTTCAGCTGTGAATAAAAAACCAAAAATGCCTTCATATTGTTTGTATTGCTCAAATCTTTGCTCTAGTAAAATAATAGCATGATCAACTATGTACACAAAATAGTGAATCCTAAATGATTCTTGAGGTGAAAGTTCATTTAGTTGTTATGTTGATTCAGTGACACTTTCGTCAAATGTCTTTTCTTAATAATTCTTCTTTTATTTTTGTTTTCAACAAACACTGTTTCAATTCCTAAATCAGAAGCTATAGATCGGGCAGAATCTAAAGCCTTCTCAAACCCATGTTCTCGGTAGTCTTTAAAAAAATCAATAAGTGCCCCCACACCACTCATTGCCTCATCAATACGCATGGTTTCAGATTGAAGTTGTTTGCTCAGATTATTTACTTTAGCCAAAATATTATACCATATAACCATACCAGTAATGAAGTCAAATCTTCCAAGTTCATACTCTGCTAAAGAAGTAGCTTCACTTTTAATCTTTAAATCATCTTTCTCTTCATCAACAAGTTTATACAGAGCTTCTACTATCTTATGAGCTTGAGTTACTACTGCTTTCACACTCTCAATCCTACTTTCCCACCTTGTAGTTGATAAAAATTTTAAAGTAAGACTCTTTTTCGGTAAAGTGTCTTTCAAAATTTTCCACCCTTTTTTCGAATCAGCAAACAATGTATAAATACGTTGGACAACTCCAAAAAATTTAACTGCTTTTTCGCAAGAATTTGCCATGTCTGACAATGTCAAGTTAAGTGAATGAGAAACACATGGGGTGTAAAATGCTCTGGGGTTAATATCCAAAAGCCTCCTTTGTACGCCTTTATGTTTTCCCTTCATATTTGATCCGTTGTCATAACCTTGCCCTCTTATATTATCGATGTCAAGATCAAGATATTGTAGCAAGCTTTGTAACGAATCAAATAACCCTTTCCCTGTGGTGTCACTAACAACTAAAAATTGCAAAAAAAATCATCAACCTTTATAGGAGTGGTGGACACATCTACACACCTTATTACAAGTGTCAATTGTTTTTGTTTGCTAATATCTGGAGTACAATCCAAAATTACTGAAAATTACTTCGCTTCCTTAATTTTTTTCACGATTGAATTTTTTATATCAGAAGCAAGCAAAATAATCATCTCATTTTGCATCTTGCGACTTAGATAATGGTAATGAATTTCATGATATTGTTTCCTTCGGATATGCTCTGTCATTACTGAATCCCACTCCGCAATCATTTCAACTAAAGCCATAAAATTGCCATTGTTTTCATCATATAGCTTCTCATTGCTTCCACGGAATGCTAAAGTTTGTTTGGCTAATAACTTCACTAACACAAACAATCTTCTTAATACCTTTCTCCAGTGTTTGGTCTCTTTGTTAATTTCATACTGAAATTTTTTATCAATAACTTCATTAGTTTCCATCCTTGCACGCAAGTCAAACCAAAGAGACATATAATATATATGATCTGCAGAACTTTCATGCATCTTCAAACTCTTAGAAAGATGTCCCCAATCATTTATCCCCTCATGTGCCAGATTACTTGGTTGTTTTTTCTTCTTAAACAACTTGCAAGGGAAACAAAAATACTTTATCAAGATCCTTAAAGTACACAAGCCAATCTCTATGATGCTTCTCTCAGTTTGGTAAGTACTTATCATAAAATTCTGAACAAAAACCTCTTTTTTTTACATCTTTAGGACCTTTACCTTTTAATATATCTCTTATAGGACCATTTTTCACTAGTAAATCTCTCCATTTAATATCGAGGGTGTCCCAATTCGTAGGATCATATATGTTGACTGAAATATTTTCCCGTTCTTTAGGTTCTCCATCAATTTCAGGTGTTACACCTTCTCTATGATCCTCGTTAGATTGAACATTATCAACATATATGGTATTATCTTCGATTATTGTTTCCTCTACCTGAAATGATTCCCGATTAGCTTCAGCTGTTACCCCTTCTCGTACTTGTTTGATAATGAGTTTATCGATAACACCTCTTTGATTACGAATAAAGCGTTCTTCATTTTCTTTTCTTTTGCGTTTAGAAGAACCCGATTCAAATTTTCTAGTTGGAGGCATCCTTTATATAAAAAATAAATAAAAACTGAACAAGTTAACAATTATCTACTAACTAACTGTGTAACAAATAATATATATTGTATTCTTAGATAATAGATAAACTATCCAATACGATACTTTTGGCAATATTAAACATAAATAATAATCAAATGCGTACCTGAAATTGAAAGTATGTGGTGTGATTTTTTCAAAGGCATAGGTAGGTTAATTTATAGCTATCTAATCAATGAATCATTTTCTTCTTTCACCGATGTTGGACAAAAGTAAAACCTAAACTCTTATTTCTCTTGTGATTCAAATATGGGAGAAACATAATTTGTAAGCTTGTACAAAAAAAAAAACAATTTTTTTTTAAATCAGAGGCCCCGTACGACCGTACGACCAGCACATCCCAAAGCCGCCACTGAAAAAAAACCGTAAGAAGGATTTATATAATTTTACAAAACAATAATTAAGGACTAAAAGTGTGAGACTTAGTTAAGTAAGTTAAAAGGACCAATAATGTAATTCTCTCCTGAAATAGAGACACCTTCAGAAACACAAACACAAACACAAACACAAACACAAAATCAAACTAGGGTTTGGTTTTCTTCTTCCCTTTGTGGCTTCTCAATCACGAGTAATCGCACATTCAATGTAAGTTTTTTTCTTTTAATTTATCTCTATTTCTAGGCTTAATTATAGTTAATTTCGTTACTTGTTTTGATTTAATTTGTTATTTTCTTGAGTTCTTGATTTAATTTAAGATTAGTAGATATAATTGGCAGTATTTTATGAATCATTAATTACCCACTTTAGGTTATAGATTAGTTTGAAAACCCCTGTTTCCGATTTTTATGTATTTTATCGAAATCGTAATGAATATGGATGGAAATTATAAACTGATCATGTCAAAACTTTGGATGATATCGGCAAGCTTGGTTTTAAAAGGCGATAAGCGCTCCAAGGCGATAAGGGTCAAAACACCATGGCGCTAGGCTCTAAGCGCCCGCCACACGCGTAAGCTCTAAACACCCATATGAGAATATTAGATACTTAGGAGTGGGGATAAAATACATACCAACATGTAGTAAGAGAAAAAAATATAAAAAACTGCCCCATATCCGATCAGTTTTGCCCTTTTGTTCACAATTGCGTTTAAAAAAAATGGCCATTAAGATAAAGTAACACAAATTAGCCTTATAAATCAATCAAAACACAAGGCACTAAAAAGCCCTAAGGCGCCTAAGCATGAAAAGCCAGCGGCGCCTTTTACTGCCTCGTGTAAGAAGAGCGCCTTGAGTAAGGCAAGGCGTTATTACCATCGCCTAGAGGCGCCTAGCGCCTAGGTAGCGCTTAATTTAACCAAGTCGGCAAGATAGGTCTACTATTGATACGTTTAATTAAGAGAAAGATGTGATTTTGATTTGTGTTTTTGTGTTGTAGAATATTGTTACGGAGGAAGTAAAGGATTTAGTGACGAGATTATTGAGGAAATATGGCAGTACCGATGCAATGCAATATATCCCAGAAAGAAATTGTTCGAGATGAAGCAACGCCGCTTTATACTCAAAAGTGGTATTTCACTAGAAAAGAGATAGAATTCCATACTCCATCAAGATCTGATGGAATTGATTACAAGAATGAACAACGTCTGCGAAAGCTGTATTGCGCTTTTCTCCAAGAGCTTGGCATAGAGCTTAAAGTGTAAGCTCTTGTTTTCTTTCACTATCTTGTGAAAAGGCCTGTGGAATTTGTAAGTGTTAGAAGATATAAATATAGACTATGTTTAGTAATTCCTACATCTTTTATGATATTTTATTTTTAGTTTCATCCAGTTCCCGTAATGTCTTTTGTTAATTTTTTGTAATGACATATCATTATGTGCTAACATATCAGTTTGTCATTATTTCATGTTACAGACCCCAGGTAACTATAGCGACAGCAGTGATGTTTTGCCATCGGTTTTACATGCGCCAGTCGCATGCGAAGAATAATTGGCAGGTACATGTTTTCTACAATAAAAGCTGAAATTTATATCCTTCTTTTTGTTTGTTGACTGCTTAACCTTCAGAAAAGTATAGCCTAGTTATTAGAAAATGATGTCAACTTTAAACACAAATGTGATTCGTGAATCATAATTTATTAGTTAATTTCTTCATAGTTAACTTACAGTATAGTTATTACTTATTAACCTCTTTCCTATACACATCATTTCATTCTAAGTAATATCTTTATTTATTTATTCTTTAATTAGGGTTATCTTGTATCTTTAGGAATTAGATTAGATATGGCCTTTTCGGTTTTAGTCTTCTGATCATTTTGGAATTTCCTTATTGAGATTATCAGTGACTCGCCTAAAGTGACAACCTGTCATTCACAATTCCATCGATTTTCAATAAATTTGCAGAAGGTATTGTTTTTCTTCTTCTTTATGAACCAATGAGTTCAACTACCAACTCTTTAGTGATTTCTCCTACTGATTTCTAGCATCATTTAAAGGCAATTGTTTTGCTTTAGTTGGGGAGAGTTGATACTAAAAAAGAGACGATTTCCATAATTGTTAGTTGGGTTTCTTTCAATTTTTGTCGCGATTCTAGTTTTATTGATTAACTAAGGATCATTTTGGTTTTCCAACCTTAAAACCAAATGCCGTCTTGTAGCCTCCTCTCTAGATGGTGCAACACCGTTCACTAACAAAGTGCTCGGTGCTAGTGACCAAGATTTAGTTCCGGGTTCGGATCCGGAGTCTTATATTATCTATATAAAGTATTTAGAATTATTCCCATGATAAGGAATATGTTTAAGCACCTATAAATACGTAAAGTTTGAAGTAACATAACCCCCTTAAAGTAATCTTAAACTCTTAGCATGAATATGCCTCCGCATTATTCATGAGCTACAGAGCATGACAAATGCCTCTAAAGTAATAATAACTTAAACCAATAATAATCTCTTATAATATTCCCAAACACCTTGGACTCCAACAATAAGTTAAAGTAAACACAAACTCTCCTAAAGAGTATTTGCTGGGAGCCCAACTAGAAAAGGTTAGCACGACTTCACGATTATGGCTACAACAATTTTATTGACCTGGATAATACAAGCTAACGGTTACCAGTTACCACATTCACAACTATATCATTGATTTACGTATAGTTATCAGTACAAAGTCTATAAATAGATGAGTCTCCATTGAGGTATCATCTTCACCTTTAATTTCCTATTTTTCAAACCCTAATGGCTATGGTTGACTTCACGTCGGAGGGGAATCCCAAGGGTTTTTTTTTTCTTTTTTCTTTTTTGAAACAGATTTGCATGAACCTTAAGTCCCATTCACCAAGGGTTATCATACTCTTAGCATATTTATGTACCTCCCTCAAATTTGAACATCCGGCCTTGAAATGGGAGAGAACAAACCTCTCTATATTTGATTACCAATCAACAAAGCACTCTCACACGACCGATGAAGATTATCGATGGCTGGAGTAGTAATAATAATATAATATTATCTCTTGCGACATCGTAACACATCTTTATTTGACCTCCTGAAAGTACCTAAAACTGAACATATTTTCTAACTTAAAGCCGTTTGTGAGATTCAAGTAACTGAACAATACGAGCCCCCCTTCACCATAGGAAATGCAAATGCACAGCCATATTTGATAGCATGTACATGGATGCTTGCTTTGTTCTACTAGTAGGACCTTAACAATTCGAATTTTATGAGGTACACAAAGGGAAGGAAAACATCTACACCCTCTCTAAAGATGATCAGAATTTCCCCATATGCCTCTATCCCTAAAAAACCCGTCTGAAAACATCTAAGAGGAATTTCACAAATTAGTAATGACCAATCTTAGTCTTTAGTTTACTGTATGTGCCTACGTATCTTTCATTCTTCAAATGCACTGTAAATAGTCTAAAGTAGATCACCTTTAATATCTTCTTTGGGAGATTCTTTCTCTTAATGTTTTAATGATTCATAAATTATATCACGAGCAAAATATAATCTGGTTAAGATCATTAATAACGCATATCTGGTTGAGAGTCCCCATGATTCAACAATATCGAATGAGTTCAACATGTCAGGCTCTGTTTTGTGATCCTTATAGGATTTATGTGTTGAATCTTTTCAAAGACTCGTTTTAATGTTACTATTCCTTCATTATTTTAATTGTTTAGTTAATTTTCAGAATCTTTTCTTGGCTAACCAGTGAGTTTAACGACCGGAATTTATGCTTTAGGGTTTATTTACAGTTTTCTTTTTTCTCTTCGTATCTCTGTGGTTACATTAGATTATCAAAGCGCTGTTGTTATTTCCTCCAATGAAGTTGCCATTGTAAAGGATTAGTACATTCTTTATACGTTGACTTACGTAAGAGACTAAGAGTGTAAAATGCCTAAAGCGGTGTAACCCCTAAACCAGTAAAAACTTGCTACATAAATAAAGAAAACTATATACAGTTGTATATATTATGTAGCAAAATAGTACTTACAAAGGTCAAGAATATTTTATAACGGATATCTATATCTAAATGTATTTAGCAGATAGGTCGCCCCTACCAACTGTATCTAATTTGACAAATTTTGAAGTTATATTAACTGTGTTCCTTCTTTGATTGGTTGTCAAAATCTGCATCGTTGTGTAATAAGAGATTGTATTGAACTAAAAGCTATATTATTTATTCGTTAAAAGAACAAGAGAATATCATATATTTCTTTTTGCTAAACATTATATATAACTTAATGTTGACGACTTGTTGCAGACAGTTGCAACTGTATGTATGTTCCTTGCTGGAAAAGCTGAAGAAACTCCACGATGGTTAGGTGAACTTGTTGTGGTGGCTTATAAGTTAATACACAAGGGGGACCCAGCAGCTCCACGGAGAATTCGGGTGTGACAGATGTAGCTCTTACGCTTTATCGTGAACACATGTTATCTATATAGGTGGTGTTTCTTATCACATGTTATATTCATGTAGGAAATTTACGATAAGCAGAAGGAACTAGTTGTTGTCGGGGAAACACTTCTCTTGGCTACTCTTGCATTTGATATGAATATTGAACTACCATACAAGTCACTCGTTGGCGCCCTTAAAAGATTGGATATTACGAATAATGAGATTCTAAAAGTAGCATGGAACTTCGTCAATGACTGGTATGCTTTTCTATTCTATTTATCTTGAAACGTTTACTTAATTTTTTAAGTACGAACATCTGATGATTTTTCTGTGTAGGCTTCGTACCTCGTTGTGCTTACAGCACAAGCCCCATTATATTGCCGCTGGTTCTCTGTTTTTCGCTGCCAAGGTTATGAAAGTGAAGTTGCCAACAGCAAAAGGAAAGGCATGGTGGATGGAGTTTGATGTTTCACCGAAGCAGTTAGAAGGTAATCGCATTTGTTTTCCTTTTCTTTCTGTTATAAAGTCGTTATATCAACTCATGCCGTCTTGCAATTCTTTTGCCCAACTTCCCCGTTTTACTTAGGTTTAGCTTCTGATGTTTCTTGGTGTATTTATTTCAGATGTCATCCAACAGATGATGAGTTTGTGGGAACAGACTCAGAGCCAAACCCAAACCGTAGCTCCCAAGGATCAAAACGTGAGTGAATCTCTTAAGAAAACAAATGTGAGTTGCTCTATTTTGAGTGGCTCTAGGAAAACCGTAGCTTCCAAAAATCAGAACGCGAGTGAATCTCATAAGAAAACCGTAGCTTCCAAAGATCAGAAAGCGGGTGAATCTCTAAAGAAAACAATTGCGAGCTGCACTACTTTGAGTGGCTCTAATATCGCTCAGGACTTAAAAACAGTAGCTTCAAAGGACGCTTGTGAACCTTCAAAATTCACGTCTAGCTCTGTAAAACAACACACCGTAAAAGTCGATGCTAATTCCAGAGAGCCTCCAAATTGTCAAGCGAGTGATACCAGAGAACCACCAAATTGTCAAACGAGTGATACCGGAGAACCTCCAAATTGCCAAACGAGTGATACGGGAAGTGGGGTTAGTGCTGTTGAGGATAGCGAAAATGGTGAACCTGCTACAGTAAAATCTGATTTAATCTCAAGTTGCAAGATAGTTTCAGTTAGGGGTATAGTTGGAAATAGCCAGTTAGACGTAGATCGAATCAGAGAAAAACTTAAGAAAAGGAGTTATAATAAAGCTTTCAAGAAAACGCGTGTAGAAGAAGACATGCATGGTGAAATAGATGGCGAAGCATGGATAGAACGAGAGTTGGAGAATGGCATAGTGTTGGAACCTTCACAACCCGAGAAGCAAAGGAAGATTTGAAGTTTTGGTACCATTGTTTCCTAGCGGTGGATTAGTCATTTTGTAAGTATAAAAAAACATATATATTTGATGTACAATCATCCTTCTGGCAAATTTTTACCAGTTTTTGCTAGAAATTCAATGTTATAGGTATGGAGCAACTCGATATCTATTTTTGACAATCAAGAAATCGGAATATCTAATTTGATATCGATATAATCTACATCTGTTCTATTCTGCTGTATTGCATGTCTATATTTTTTTTTTTTCTTTTCCATCTTTTGATTAATCGGCATAAAGATAAGCGAAGAATCTTATCGAGATATTTGATATCGATAAAATCTACTTCTTACAGGTATAATTTACATGTATAAGTCATCTGTACCAAATTGGGGTACTGCTGTGCTCCGGCTAGTTTCTCTGATGGTTTTTGATATATAAGCGGTAATTTTGGAGTTGTATCATATTGGGATATTAGAATTACCAACTTCCGTTCTTTGTTTATGCATAGAGATATAGTTATTTCATCACTAAAAATGTTGGATCGACCCTTTCTCCCGTATGTGTTATGTTTCCTATGTTCTCTGTTGTTTGACCAAACTTTTTCGTGTGGTGCCTATGGTACCAAATTACATGATGGCTTTGTGTTAGCCAAACGGTTCTTATCCTTCCTACTAAAGTTCGGATTAGTATGCTCTGTGACTGTCGTCATTGAACGGATCTATCACATCAGAAAACCAAACGTTGGTATCTTATATGAAGTAAAAGTATAAGTTTTTTTCTATCAGTGTTGAGAATATTGTAAGTCGGCAAGAGTGGCCGCAGTGTTGTTCCTCCAGATAGTATAGAAAAACTTAGAAAGTCTTCATATTTCTTTCTTACCATGCATCTACACAAATCTTCCTCGTCTAACTTCCGCCAATCTTCTGCAAATAATCTAGATCACTTATATGAAATTTCGTACCTACTAGATGACTCCAAAATCCCTTCCATTCATTTACCTATTGTCAACCCAAACCAAATCTATTCTAAACCTACGATTTCCTTTATCAGAAAAATAAAAAAGTTAATAAGCCCCACACCCAACCAACAAGTAAAAGAGTACATACAAGCATCGAAGTTTGACTCTCATCAACTTCCAGCTACAACATCCGAACACCTTGTTACCCTGTCTATCCCAGCGGAATCACCACGACAATGTTTGTCCCAAGGATACACCCACATACACTTTGGAGCTGTAAGGCTAGCACTAACTTTCCATGGCCGCAAAGGTCTCCCGCCCTTTCCAAGAATAACCTTGGTTGATACTAGATTTCTTGAGTATCAACATGCTTGCATCAGAACAGTTCAAACCACTTTGAATGCAGGCACTATCTTTGTCACGTTTTACCCAAACTTCAATATGCCATTAAATGATCTATCACTTTTTACTGCCCTCAAAGTTGAAATTCAAATCGGTGGCACTCTCGAAGTAAATACGTTTCAAGCAACGTTCCATTATCAGATGGCATATCGTGTGCAAAACCATTGTATGGATGTTATGGTTCCTGGAGACAATAATTCTGGTGATGCTTTATTTCTTGACGTAGATTCAAACGCTAACCCAACTTGTACCTATGTTCCAAGAAAATTATCCAGAGATGAATTATTGAAGTTGCTCCCAGAAAGATGGATAACAAACTATGAACAAATTCACCAAGCACCAATCCAAACCACATCGGCCCCTGATTTCAAGCGCCATGAAAACGGACTTGTAGAAGTCAAGTTTTCAAGGCCTTCGAATGCAAAAATATCAGAGGTGTTCCCCACGGTGAATATGATCAGTCCAACAAACAATCATATTTGTTATGATGTTTGTAACTGTTCAGATTGTTTAGACGAAGCATTCAAACTTGAATTCCATGAAGATCTCCCAAAAAAGACAAAACAGTTCACAACAAAAGTTGAAAAAACTCTATGATAATGGTGATCCATCTGTCGGATTACTTGGGGAACCTTCAGGTAAATTTGATTATTATGTTCGTTATTCAAACACACCTCCCAAAACACCATATCATCCTTGCCACAAAATTCCATCAACAAACCTTCCTCCATATTATAAAAAAGCTTTGTCAATCATCCACAACGAACAAATAACCCATCCACCTTTAGTCCATTGTTGTGCAATAACACCATATCCATCTACTTATTCCCAACAAGACTATCACACCGAATTTCCTTAGTTAAATTCGTTTGAAGATCTTCAACAAAGAACCAAACACGAATGGAAGATTAAACCCCCACCAAGTATCAGTTCCACAGGTGTTCCAAACTTTGTTAGTCACGCTGAGGCCACCCTCAACTGGAAGAGTGAAAATGTTGTTGCACAAAATAAAGTCCTCACTAAAATTCTCGCCCAACAAATCAAGATGGTCAAACACATGAGACTTTCTTTTCACAAGTAAAGTCCCTTGAAACAATGATGAAAGAGCTTCGATATATGATTCAAAATATTCATACTGAACTTCTTCAGATAGTACACTCTCCATCTTTACCTCAGGCATCCACTTCCCTTTCCCAGAAAGAAGGAGAAATGAAATTCCTTAAAACCCAGCTTCTTGATCTCGAAAGACAACAAAAACAGAAAAGGTCGTCAACCTTTGTCGATGATCTTTGGAGGTTACCCTCTACCCCTTTCGATAAACCATCTTATGATCCACAACCAATATCCCAATCATCTTCCCATATACCCTCTCCATCATTAACCCTATGGGCTCCAGAACAAGAAAAAATACGAAAAAAATCTTCAAGTCTCGCTATTACTGATCGGTTGAACACTTTTACCGATGATACAATCGTCGCCTCATATAAAGCCCCAAATGTCCTACCAATCGAAAACCTAAATCCAGTCTCATATTTCCTTCTATCCCTATGCAAAGATAAGAAGTCTCAACAAACTACCTTCATAGTGCCAGTTGTTGTTTCTTCATTTGACAATGAAGATGATTTTGATCCTTTTGAGGCTTTCGAATATTTACTCATGACAGAACCCAATCCAACAGTCCCTAATGACACCGAACCCTTTGAAGATGAAGCAGAAGATGCAGCTTCCAAACAACCCCTGGAAGAGATTATAAGTTTCCTCGATTAGATACTAAACAGGGGTTTAGCTTTGATGACATCCCACTCTCCAAATGGAGAGAAAGAAGCGTTGAAATGCTAACTTGGTGCTCATCTGAACTCCAATATTATTCCATTGATGTGGTCATCAAAAGGTTTCTTACAAGGATTCAAGGACGCCTTAGAGATTGGTACCTAAGTCTTGGAGAATACATGCAGTTAACAATTCAACAATCCGAGTCTCCTGAAAAATTCATGAATATAATATATTCTGAATTTATTGGGTACCCAATTGAACACACTATCCGTGGTAGAGAAGAATTCTTAAAAATGAAGTGTTGTTCATTCCAAAGGAAGGATCTTGAAAGACACTACAATCGCATGTCAGAAAGGTTTTACTGTTTACAAGGTGTAGATGATGTGAATCTCAAACAAGTCTTTCTCAATTCCTTTCAGAATCACTTGGAAATGAGGCATACATGTCCCTAAAAACAAGGAACATCACGGTGGCATAAGCTTCACCTGGAGAGTTATATCAACTCATTATTAATGCACTTTCAAAATTGTGCAACCAAAAGAAGTTTTTGGCTGAATTTGAAAAGACGGGAAAACGAATTGGTGCTTCTTGTGATGACAAATACCTCCAGATTAAATGCAAAGATAAGTCGTCATGTGATTTTTCCCACAAAAAAAAAAAAGTCTCACTCGAAAGGATTTTCCAAATTTACAAATTCTTACAAGCGTAAGAAGTGGATTCCAAGAAAAAACCTTTCAAAAGAAAAAATGGAAATTCTTCAGAAAAAGAAACCAAAGAGGAAGAAATTCTGATAGATGCTATGTCTGCCACAGGCAAGGGCATTTCGCAAAAAAATGCCCAGATAATCGAAAGACACAAGCAGTAATCCAAGCCCTCAATAAAATTGAGCCAGTTGATCTATCAGATATTGAATCTGATTATTCTCTCGAAGACGAGCTGAATGAGTTCTCATTATGTCCGATTGCTTATAGTGACTCAGACGAAGAATCTGATTCAGATTCATCCAGTGACCACTCAGACGTTGAAGTATTCATCATAAGTCCAGAACCAATTCTTGCTGTTACAAATTCACGATCAGGAGTATTTAAAATCAGCCCGATCCCGGATTCTTTTGATAATGATATAGAAGTTCGAGGCAAGCCCAATTCCTCACATCCGAAATCTAATCCCAGCAAGAGAAAACTAACCAACCCCTACAGCCAAAGTCCATCTACTCACATCAACATATGCCAAACCCATTCAAGTCATGGGATTTTTGACACTGGTTCATCTGTTTCCACACTAAACCCAAAGATCATCCCATAAAGCTTTTGGAAACTTCACTACCAGCAGTTTTTGGCAGCCAATGGAGGAACTTTTTCTATTGACAAGATAAGCATTCCTATTAATATCAGGATTTTCCCTAAGCTTGTTGTTAAGCATAGAATGTTCGGCTTAAGTGCACATGGTAAAGATCTTCTTATTGGATTTGATATTCTCCATAAATTATCAACTTTAAGATGGACACCAAAAGGTCTTTGTTACAAAAGTTTCATGAACCCATGGACCTTTGTCCCACGACTATATATGGCCTCCACTAAATCCCACTCCTTAGAGTCACTAAAACATGATATTATTCAATCATGTTGTGCCTCCTCTCATACAGAATTTCTTTGTAAACACCCAAATCCGTTACGGTTAAACCGATCACTTTTTGTTTCTCTACCGTTCAAACAAAATGAAGATACTAACCCCACAAAAGCAAGTCACCCAGGAATGAATCCAGACCACCATAAACTCGCTTTAGAAGAATGTACTCAGCTAGTCAATCAGGATATCATTGAACCCACAACATACCCATGGGCATGTGAAGCATTTTATGTCAATAAAAGAAGTGAACAAGTTCGTGGAAAGTTAATGCTTGTCATCAACTACCAACCTCTGAACCATTTCCTTGTTGATGATAAATTTCCTATTCCACAGAAAAATCATGTTCCAATCACTAATAAATGCAAAGGTACTTTCAAAGTTTGATCTCAAGTCCGGTTTTTGGCAATTAGGTATTGCTTCTGTAGATAGACCGAAAACAAGATTTTGCATCCCTGATCATAATTACCAATGGACAGTTATGTCGTTTGGATTAAAAATGCCCCGTCAGCATTTTAAAAGGAAATGATTAAAATATTCGAGCCTATCCTCTCAAATGCCTTGGTATATATTGATGACATTCTACTATTTTCTCAAGATAAAGATTCTCATGTTGAAATACTCTTAAGATTCTATTCCTAAGTCAAGAAGCATGGAATTATGTTATTAGAGAAGAAAATGGAGATAGGAGTACCCTCGATTGATTTCCTGGGAATAAATATATCAGACACGAAATACCAACCACAACCCCATACTCCCAAGAGTTATACCGATTTACAGATAAACTAACTACACCAAAGATGATCCAACAATCCCTTGGGTTGGTCAAATATATGGCTGATTTTTTTCCTAAGTTGTCAACTCATACAATCTGGTTATTCCCCATGCTCCGAAAAGATTATCCCCCATGGACTACAAAACAAACAACGACTATAAAGAAAATAAAAAAAAAAACTGGTAGACGTGATGCTTCCTTTAAAGATACCATCTCCCTCAGAAGATAGAATCTTGTACACAGATGCAAGTAATGAATATTGGGGTGCGGTACTGCTTGTACAAGATAAGGATAATATCTGATCAGTATGCGCTTATAAAAGCGGTACTTTTAAAAAGGTTGAACAACACTATCATTTCACGTTTAAAGAGATACATGCAGTCAAAAGAGGTATTGAAAGATTCCAATCCACTTGATCGGTCATAAATTCGAGATAGATATGGACATGTCCTCTGTTAGGTCTCAATAAGATCTCAAACACTAGCTAATCAATTACAAATAAGTATTTAGATGTTAATTGTTACGAATCGATTAAGTGCTCAGTTTCTTAGTTTATTATAGCGGAAATATAATAACGAAACAATGAAAATAACACACAGTTATATTGATTCAAAAGGTACAACGATTACAAAGCTCAAGCTCACTATTTATACACAATAATAGTGAGCTTGATAAGTACGAATCCTAGTATATCTTCTAAAAGGATAGAAGATTTTATCTAACAAACATACCTAATATAAAGCAATACGTTTCATTATGAAGCTGAGTAGTCAGCTCCATAATGCCTTAGTCGCTTTCAGTCACTCAGACTCAGAGTCACTCAGACTCAGAGTCACTCAGACTCAGAAACTAAGACTTTAATAAACATATGTATTAACTTGGGTTAAATCGTTGATTTTCCCAACAATCTCCCCCTATCTGTTTGGATTAAAGTCTTTTACAATTCATGCACCAAAAAGAAACACAAACTAAAATTGTTTACATAAAACTGTTTGTGAACAAAAAGACACATACAACACATCACTTCCTCTTCTTGACAGATCTTTTCTTCTTCAAAGGCACCTCCCATGGAGTAAGCTTCTTTACTTCCTTTGCCCATTTCAGCCTCTCAGTTTTCCAGTCAAGCAGCTTTTCCATTTCAGCATCAGATTTGTGAAACAACATTTGATACTCTTTCTTGATCAGTTCAACCTTGTCCATCAAAGTCCCCATTTCTTCAATTCTTCTCAGGTTGTTGAATAACCAACTGATCAGCTTCATTCGGAAGGGGATGCATTGATCAGACTCACATTCACTTAGCAGAGCAATGCAATGATAGATGGAGGCCATATTCAGTCTGTCTTTGGCTTGGAAGCATTCTTCTCCCCCACTGTCAACATAACACAAGCCCTCATGATTTTCAGTCTTCACATAAGATTTGTCTTGAAATATGACCCCTTTGGGAACAGGGTGCAGATATCTTGTTTCCAGACCAAGAGATTTAGCTCCAGCTCTCACTCTATTTACTGTACAAAATGCTCTATAGTCCTCATCTGAGATCAACATTAGCACATGAGCCACATTTACATTTGACACTGCTTCTCTTTTTACTTCAAGCCTGTGTGCAATGTTTGTTATCATTGAACTCAGACTGGCTATTTCTTTCCATTCCTCTAATCCCAAGGTGTGCATTCTGTGTACCCCAACTCTGAAAGATCCCTCTTTGTGATAGCATGTTAGCATGAGGTCAGATCCACCAGTATCAGCACAGTCTAAGTTTTGGATTTTATTCTTGTGTCTCCTTATTGCAAAGTTTGACTCAATGTAGTCCAACCTGGCTTCCTCTCTTAACACCTGTTTGGCCATCAATCTGTCAGCTTCTATCCTTTGCTGTTCTTCATTAATGGCCAACTCTTCTTCTTCTTTCATCTCAGCTTCAAGTGTTTCAGCTGCTTTCATTGACTGGTCTTGTGGATTATCTTCAAATTTCTCCATGTATAACCCTCTGACATACTCCTTGTATTTTTCAACTGTCATTCCAGAATTATGAGCATACCTTTGAAGCTTAGCCAGTTTCTCAGCTTCATCTTGTCTTTTCTTGATTTCAATTTCTAGCTCAGTCTGTATAGTAGGTGGCTCTTCCATTTCAATTTCCTCCTCAGTTGGTGGGTCAGTATTACTGTCATCTCCAACTTTTCCTTTTCCCTTCTTATCTTCTTTCTCAGATTCACTACTTGATAAGTCACTGTAATCAGTCTCATAGAAGACTTCAGACTGACCAGTTTTCAGATTGAATCTGGTAGTCTTGTAGTATTTCTTCTCCCCTTCATCCCTATTTCTTTTCAAATCTTGCGTGGGGAGTTCAGACTCATCAGTTGGTATAACTGTTTTCTCCCCCTGAGTCTGAGCATCCCCTTGTGATACCTCAGCTGCTTGTTTCCCCTTTCTCATCATGCTGATCTCAGAAGTCAGCTTTAACACCATACCCTTTAATTCCTCCATCTCCTCAGTGTTTTGACATTTCATAGCTTGTAACTCAGTCTGCATTGCACTCAGCTTGACATCAAACTGAGTTGACATGTCCTTAATGGCTTGTAACAGCACAGGTACAGTCAAAGCAACCTCAGACTGAGGGAGAGTAGTAACACTAGGGATTGAAACAGGTGGTACAGCTTCACTCCCTCCTTGGTTTTTAGGAGAATGATCCTTAGCCATAGAAGATGAAGTCTGTACCTCACTCAGTTTGGGAAGTGAGGCATTGACGACTTGTGCAGAGGAGTGTGAGAGATTTGGTGGTACCTTATCGTGTACTAGCACAGAGCTAGTGAAAATAGCCTTAGAAAATGGCTTTGAAACTGAGGGGGGTGGTCCCATACTAGGTATAGGGATATTCAGGAGTGAAATATCGTCTTCAATGCTTACCACATGTGTCAGTGTGGCAGCAACAGCGTGTTTCTCCAAGTTGACTACTCTAGGGGGGCTTTGGGTAGTCATTGTAGTCAGATCCAGCTCTTGCTCTGGCAGAGGGAGACTGGTCTGATCTACAGCACTGGAGGGGAGTTTAGAACTCTCAGCCTCATGGAAAAGTGAATCCATTAGTGCCTGATTTTTAGTAGGGCTTGATGTGAGTGCTTTTTCAAATGAACTGGGTGAGTTCATCAGATTGGTCGCTTGAGTAGCTAAGACATCAAGTTGAGGAGTGGACTGCTCAGACAGAGAGGGGATACTCTCAGACTTGGGAAGAGAAAGATTTATATCCATACCTGGGTCAGCCTCATCGCGCCCTGCCCCACGAATGTCCACCTCAGCATCTGCAGTAGGAATGATTGCCTCCATTTGTTCGTCAATTCTTTCGGGCTGATCATCTGAGTCTGAATTGTCAGAATCAGTGAGTTCATGATCGATGAATGGATTATCAATCCACTAAAGCATAACTGGGGTTAACCCTGGCTCAGCCTCAGTAATATTGATGTAAGTGAAAATCTTTGGAGTCAGCTTAGGAAGAGAGCACACATAAAAAGTTTGTTCAAGCTGCTCATATACTGCTTTTCCCAGAGCCTCCTCAAAACTGAGGGAAAGGACACGAATGAAGGGAACATCATTCGGTCGTTTTGTTTTCAAGGCAAGGGATAGAATCTCTTCAAAATATAGTTGTGAATAAGAGATTCTTCTACCCGTTACCATAGAATGAAACAGATGAGTTTCAAATTCATTCATCTCATTCAAACTGCCAGATTTACCCCCCAAACACCTTGTGATACTAGAAAATAAGAATTTCCATTTGCCAGTAAAGAATTTGTATTCAATCACTCCTTGGATTTCAGGCTGACCAATCAAGGGGAAGGCCTCAGCTCGAGCTTGCTGTTTAGTCAGTTTGGCCTGGAATCCCCCTTCACCTGCTTCATCAATCGTGGGAAGCAATAGGGCTGCACGTATAGTCTCCTCAGTGATGGTGATCGTTTGTCTTCCATCATTATACGTGCCAGTGAGGGCAGTCTTTTCCTCATTGGCGGTGCATGTATACCACCATTCACACAACACCGGTGGGTACATCACCGTGTCACAAAAATAAGCACCATATAATGGATGCGCCTTCATATATTGAACCAGTTGTTCAAATCCCCTGTTTTGGCGATTGGCGGGAATATCGGCAGTTGCCACCCTGTTGTTGTCCTTGATTTGGACCCTGTTTTGAAAATCTGCACCAGGAATCATACGAGCAGTAACGTGAAGGATCATGTTTGCATTCGCCATTGATAAGAAAGCAAGCAGAAGATTAGAGAAGATGATAATTAGGTTAAAATTTGAAATTAAGTTGAATTTAAACTAAGAGAACGAAATTTAAGTAACTAAGTTAGGAAACTTTCCATTTAGTCTATGTAATTTAAGCTTATTGACAATTTTGACCCTTGAGGTAGAAAAAAACAATTTTACAACTGACTAAAAAAAATAATAAAATATATAAAAAAGATAAAAAAAAACTCTACATTTTAAAGAAAGAAAAAAAACAAAAAGATTTAAAAGATATTTACGAAAATTACATTGAGTCTGAGCAAATGGTCAGACTGAAGAATCTGGAGCTGACTGACAACTCAGATTGAAAAATCACAAGCTAACAAAGAGGTCAGCTTGACATTTATGATTTTGACAGATTAAGGATTTAACATGCCCAGTTCTCCTAACAGATAGAAAAACCTGTCCTCACTCAGAGGTTTTGTGAAAATGTCTGCCAGTTGATCATGAGTAGCTACAAACTCCAGTCTGACTTTGCCTTTCTCCACACAGTCTCGAATGAAATGATGTCTGATTTCGATATGCTTTGTCCTGGAGTGGAAGACTGGATTCTCAGTTATTTGAATTGCACTTTTGTTGTCACACATGATTGTAGTATTTTGAATCTTGATTTCAAGATCAGCCAATTGGTGTTGCATCCATAGTAATTGTGCACAACAGCTCCCTGCAGCCACGTACTCAGCTTCAGCTGTGGAAGTTGCCACAAAATTTTGCTTTTTACTTGACCAGCTGACTAGTTTTCCTCCTAGAAGCTGACATCCTCCTGATGTACTTTTCATGTCCAATCTACACCCTGCATAATCTGCATCTGTGTAGCCAATTAATTCAAAACCAGAATCTTTAGGGTACCATAGACCAAGATTTGGTGTACCCTTAAGATATCTGAAAATTCTTTTGACAGCTTTAAGATGGGATTCCTTTGGGTCAGCTTGATAACGTGCACATAGACATGTAGAGAACATGATATCAGGTCTACTGGAAGTTAAATAAAGTAAAGAGCCAATCATTCCTCTATAAGTAGCTTGACAAACTGACTTGCCAGATGAGTCTTTATGCAACTTATCAGAAGTACTCATTGGTGTTTTCATTTCAGAACATGTTTCAAAACCAAATTTCTTTACTAAATCATGAACATATTTACTTTGATTTATGAAAATTCCATCTTTCTTTTGTTCTACTTGTAGACCAAGCATCATACTCATCCTATATTCACTACACATGAGTTTTGAAAACCAAGTACACAACTTTTCATTTGTTGATCCAAATATGATGTCATCAACATATATTTGTACCAAAATCACATGTCCATTTTCCTTTTTGATAAACAATGTTTTATCAATTGAGCCTATTTTAAAATTGTTTTTGAGAAGAAAGTCAGATAAAGTATCATACCAAGCTCTGGGAGCTTGTTTGAGACCATATAATGCTTTGTTTAATTTAAAAACATGATCAGGAAAGTTAGGATCAACAAAACCTGGAGGCTGCTTAACATAGACTTCCTCCTGTAGATCACCATTCAGAAATGCACTTTTCACATCCATTTGATACACCAAGAAGTCTTTAAATGCTGCATAGGCTAAGAATAGGCGAATTGCTTCAATTCTGGCCACTGGAGCAAATGTTTCATCATAATCAATGCCTTCTTCCTGCTTGTATCCTTGAGCCACCAGCCTAGCTTTATTCCTGATCACCACCCCATCTTTGTCATATTTATTTCGAAAGATCCATTTCAGGCCAATAATAGTCTTAAACAGGGGACGTGGGACCTTTGTCCAAACATTGTTCCTTATGAATTCTCCAAGCTCCTCTTGCATACCATCAATCCAATCTTCATCTAATAAGGCTTCTTCAACCTTCTTTGGTTCCATCAGACTCAAGAAATTTGTATAGAAACAAAAATTAGCTGTGGCTGTCTTTCGTCTGGTTTTGACACCTTCAGTTAACGAACCAATAACTGATGAGATGGGATGTCCCTTGACAGTCTTGATGTTTCCTATCTCATTGTGGGAAACTGCATCTACTTGAGTCTGAGTATCATCAGTCTGAGTGTCGTCAGACTGAGTAGTTTGGAGCTGAGTTTGGTCAGACTGAGAAGTGTTAGTCTGAGTCTCATCAGATTCAGTAGACTCAGTATTTTCAACATCGGGGACACTCTGGAATGATGATTCATCAGGTTCACTGTCAGTTTCTTGATGTTGATGGGCGTTTGTATCATTATGATCTTCAGCCTGAGAGTCAGCTTCAAATGTGGTTACAAGTAATTCATCACAAAGCTGATTGATAGTGGCTATGTCAGTATGTGATGATATTTCATCTTTGTCGGACTGAGTAGTGTCATCAAAAGTAACATTAATGCTTTGTTCCACAACCTTTCTTCTTTCATTGTAGACTCTGAATGCTTTTGCGATGCTTGAGTATCCAACGAACAATCCTTCATCAACTTTAGGGGACATTTTACACAACAAGTCCCTTTGGTTTAGAATATAGCATCTACTTCCAAAGATATGGAAATAATGAATGGAAGGAACCTTGTTATGATACAATTCATATGCTGTTTTCCATGTCTCTTCACTATGATGGATCTATTCTGTGTGAAGCAGGCAGTGTTCACAGCTTCAGCCCAGAATTTTATCTTCATGTTCCCATAACACAACATTGTTCTGGCAGCTTCAATTAGTGTTCTATTTCTTCTCTCTGCAACTCCGTTTTGTTGAGGAGTTCGAACTGAGGCAAAGTTTTGGACTATTCCTAATTGATCACAAAACTCTAAGTTTTGAACTCAGTCCATGGTCACTTCTATCTGGCGAACAAGAGTGTTTTCTGTCGCTGCTCTTTTGATCAGACTGATGATTTCCTCAGCTGCATCATTTTAGCCCTTAAGAATATAACCCAAGTGAATTAGTAAATTCATCTACAATTACAAGGGTATATTTCTTTCTCCTTGACTCTCAATCCCAATTGGTCCAAACAAATCCATATGTAGCATGAATAAAGGTTCATCAATTGAATGCGACATTTTGGATGGGAATTGAGTCTTAGTTTGCTTTCCAAGCACACAGGTTGAGCAAACTTTGTCTTTGGTATAGGTCAGTTCAGGAAGACTCTAACCAATTACTTTTTGAAAGGCATTTATGTTTTTGAAGTTTAATGAGTAACCTTCGATGCCATAGCCAATTAAGCTCTTCTTTGTTTCTGTGAACAAACACGTCTCAGCTCTCATTGGCAGTACTCAGATCCAGACAAAAGACATCTTTCTCTCTTGGCAAGTAG
>CAJVGC010000065.1:51798601-51962375 GCA_910822075.1 Senecio squalidus | reverse complement strand
TGGCAGCTTCAATTAGTGTTCTATTTCTTCTCTCTGCAACTCCGTTTTGTTGAGGAGTTCGAACTGAGGCAAAGTTTTGGACTATTCCTAATTGATCACAAAACTCTATCAAGACTGAGTTTTTGAACTCAGTTCCATGGTCACTTCTCATCTGGCGAACAAGAGTGTTTTTCTGTCGCTGTTCTCTTTTTATCAGACTGATGATTTCCTCAGCTGCATCACTTTTAGCCCTTAAGAATATAACCCAAGTGAATCTAGTAAATTCATCTACAATTACAAGGGTATATTTCTTTCCTCCTTGACTCTCAATCCCAATTGGTCCAAACAAATCCATATGTAGCATGAATAAAGGTTCATCAATTGAATGCGACATTTTGGATGGGAATTGAGTCTTAGTTTGCTTTCCAAGCACACAGGTTGAGCAAACTTTGTCTTTGGTATAGGTCAGTTCAGGAAGACCTCTAACCAATTTACTTTTTGACAAGGCATTTATGTTTTTGAAGTTTAAATGAGATAACCTTCGATGCCATAGCCAATTAAGCTCTTCTTTTGTTTCTGTGAACAAACACGTCTCAGCCTCATCATTGGCAGTACTCAGATCCAGACAAAAGACATCTCTTTCTCTCTTGGCAAGTAGTAATGGTTTTCCCTTGGCACTGTAGATTATTCCAGCTTGCTTTCTGAATCTGACTTCATGGTCTTCATCAGTGATTTGACTTACACTTAGTAAGTTATGTTGTAAGCCTTCCACATATGCAACTCTCTTGAAAGTGACAGCTCCAGCATGAATATTTCCATATCCACGTGTCATTGATACCCCGTTGTCACCATATCTCACTTGAGGCCCATCTTCTTCTTTATAGTCTTGTAGAAAAGACTTCATTCCAGTCATGTGCCTTGAAGCTCCACTATCTAGATACCATTTTGTAGAGTCCTGCACATGAAATAAAGAAAATTAGTTCCTTTTGGGTACCCACTTTAGAGTGGATCCATGAACTGAAGCAGATTTAAGTTCAGGTTCAGTCTTGCAGTCAGTTTTGGAGCTGGTGTAGTTCCATTTATTTATTTCCTTCATGCAGTTAACAGAATAATGACCTATGACACCACAGTATTTACATGGAGTATCTTTGAGGCTGACTCGAGATGAAACTGACTTAGTCTTAGTAGGTTTCAAAGACGTTGTCTTTGATTGAGAGGTGTTTCTTTGCTTTTGAGGTGAAACTGACTTTGATGAAACTGACCTAGACTTAGGTGAGACTGACTTATGTATGGATGGAGCTGACCAATGTTTTGGTGAGACTGACTTTTGAAAAATGTTTTTCTGTGGTCTTGACTGGGTCAGTTGTTTACAAAACACAGCTTCATGTCCTTTTTCACCACATTTATAAAAAATTCTCTTAGTGGAGTCTTGGGCCTGATGTGATTAGGTGATTTATTTCGGACTAAAGTTTTTACGATGTTAGTCATTTCCAACAATTGATTTCCCAATTTATCAATTGTTTTTGTTTCATAATTTTTATTAGGAATTTTGGAACTGACTTGGCGCTGAATCTTAGGTTTACTCACAACCTTGGGCACGACATTTTTTAAATGCACATTTGTATCAGTTTCAGATAAATCAACATATTCAGACTGAGAAGAAGATGAAGAATCATTTTTATTAAAAACTTGGGAAATTACAGGTTTGACAAAAGCATTTGACATCATTGTTTTTTCTCCTTTCATGTAAGTGAAAATGTTTGGAAGAATTTCTGGTTTGAAAACAATTTTTTCTCTTTCAGCTTTTTCAGCTTCTTCTTCTTCTTCAGTCATATGCTTCTTCAGACTGAAGTCCTCACCCAACACAGCTTGAACTTGTTTGGGTACCTGTCTGCTCAAACAATCTTCATTTTTTAAGGATGATATGCACCATGACTTACAAATTCTTTTATAATGCTCAGTTTCTTCTCTAAATTTATAATTTTATTTTGCAAGATCACTATAAGCTTCAATCTGAGCATTTAAAAGAACTTTATAACTTTCCAGTTCAATTATTTTATCATCTTTAATTTTCAAAGTATTTTCAAGATCTTTAATCTTTTGTTTAAATTCAGATTGTTCTTCTAAAGTGGTGGTCAAATCAATAAAGATATACTCAAACATTTGAAGTTTTTGTTCATTTGTATAAGTATCGAAATTGTGTACCTTGTAAAGCTTTGATTTGTTCCAGTCTGAATTACAGCTTAGTCTCTCAGCTTCCTTCAGATCCTTCTCGAACTGAGATGCAGATTTCTCAGCTTCAGTCACTTCTTCTGTGAACGCCATTAAACATTTATCCACCACTTCCTCATCCTCATCAGAAGACAGTTCCTCATCTAGCCATTCTTCAGCAAAGAATGCCTTTTGCTCAGTTTGAGGCTTTTGTGTACTTGAACTGTTGCCTTTCTTGTATTTAAGATACTTCTTTCGGTATCTTTGGGCCCTCTCAGCAACCTCGTCCATGTGTTCAGTCTGAGCATTCTTTACTTTACAGTCAGCAGCCATGTGACCATATTCATTGCATTTAAAGCATTTCACCTTCTTCAGATCGAAAGGTTTCTTTCCTTTGTAGCCTGTCTTCTGTTCAAGCTTCATAGTTAAAAGAGCAAGCTGACTTTTCAGCTTTTTAACCTCAGTTTCATCATCTGATTCTGAGTCTGAGTGTGACTCAGACTCAGATGAGTCAGCTTTAGAATAAATTTCTTTATTCCTTTTGCTGGTAGCAAGTAATGCAGCTTCTGGATCTCTTGTGGTCCTTCTTGTGTTTATCTTTTTCCTCTCTTGAGCTTCTTCAAAGTTCAGCAACAATCCAAAGAGACCAGGCAGCTTATAGGTGGACAATTTTTCACTAACCATAAGAGATGTAATAACAGATTCAAATTTGTTGGGCAAGATGTCAACAAACTTTTTGCAAATTTCATCATCTTCTTTCATCATTCCTAGAGCAGATAGGTCATTCAACAGTACTTGGAACCTTGTATGCACGTCAGCTAAGGTTTCTTTGTCTTTTGCATAGAAATTTTCATAATTCCTAATCAGACTATTTAACCTTTGTTCTCTTACAATCGGGACTCCTTCATAAGATACAATTAAAGTATCCCATATTTCTTTGGCGGATCTGCATCCAGCAATCTTGGAGAATATTTGTTCAGAAACAGCATTACCTAGAATGCTTCTTGCTATTGGATATAGATTGAAGAGTAGCTTATCAACATCTGTCCACTGTGATTTGGGAGTTTGAACCCACCTTGCACGTTGGACAAATTTGTATCCTTCCTTGACCTCATCAATGTGCTTTCCTGGAATTATTGGTCCTTCCGTTACAGTCCTCATCATTTCTTCATGAATTCCGGACAAGTGCCACTCAGCTTTAAGTTTCCAGTGAGCAAAGTTGTGACCACTGAAAATAGGAATACCTTTTCCAGCCATAGCAGGTGCGTTGGATGAAGATGATGACATTGTATTTGAGATTTTAAGTATTGATCGTTTAAGATTGGTAAATTTATTAAAATTTAAATCTTATTTGCTCTGATACCAGTTGTTAGGTCTCAATAAGATCTCAAACACTAGCTAATCAATTACAAATAAGTATTTAGATGTTAATTGTTACGAATCGATTAAGTGCTCAGTTTCTTAGTTTATTATAGCGGAAATATAATAACGAAACAATGAAAATAACACACAGTTATATTGATTCAAAAGGTACAACGATTACAAAGCTCAAGCTCACTATTTATACACAATAATAGTTAGCTTGATAAGTACGAATCCTAGTATATCTTCTAAAAGGATAGAAGATTTTATCTAACAAACATACCTAATATAAAGCAATACGTTTCATTATGAAGCTGAGTAGTCAGCTCCATAATGCCTTAGTCGCTTTCAGTCACTCAGACTCAGAGTCACTCAGACTCATTGTCACTCAGACTCAGAAATAAGACTTTAATAAACAGATTTATTAACTTGGGTTAAATCGTTGATTTTCCCAACATACTCTTTTCCAAGCATGCTACAGTTTAAGCGAAAGACCCTCCAGAAGGACAGCTGTTAAGGTGGGCCAACTGGTTTTCCAAATGGAAATTCACTGTTAAACACATTAAGGGAACATAAAATGTCCTTGCTGACTTCCTATCAAGACCAAAGTCCTATTTAAAGAGACGTAAAAGCCCAATAAAAACCAAGCCAGTCCACAAACCCGGTATACTCCCAATGGTTTACACAGTAAATTCCGATAACATCAATGCATCATCCTCCAATGCTACTCCTTTATCCCTTCAACTCCCAGAAGAAATCGTGGAAACAATTGCAGATTTAACCCTTATGGAGAGATCTTTGCTTAACTATCAAACGTTCCTCACAGTTCTCATCCGTAATCATGGTCTGGCAATAAAAGGTCTCAAGTTTCACCCCAACTACCCTTTCTTGAGTATTTTCCATATCCACGATCTATTCCGACTCTCTAAGGAAGCCTTATGTTTCTTCTGGTACCTTTTTGAAACTTACACCATTGGAATTACTTTTAATTCCATCAAACTACAATCCTACATATTCCAGTGTCAGTTCGAAAGTGTACCCCCACAGTCACGAAACCTGTTCTCTCTCCTCCAGTCGTTCTTATCAGCGCATCAGTGGACAAAAGTGATATCAGCTGAAAAACCTTATGTTGTGATATTATTTCGGCGACTGTGTTCCTTCTTCACACCGTCAATGGTCAGGATGAATCAGTCTATTATCTACCATGCTCCTACCGCAATTGTGTATGGAAATTATGATGTGAACCCATCACTCATACGTGTTAGAATCTTCTACCCAAAGGATTGGATACATGTACGAAGGGCCCTAGCTCTAGCAAATGAGGTTAATCCAGATACAATCTCAATGTATATTATGTATGATATGTGTGCATGGTCTGATGACCACCCTATATCCTCAAGATGGATTGGAGCCCTGGACTAATGGAAGAAGACACATTTAACTGTCCGTATTGACACAACGGATGATGAAGAAACTGAAGATGATGAAGAAGATGACATCCCACACCAAGATCCATATGAAGATGATCCTTCTCACCCCGATTCTCGCTGGAAATAAAACTTAGCACGGTAAAAGTAAAAGCAAACCGTGGAGAAAATTAAAGAATCAAGTGACATAAGCGCTTACATCACCATGTCTAGAAGATCTTCTTGTGTTTTGTTTTAATATGTAGTGTGTGTATTGTTTATGTTATCATGTGTGCTTTAGTCAACAAATGTATGATGTGTGGTCAACAAAGGCATCCTATCATTTCCTATAAAAGGAGGAGTCACTTCCATTGTAAGATATCCAAGTTTGAGAAATAAAACATAGTGTTCTCTTACATTCTCTCTTATTCTTGTTCTTACAAGTTTTCTTAATCTTAATCGTGTTTGTTCTTGATCTTGATTGTTCTTATAGGTCTTATATAGATCTACATCAACTCCCTACTCTTATATCCTGCTGCAAGGGCAGTTACCATTAGATCAACGTAAGGTACACACAATTTTTTTATTTTTTTGGTCTTTTAGTATATAACTAGTATACCAACTTCATCATGGTCGTTGCATCTAATCAAAACACTTGAACTATCGGAACTCTTGTGATTTCTTCATCTTTCCGTAGTAGTGAGTACTTGATATTATCCGAGTAGGAGTGTAATTAAATTAGAACACTTAGAGGTGGTACAGTGGTGGGTTACATAAGAGCTGAAACAGGTCGGACAAAGTGAGAGCTAAATAATTAAGTTTATTTTGAACAAATGGGTTAGAAGGTTTTATTCAATTAAATAAAACCTAGACTTTCGGCTCATTTGACATATTTCCTTGTTAGTTAATTTTTTTTTTTTTTAATTTTACTTGTTTGACCAGTTAGGGACACAACACAAACCCGAATTAACATCTTTATCAGTAAATGGGTCGAATCAGCACCTCTAGTCAAAATGATGAACCACTGTTTTGCATTATTTCTTTCTGACCAGAAAGAAATGGGCTCGAGTCGTATGAAAACATCAAAAGATAACCTATACCTATCCATCTTGGTGCACCAAGGTCACATCACATTTTCCTTGACCACACTATTCACATGATTGGTATATCTAAGATTTTCACAGCTGAGGTCAGATCGTTAGGTTAGTGCCAATCACACGCTCACACACCCACACACACAAACAACTTAGAAAGTGACATGATTGGTGTCTGGTCGCGAAAGTGAGAAGTAAAAACAAAGAGAAGCTAGATTCCCGAATAACTAGACTTGATAACATGGTCGGGCTGTCTATATTTTATGGAGACATTTGGTCTACATGACAACGTGACCGTCTTTACTTTTCTACGTTTACGTGTGCAAGTGATTCTTCTTTTAACTCCCATATGTATAAATTGACTCGAAAAAGGAAGTTCATCATCTTTACTTATCCAATCAACTTCCACACATAGCTTTTGCTTTCTTCTGCAAATGCTTTTTACCACAAATGTGAAACTCAATGACCAAATCCAAAGAGATATGGCACTCCTTGTCGGAATCCGAAAACATATTTTGCTTTTAGTGTAGTTTCAAATTGAAATAAACTATCTATAACCATTATATTTACCTTAACTTATAACATGGTTTGTCTTCTTACTGAATTCAATTCCCGGAGGTGGTAATTTTGACCAATTTACTAGCTTATGAACGAACTGTTTTGGTTTGCGTTTTATTTAAGACGAGTAAACATGTGCTTAAATTCGTTCAAGTGCTATTTTAAATGCATACAACCTTGTAAATCGTTTTAGTTAAAGGTTCATACAACATGTATGGAATTCGTTTCAAGTAAGTTATTACTTTTTTAAATGATAACCAAGAAAGCGAAAATCAAAAGCCGAAATGGTAAAATGTGAAAGAAGACCAAAAGATGTACTTGTAGGTTGAGGTGGAAAGATGATGATATGGACCTATTGAATCCTAATGCACCAATTTTTTGTCTATCTTTTTGAAAAATGTATTTTAAGTTTTATGGATTCGAGTTTTTGATGCTAAGTATGCATCTTAAGACGAGACAAGTGAAATATCAAGTTTTGTTTGTTGATTTATGTGTTATCCTTTTACCAAATCGCTTGTAGTTTTGGTGGTATGCCGAGTCCCACGAGGAAACAAGGTGTGGGTAAATTTGACGCTATATGAAAATTGTATAACATATGTATGGATACATACAAATACAATTGAAAATAACCTTTTAAAAGTAGCTAAGAGGTATCTATAATCCATTGGAACCTATCCACACCAAAATGAAAGTAGCCATTTCTTGATGTTTGCTTAACAGATAGAACATATAATCAAAATAGAAAGTATCTCGAGTCAAAATCACGCCATTCCCCCATGATGTATACACCAAGGTTAAGAATTTTCATATTCAAATGGGCAAGATCGACGTTATTGAGTAGCCGTTGAGAAGCTTATTATAAAGTGTGATCTATATGAAGCTACTATATATATTCCATTCTTAGAAAGTGCCCTAAACAATGAAAATTACTGTCCAGTAACACTTGTAATTGGACGATAACTCATCGTTCAAAATTCGTATCCCATGATATTAGGTTTAGTTCACTAAGATTTTCATTGTTTTCTTTTGGATATGGTAGGACTATAAAGTATTCAACAATCGATAAATATAAAAGTGAATTGAAATTAAAGCTCATGCTTTACATTTATATATACAACTAGGACCCATATTAGTATATTTTTGTGTACAATAATTGCAATAGGAGACAAGGATATTTCACAATGATAGAGGCAAATCTTAATCAAGGCCATATAGTTTTTCTATTCAATTCACACCTTTAACATTTTAATAGATTTGTTTTGTATTTGTAAAAAGTAGGGAAAAAGATATAAAACAAAAAGTAGGGTTTCTCCTCCACCAAATAATTAGCTGCTTGTGGTCATAATAAAAAGGTCCAAATCTCAAATGACCGTAACTCTTAGACTTTAAAATAGTTAAAAATATGAAACTGTGACAAACGAAACTCTCAACGGATTATACATTCTAAAAAAGACCTTTTAACGGTTTAGCCATCAATTTTGGCTGCAAACTTGAATTGAAGTTGTTTATAATTTCTAAGCTTTTTTCTATCTAAAGTTGTTCTTAATATAAAATCTGGATTGTCTGTAAATATTTTCGTAATATACAATGGCGGAAGATAATGGAGACCGAGGAGGGTTTTGGCCTTCCCAAAAAGGCTCATATATATAAAAATAATATTTATTTATGATTTAGTCAAAAATATTAAATTAAAATATATATTTGGCCGTCCTAAAATAATAGGTGTATATATATTTGGCCTGGCCTTTTAAATTTTATCGTCAAGTTCCGCCCCTGATAGTATGTAACAAGTGTGGTGTATAATAAACTAGACTTTTAACCCGTGGCACGGTGGCTTAAACAGTAAATTAAAAATCTTTTTATTGTTTTAATAAAATTTGTATATACATGTTTAACATTTTTGCATACATAAAATATTTTTATCTATGAACAAAGACATCTTTAAGAGTTCGAATTGTAACAAAAAAATGGAAATAATATGTATTACAAATTCTGTGGGTATAACACTCTCTTTTCGAGTTTTTTATTTTTAAGGGAAAGAAAAAGAAAGAAATGAAAATTAAAAAAGTGTGGTGTTCTCAAAAAAAATTTAGACAGAAAGGAAAAGTAAATGAAAGTTATTGAAAAAAAAGTTTAAACATTTTTGTTCAATAAACAATTCGTCCAAAAATGAAGTGATTGTTGAGGAAAGGAAATCACAACTACCATATTTTTCTTGCAATGACTAAATTACTCCTACGATTAATCATACTTTTATTACTTTGATTTGTGATCAATAATTTATTAAAAAAATATAGTTCAGAATTAACAAAAAATGTATTGTATATTTTATTATTTAAATAAATCTAACTATGAAAAATCAATTTGCTATTCTCACCGACGAATTGCTATGAATTGATTTCAACGTATTTCAAAGATAGCTTTTTTTTAATAGATTATCTATGAAAGTTAATATCAAATAATTAAAAATCCTCACAAATATTAACAGACATAATCAAAGAAACAAAATATAATTATAAATGAAAAAATGTGGATAATTATAAAGTTGTCTTATGAAGCTAAGAGTATTGGAAAGGGTTTAATCGTAAATATATATGGTTCTATTCTTTTGGTTTTGACCTGAGAACAAATATTTTTGTTTGCATATCTTTCTTTTTCATTCTATTCATTTCTACTCGAAAATATAGAAAAAAAATATTTTTTACTTTCATTTTCCCTTTTCTTTACTTTAGTTTATAACCTTTTACCTTCCTTTCCTCTAAAATAAAATAAAAAAGCAAAAAAACCTATATAGAATGAAATAAATAAATGATATATTTTATATATGTATATAAGACATAAGTGAGAGCCTTGGACAGTTATTTTTAATAAAAATATTAAACTGCAATAGCTCATTGAATTTGAAGAAATAATTAATTTTATATCATAATTAATTTCAACAGCTCAATCATTCTTTCAATATATATATGGGTTAATGTTGTCAGAACATAACATACTTTCGCCAAATGTTTATTTTATATAACATACTTTTTTTTTGTTTATTTAGGTACTTCAACCCCTTAAAACTTTTAAAATGGATAACGTACTTATTCTAATAATGATTATGAGATCTAATTTGACCGGCTACCTGTTGATTTCAGGTTATTCAAATAACTTGACCCGTTTATAATATCCAACCCGTTTTTATCATAATACCCAAATCAATGTCAACATCCTTTATCAAATTCCCACAATTTAACTATTGTTATTATATCTATTAGTAAAATTTGTTATAACTGTTTATAACTTAACTGATTCCATGAAAACCTCCTATATCAAAAATCCATGTCAACATCCTTTATCAAAAATAACCTCCTTTATCAAAAATCCATGTCAATTGTTTATAAACAGGGAATTTTATCAAATATCCATGTCAACATCCTTTATCAAAAATAAACAGTTAAGATATCGGAATTTTATCAAATAACCAATATCTATTAGTAAGATTTGATAACCACAATTTAACAAAACATGTGTCTTGGGAAAAAACCGAAGAGATCGGTTCTGTACATTTTAATAAAATTAAATTAAGAATCCTTGTCTTGAACGTTGTTTTCGCTGCTCGAATCCGTTAGAATCGTCAACCTTCTTGCTGTTTTCGTAAACTCGCTGCCGAGAAACACAAATTAAATGAGTTTATGGGACTAAATTACGAAAATCGATGAGAATTATGAAACTTAAATGTTAAACTTACCCGAATGGTTCTTCATTTCTGATTCCATGAAAACCTTACAATGCCTTGTTTCTATGTTCAAGTCCGTTTCCCGGCCCGACCCTGATCCAGATCCCGAACCGGAAACATTCCCACTTTGTGAGATCTGTTGCTCAGTAAGAATCGGCTGACCAAAGAGTACAAACTGGGACGTTTTAGGGGTTTTAGGTTCCTTTGTGACTGTGGTTGTGGTTGAGTTCCAGCAGGTTTATTGAATATCGGGTTAACATGGGAGGGTGGAAAAAAACCCGAATTGAGTTTGTTATTGAGTTGGATATCTGAGAGATAAACCGTAACGTGTGTGCCTGGCTCCCTGCTAGCGCTAGCAGGATGATGATGATGAAGGTTCAAATTCTCCTGTAGATGGTAATTAGGGTTCATATTTGAATTGGGTTTTTTTTTTTTTTTTGTTGTTGAATCAGTAGAGAATAAGATAATAAATAGGTTAGTGGAGGATGACGTCATCATTTATTTAACCGGTAATAAGTCATCAGGTGTTTAATTAACCGGTTTACGGAGTTGAGGTAACTAAATAAACAAAAAAAAAGTATGTTATACAAAATAAACATTTGGCGAAAGTGTGTTATGTTCTGACAACATTAACCCTATATATATATATATCAAAGTCTCATAACGAATAGTGAAATGTTCGAGCAACGATTTCCAAACACGAAGATTAGGTGATGTTAACCTTAGATCTCCTGTGATGATCACGGTGCAAACCCAACAAGTTCTTGACGAACCTATGTGATCAAGGTTGAGGATGAAAGTGAGAGTGTATGAACTCTGCGTTTAAGGTTTAGTGTGTGTGTGTGTTGAGATGAGATCAAAAAAGTGTCATGGACAATGATTTGAACCATGTATTTATACGGTCAGTCTCAAGTATATGGAACATTGATCCATTAATGATGATCATAAATACTTGAACGGTCTTAATCATTAATCATAGTATACGTAACGCCTTACTATTACGACGAGTCGTGAAGTGCCATTATGACGAGACGTCAGCTAATAAGACAGGCGCTTCAAATGACTGGCGCTGACAAACAACTTGACAGGCGCTGATGAGGCGCTGACAACTTGGACAAGCGTTGATAACTTGTCAGCTTGACAGGCGCTGAGCTTGACAGGCGGTGTGACAGGGCGCTGACAACTTGACAGCCGTTGATAGCTTGATAGCCGCTGACATCTTAACAGCCGCTGACAACTTGACAGGTCGTTGACAACTTAACAAGTTTATGACAGCCTGACTTTTTTTGGTGACAACCTGACAGCGTGACCGGGCTTGGTTGTAGTATACTTGGTTGTAGTAACGGGCTTTAAAAACAAAGGCCCATTATATATATATATATATATATATATATATATATATATATATATATATATATATATATATATATATATATATAGTTGGTTTCATTTAAGAACCATGTAATTATTTAGGAACCATTAGGAACCAAGGTGGCAATTTTGTAATTAAACTCAAGGTGGCAATTTTGTAATTAAGTCAAAATTGAGAGCCAAATTGGAAATTAATGAAAACCACTTTAAAATCATAATTAACTTTAAATTAACATATTTAGAGTATAACTAGGTTTTAGGAAAAACTAAATACACCATTAGAACAAGCATTTAATTATCTTTCCAACGAGCACCCACTTGATATACTTTTGACGACTTTTTTTTTTTTTTTTTTTTTAGAGTGAGTTTCGGTATATACACTAGTGTATATACTAAATATTCACCAGTGTATATACTAATTCACAAAAAACACATCTGAACCATATATACTATACACTAGTGTATACACTATATTCACTAATGTATAGTTATACACTAGTGTATTTATACACTACAGTAGTGTATTTATACACTAGTGTATACACTATATTCACTAATGTATAGTTATACACTAGTGTATACACTATATTCACTAATGTATAAGATGTATTCTCTATTGAATACATGGTATTCACTGGTGTATATTGTATATTCACTTGTGTATATTGCGTATTCACTGGTGTATATTGTATATTCACTTGTGTATATATATATATTGTATATTCACTTTTGTATATTGCGTATTCACAATTAAAAGGAAATTAATATAAAGATTCGTATACATTAGTGAATATAGTGTATACACTAGTGTATAATGTATATGGTTTAGATGTGTTTTTGGTGAATTAGTATATACACTGGTGAATATTTAGTATATACACTAGTGTATATACCGAAACTCACTAAAAAAAAAAAAAAAAAAAAAAGTCGTCAAAAGTATATCAAGTGGGTGCTCGTTGGAAAGATAATTAAATGCTTGTTTTAATGGTGTATTTAGTTTTTCCTAAAACCTAGTTATACTCTAGATATGTTAATTTAAAGTTAATTAGTATTTTAAAGTGGGTTTTAATTGATTTCCAATTTGGGGATTTGACTTAATTACAAAATTGCCACCTTGCCTAAAAATGGTTCCTAATGGTTCCTAAATAATTGATGGTTCCTAAATGAACCCACCTCTATATATATATATATATATATATATATATATATATATATATATATATATATAGAGGTGGGTTCATTTAGGAACCATCAATTATTTAGGAACCATTAGGAACCATTTTTAGGGAATGTGGCAATTTTGTAATTAAGTCAAATCCCCAAATTGGAAATCAATTAAAACCCACTTTAAAATACTAATTAACTTTAAATTAACATATCTAGAGTATAACTAGGTTTTAGGAAAAACTAAATACACCATTAAAACAAGCATTTAATTATCTTTTCAACGAGCACCCACTTGATATACTTTTGACGACTTTTTTTTTTTTTTTTTTTTTTAGTGAGTTTCGGTATATACACTAGTGTATATACTAAATATTCACCAGTGTATATACTAATTCACCAAAAACACATCTAAACCATATACACTATACACTAGTGTATACACTATATTCACTAATGTATACGAATCTTTATATTAATTTCCTTTTAATTGTGAATACGCAATATACAAAAGTGAATATACAATATATATATACACAAGTGAATATACAATATACACCAGTGAATACGCAATATACACAAGTGAATATACAATATACACCAGTGAATACCATGTATTCAATAGAGAATACATCTTATACATTAGTGAATATAGTGTATACACTAGTGTATATTGTATAAATACACTAGTGTATAACTATACATTAGTGAATATAGTGTATACACTAGTGTATAAATACACTAATGTAGTGTATAAATACACTAGTGTATAACTATACATTAGTGAATATAGTGTATACACTAGTGTATAGTATATATGGTTCAGATGTGTTTTTTGTGAATTAGTATATACACTGGTGAATATTTAGTATATACACTAGTGTATATACCGAAACTCACTGTAAAAAAAAAAAAAAAAAAAAATCGTCAAAAGTATATCAAGTGGGTGCTCGTTGGAAAGATAATTAAATGCTTGTTCTAATGGTGTATTTAGTTTTTCCTAAAACCTAGTTATACTCTAGATATGTTAATTTAAAGTTAATTAGGATTTTAAAGTGGTTTTAATTGATTTCCAATTTGGCTCTCAATTTTGACTTAATTACAAAATTGCCACCTTGAGTTTAATTACAAAATTGCCACCTTGCCTAAAAATGGTTCCTAATGGTTCCTAAATAATTACATGGTTCTTAAATGAAACCAACTATATATATATATATATATATATATATATATATATATATATATATATATATATATATATATATATATATATATATATATATATATATATATATATATATATATATATATATCCTTACTAACCTTATCATGAAATAATCCACTTAAGTCAACAATTAAAAAGACCATATAAAAGAGGAGACAAGAAATCTCAAACATATAATGTGCAAAGCCTAACATGTGAATTAGAAACATGGTTTGAAACGTGATTATAAACCTTGTGAAGATTTAGTGAGATTAACATTCTCGTTGAATTAAAGACATATGTATATAGGTTGTTAATGATATCAGAACAATGAACAACAAAACCGAAGAATTAGAAACTTAAAATGCAAACTTAGTAAATCCAAAAACATTCAGAACGTATAAATTTAAGCATTTTCAACTCTAGTTTGAAGGTCATTCGAAACTAAAACTAAAACTGATCACAAACTAAATGAAAACGTAAAATAGAGAATAAGCATCCAACAAGAAAAATAGTTTTTCTAAGCAAATATGGGATTGGATAGCTTTAAGTTGGAAATTGAAATTTAAATAAAGCAATCATTAATTTGAAATTGTTAGTGCTTAAATTGATTGGCTGATTTCTAAGGATATTTATATTAATAATCGGTATTCAAAATGAAACGACTGAGTCATGATGACATAATACAACTCTATTTTTAATTGGAAAGAAAATCAAAATATTAAGGAATTGACAAGTAAGCATTTTTTTTTCGTTTTTTAATTCGGTTTTTTTCTTTTGCTATGTTATACTTAACTTTTTTTTTTTTTCAAAATCATATGTGATTTTTTTGTAAAAAAATTGAAATCACATGTGATTTTCAAAAACCAAAATTTATAAATTTTAAAATCACACGTAAATTTTTTTTTGTCGAAGATCACATGTGATTTTCAAAAACCAAAATTTATAAATTTTAAAGTCACACTTGAAAATTTTGTTTCTCGAAAATCACATGTGATTTTATAAGCAAAATAGTTTGTGGGTTAAAAATCACATGTGATTTTGGTAAAAAATAATCAATAATTTTTAAAAATCAAACGTGATTTTACCTATAAAATATTTGTAGATTGAAAATCAAATGTGATTTTTAAAAAGTAAGGTTGAAAATCAAATATGATTTTCGAAAGAAAAAAAAATAAAAAAATAAAAAGTAAATAAAAAGGTAAAAGAAAAAAGTAAAAAAAAAAAATTTAGAAAAAAATTAAAAAAAAGAACAAAGATATAAGGAAAAATGGGTGGTTAGGAAGGGATCCCTGAATCTCTAGAGAATTAGGGATCTCTTTTGAACCTCAATCTATATATATATATATATATATATATATATATATATATATATATATATATATATATATATATATATATATATATATATATATATATATATAGTAATTGGATCGAGTAAGAACGGCCCAAAGTCTAGGAACGCTAAGAACCAATGCTGACCGTCCGATTAAGGTGATGATCAGTAGTAACCACTTACTACTGATCAGTAGTAACCTTACTACTGATCAGTAGTAACCTTCTACTAATCAGTAGTAACCTTCTACTGATTAGTAGTAACCCTTCTACTAATTAGTAGTAACCCTTCTACTGATCAGTAGTACCCTTCTACTGATCAGTAGTAACCTTACTACTGATCAGTAGTAAGTGGTTACTACTGATCATCACCTTAATCGGACGGTCAGCATTGGTTTTTAGCGTTACTAGACTTTGGGCCGTTCTTACCCGAACCTCACCCTATATATATATATATATATATATATATATATATATATATATATATATATATATATATATATATATATATATATATATACGTATGTAAATTAACAAAATAATCAGCTATCACTTACACTTTACAAAAATAGTCACCTAATTCGCGACGGACTTCTCGCGACATTTTTTTCGTCACGAAAGTACACATATTTTAATCAGACCAATAAATATTCGTCACGTTGTCGCGACACTATTCATTTCTCGCGTCAATATTCATTTATGCGACGACGTGTCTGATTTTTATTGGTCTGATTTTGTTTTATGTATTTCTCGCGACGATAAATTGTCGCGAGAAATTCGTCGCGAATCAGGTGATTATTTTTGTAAAGTGTAAATGATATGTGATTATTCTGGTGATTAATTATATATATATATATATATATATATATATATATATATATATATATATATATATATATATATATATATATATATATATATATATATATTTTCGCTAAAAATATATTAACAAAAAACTGTTACATAACAAAATGAAACAAAAGAATCATCCAGGAGAAAGTCTTGAAGAACAAACTCCAAAACACCCAAAAACACAACCAACCAACAAAACCACTAGACACTCAAACCAGCTAAACAATACAGACGACCAACAACACCGCAACCTCACCCAAGCCACAGCCTACTCGAGCCCCTCAGCCACCTCTAAGTTCCAAATAGTATAAATAGTCTTCCATTCTAGCTGATTAGTAATCCCGAGCGACATGATCTTCAATCGAACCATGGTAAAAATAACCTTATACAAGACATCGATACTACGGGTTCCTTTCTTAAACAGTCTAGTATTCCTCTCTTTCCAGATAAAATAAACTGATGCTGCAAAAACAAGACGACCAACAATCCCCCAAGCATTACCTTTCTTAACTCGCTGCTTTAAAAACCGAATAACTTCTAACCATTTAGACATATCAAATCCTCGAGCCCGCACATGCCAACCGCCAAACCTGATTCGCATAAGAACATTCAATAAATGATCATGCGAATCCGGCTGAAGATTGCAAAAAACACAATTGAGAGTTTTGATCTTATCCGATTTCTCCCAGTCTTTGATACGGTCCTGAGTCTTCAATTTTTGTAATACGAGTAACCACACAACAAAAGAATGGCGCATAATACTCTGGAAAAACCACACAACTTCCTTCCAATCCACAAGATTAGCACGGTCCCGAATTGCATCCCACGCACTCGCAGCAGAAAACAGCACCTCAGACCCATCAATATCAACCCAACCGATCGAGTCCCTGCACTCACGCAAAATTGGCACTGGAACCTGATTTAATACTGCGTATTTTTGCAACCAAAAACCTGGCCAAGACCAACCATTTCCATTTAAAAGATCAGCAAGTTTACTTTTTAAAGTCCAGCCCGCATTCATAATGTCCCGATTAGAAATAAAATTGTTTAGAGGACCAGCAACACTCCAATTATCAAACCAGGCAGAAATCATTCGACCATCACCAATCTTACTGATTACATGCATTCGAATAACATCACGTAACCCCAAGATCTTTCACCAACTATAACTCGCATTCGCTTTAACTTGAATATCCCAAAAACAGCGACCCTCAAGATGTTGCGTGTGCACCCATTTGACCCATAAAGACTCCTTACTAATAAGGACCTTCCAAAAATGCACTATCATTAAAGCAGAATTCCAAGAAAAAAAACTCTGAATACCCAAACCTCAAAAGCGACGACACACATCAACCCACGCCACCTCAGCTCTACCCTTCTTTAACAACACTTGACACCACAAGAACCCACGAAGCAACTTCTCAATATCGAGGATAATAGAACTTGGAAGAATGAAAACTGACGCCCAATACACATGCATAAAGGAGAGAACAAACACGACTAATTGAAGTCTGCTTGTAATAGATAAAGATTTATTTCGCCAGTCGCCCAGACGGTTCCGAACTTTTTCAACTAAACTCTTACAATCTTCAACTAAAAGTCTGGACGAGATTAATGGAATTCCCAAATACTTTATAGGAAAAGACCCCTCTTCAAAAGGAAGCACCTCCAAAATAGCACTCTTAACCCGATCACTCACACACGAAAAGAACGCCGTACTCTTCTCAATACTCGGAATTAACCCTGAAACTCTTCTAAATTCATTTAAGTCATTTAATAATACCATAATCGATTTTTTTTATCCCCATGAGAAAACATAATAAAATCATCTGCAAAACTCAAGTTTATAATCTTTAATTTCGCACATTTCGGATGATATTTAAATGACGTTTACTCTGTCACTCCTCTTTTAAGTAACAACGTTAACACCTCCATAAAAATCGTAAATAAATATGGAGATAGCGGATCACCCTGACGCAACCCACGTTTCCCACGAAAAAACCCATGGAGATCACCATTAATACAAATTGAAAATGACGTAGAAGTCACACATTCCATAATCCACGCCACCATCGTATTATGTAAACCAAACCCAATAAGAGTATTCCTTAAAAAAAAAACCCAATCAACGGTATCATACGCCTTTTGAATGTCGATTTTAAATGCACACCTTTACACTTCACGCGCAATATGATAATTTTTGACTAATTCTTGAGATAATAGAATATTATCCGAAATGCTTCTACCGGGAACAAACACAGATTGATTAGCACTGGTAATATCTGACAACCCCTCTTTCAAACGATTAGTGATAATACGAGTAATACATTTGTACAACACATTACAACAGGAAATAGGACGATAATCCGTAACTTTAATCGGAGAAGCAACCTTTGGAAGTAACGCAATAATCGTACTATTTACCTCTTTAAGCATTTTACCATTCCGAAAAAAAAATTGAACAGCCAAGCACACGCCATCCCCCACAACCTCCCACGCCTTCTTAAAGAAAGCAGACGTATAGCCATCAGGGCCTGGAGCTTTATCTTCGCCAATTGCAAACACAGCTTCCTTAATCTCTGCATTCAACACAGGACGAACCATAATCTGAGCTTTAGCTCCCGAAATACGTTTTAGAAACAACCCCACCATATCCCTAATTGGTTCCACCTCCTCAACTGTTCCTAAGAACTGGCTATAATGATGAACAAACACACCAGCAACATCGGTATCCGAATGCAACACACCAACCACATCATGCACACACGAAATACGACTCCTATTCCGCTTCCCTTTTATCATATTGTGAAAAAACCATGTATTCCAATCTCCCTCCTTTAACCAACGAATTTTAGCTCGCTGCTTTAGAAACATATCCTCATCTAACTTTGCCTCAGTAAACGCACGAAGATAAGCACTTTCCTCAACACGAATCTCCTCCGACTCAGGATGTTTATCTAACTCATATTGAACCACATCTATTTCCTTTTGAAGAAACCTAACACGTTTATGAATATTCCCATTTTTTCACATCAGTTTCCGCATAATAGGCTTTAACCGCTTTAATTTTTTAACAACTCTAAATAAATGAAACCCATCAATGTTCTCCACCCAAGCTTCGGACACCCTTGGCAGAAAATCAACTTTATTCACAACAAAATTTGCAAACTTAAACGGCTTTGGCTTTCTGACACTCGCCAACAGGATCTTCAGAACACTAGGACAATGATCTGAGATACGATACGGCTTAAAACTCGCATGAGCATCAGTAAACTGATTCAAAAAAGGACCATTACACATTATTCTATCAAGCTTCTTCAAAATACCATCCATAGAGTTCGGGCGTTGATTCCAAGTAAACCACATACCAGCCTGGTTTAAATCCCCCAAACCAATACATTCAATACAATTATTAAATTCAGCCATCCCAATAGACACACCAGACACACCACTTGTACTATCGTCTAGATTCAACGCTACGTTAAAATCTCCCATAACAACCCAGACGTTACTCCCCACAAATTGATTATGCATCAATAAAATTTGCCACAACTCACGCCTCTGAATATAATGATTACATGGGTAAATAAACGAACAATAAAACTCTTTTGGGCACCAGTCAAACGCACCTGACAATGAAGAATCTGATCCGACTGATTAACCACCATCAACTCTACATTCTCCGAGTCCCAGTCAACAATAATACGAGTACCCTTTTGATTCAACTGAGAATTAGATGTCCACCTCCAACCTTTAAAAACCTTTGTACACACATCATGAAGTCTTGAAATATCAACATGAGACTCTAAAATAGCACAAACTTGTAAACTATTTTCGGCACCATCTCTTGAACCTCTGTTTGTTTTGGGGTTTGGTTCAAGCCCCTTATATTCCACGATGCAGCACTAAACATTTAGACCGTTTAAACTGAGACATATAGATAGATAGAAGATATATAGATAGATCATTGTCTTAAAAAGAACTTTTAATTTTAATTTTGAAGGAAACATTAAGGGTTAGAATTAAAAGAACATGCATATGCAATCCTTGACGTAAACCTATTTTACACTAATGATATGTTCTCGGGTTTTTTCTGAAAAAGGAAAGAAAGAAAAATAAATAATTTTAAAATAAGTTGTCTTCTTTAAATTTTTTTAGAAAAGGAAGAAAAAGAAATAAAAAAATTTAATATATTTTGGTTTAAAAACTTTCTTTCCATATTTGGGATAATTTGGAAGAAAAAACAAATATATTCCTTCTATTCTATCTCCTTCAATTCCATTATTTATTCCCTGTATGTTCAGACTAAAGATACCAATAGTCATCGGATTCATATGAGTTACTGATGAGTAAGCAATGATTTTCTTAACTTTTTAAATAAACTCGGAAACATAGTGTAACTTTAACCTTAAACTCTACACTAAAGACATACTATAAAATAATACTATATCTTTTTGTTGTCGTTGTCAACCCCCTATTTTTTCATTTTTGATAGCTTCAATCCTCTAATTCTATTTTTTATATATTATGTTGAATTTATCACCAGAATAATATCTATCACTTACACTTTACAAAAATAATCACCTGATTCGCGACGAATTTCTCCCGACACTTTATCGTCGCGAGAAGTACATAAAACAAAATCAGACCAATAAAAATCAGAAACGTCGTCGCGAAAATGAATATTGACGCGAGAAATGAATAGTGTCGCGACAACGTGTCGAATTTTTATTACTCTGATTAAAATATGTGTACTTTCGCGACGAAAAAAAATGTCGCGAGAAATTTGTCACGAATCAGGTAATTATTTTTGTAAAATGTAAGTGATAGGTGATTATTTTGATAATTTGCTCTTTTATGTTCTCATATTTTATACTTATTTGTACTTTTATTTATTTATTTATTGAAGCACATACCTATTAGTCTATTATTTTTTAAATTTATGTTTTTCAATATTAAACCAAATTAACTAAAAGGTCTATAAATTAAAAAAAAAGCCAAAAAGTCAAAAACGAAAAAATGTACTAAACTAACATAAAACAAAAAAATATGTAAAATAATAAAAGATAAGAGTGAAAAAATATATAAAATAAGTAAAAGAAAAAATGAAAAGAAAAATATAGAGGGGTAAACTTAATAATTTAGGGCCATAAAGGGTGCCATCATCATGTGCCTAGAAAAAACTTAAAACCCGTAAAAACTTAAAACCCTCTAATATATATTTAATTAATAGTATAGTACTAGATAATATAATATAATGATAATATTATTGATGAACTTTTAAATTTAAAATAAATGAAAAGGTAAACAGCCTTATACTTTTGTGAGGGGTCAAGCTCTTTTAAGTTTTGACCAACCCAATTGGGTCGTGTCGGTCTCTTTTTCATTTTAAAAACGAATCAAATAACACGTACATTACATTAAAAATAAATAAATCAAATGTGAAGACTATATATAAACTTATGAAATTGAAGATGAAATACATTAAAAGAACAAGGGTTTCATTTTTTGCGGTACACAAAACATATTCTACATCTTTGATGACCCGAGAAAATCATAATAACGTAAACGTGACCAACGTGACCATTTCATAATATTTTTTGAAAGCGAGTTTCGTGTTAAGTTTATGACAGGCTCTAAAGATGGACGAAAACACTCAGTGCACACAATTTTTTAAAAAAATGATATATGAAATTTACCCATTTTTATATGACAAAATTCCTTGATTTTAAGTAAAATTAAAGAAAAACCTAATATAAACTCTAAGCCCTATATGGGTTTTGGGCTCTAAACTTGGGCCGAACCACTAAAGTAACACCCGTTTCCTTTAATGCAATCAAAGTATAGCAAGTTAAAGTTTGCAATGAAATTCCTAATACATGTTAACGAAGGTTGTTAAAATGATATCTTATTATGAATCATTTTTGCCTTACAAAGCTCGAGATCGGAGTCAGGATCATAATATCCTAACAATAAGTATAATATATAATCTATATCAAATACTAATAGTATGCCATAATCTAACTTGATGAAACAAGTATATAAAAATTATAGAGATTTAGATTACGTAATTGAGTTAGAATTATATTTTGTCACAAATACACGTTAATTGAAGTAAAATATATATCGAAATTACTTTTCTATATATCTTAGCAGGTTAGACGGGTTTTTTTAGGTTATTTTAACATATTTAATTAGTTTATATATTTTATTTGTTCTTCAATTAAAGCAAAATAAGATCGATATGATTGAGATCCTAATAATATCTTATGCTTTCAAAGATCCTATTAAGAGTCGCATCGTTTTCAGTTTACCAGATCGTAAGATTTTAAATTTTAAATCGAGATCTTAACAAACTTTATATTAACGATATGTACGAGCATAGACGAGTTGGGTGAATTTTTAGCTCGAATCGATATCAAATAAGTTATCATAGCTATGGTCAAGCTTGAAATTTCAATATTTTATTATTTTACATTCCAACTAAAACCGTTTAGTTATTTATGATTTTGTACTAAATCTTTCTTAAGCTCTTATTTTGTTCATTTACATATGGAGCTCCATTAGACAGTTTAGGTTGTTTTTAGTTCGTGAATTTTCTTTTTTTAATTTTTCTATCTCTAATTTTTTTAGAAATGAAATATATTTTTATTTCGTAGAAATAGATGAAAATTAAATTTATAAAAACGCATTTAGATGAAAAAAAAAATGTTTTTCATTTTTTGAAAAGGAAATTCTAAAAAGAAATTTTGTATAAATAAAAAAGAGTTTTCAAAATCCTAGTATTAAAAATGAAAAATAGAGAAATATTTCCCTAAAAAGTTTTTTGAAAAATTTAATTTGAACGTGTTTTCTATTATCTGATTTATTATGAAACTTTTTCTAGACAATTTTCTCCAACTAAACATTTTCTTAATATTTTAATTTTAGTTTTAATTTATGTTAAAAAGATTTGGGTAAATTAGTTTAACCAATACTTTATAGTCACATTACTTTTGTAAATCATTAAACGTTAACAATTATTTTTAATGCTACCATTAACAAAATCCAACTCATTATAAAAATAAGAAGTAAATCGTTTTTCTCTTTTACAATCAGTTGATAAGTAAAAAAGACTCATAGTCCTTTTTGTTAAATAAAATAATAATTTAATAACACAAGTTGGTATTTTATAAATTTGTTATTCAAACAAAATATAAAATAAAATAGAGGAGAAAAAAAGGCAAACTTGCCCATCATTTAAGCCTGGTCCTAATCTTACACACACATTCTCCATCATTGAGGTGTTGAATTATTAATTAATAAATCGTCTTTATTAATATTAGATAGTCTTAAAAAAATAGATCACTATCCGTGGATAATACAATGCTTGTATCAATGTTGAAATTCCATTTTAATCCATTAGTAAAGAGTTGCATATATATAAAAAGGTAAAAGAAGTTTCGTAAAACTGTAATGAATTTTAAATAAATTGTTATCGTATGTAATAAATGTTTTAATGTTTGAGTTTGCATTTTATTTAAAAGTTGTTTTGAAATTCTGCTATTTTTTTAGAAGAAACCGATTTGTGATATTATACGTAGTTAATTGTCACATATGATGTACATAAAATAAAGAAAACTTAAACAATCGTCTTATATTGTATTAATTTTAATTGACAAATATATTTTCGATATTTCAAGAAATTATGAGAAAATAATATTACCGACTCGGGTTGACATGAAATCTTAAGATTTTTTGTTATAAAATATTATATCTCAACCATTAACAAGCTTTTAAATTAATTTTTATAAATTCGGTTAAGAAAAACAAATATTGTTATATTATAATTTTTTTTTTCTGTTAATATATTAAATACAATTAGAACAAAACTTGTGCGATGCAACGGGTCAAAAAAGATTTATGAACGTTAAAATTATATTAAAGTATGTAATGTCATTTTTGAAAATGAGATTAATACATTTAAAATCATTTAAATTTAAATTTGGATTGTATTTAAATATTTATAGAGAATAAAGATGAATTAATATTTATTTTGAAAAGTATAATAGTTGTTAGGTAGAGATGGATTGATAAATTAATAACAAGAAGAAAATAAAAGGGATAATTTAATCATTTTTATTATTAATTTTTTAATGTTAAGAAAAAGACTTAAAATTGCACTATATGAGGTATGAATTGACGATAAAATTATATTAACGTATATAATGTTACTTCGGGGATTAGAATTAATGCATATGAAATAATTTAAAATTTGGACTTAAATTTAAATTGTATTTGAATGTTTGTAGGAACTAAAGAAGAATTAATAAATATTTTGAAAAATTTAATGAATTTTTGAACATCAACAAATGTATGTTATTCCTAAAACCCTTGTAAAATATTTTGTTCATTTCCCACATATTTCATTCTTACCAATGTTGTAGATGACGCTCGGCGAACGTAGTTGGTGAAATAGAGACTAAGGTTTAATCGGGATTAATCGAATTAATCGTTTTCCCATTTTCTATGTGAAAATTTTTAAATATATATGCATGACATAAACAAAATACTTCAAATAGACAAATACCATAAAACAGTTTATAGTTTCTAACGCGATTTTTTAGGGATTAGTCGACTAATAATCCTATTAATCCCATATACCGATTAATTTATCGATTTGGATAAATTCCTCCCAAAAATTCCGCCTAGGGTTTAATCATCGATTAATCCTAAGATTTAATCGATTTTTGCAACCTTGATTCTTACATTAATTTTGCTTCAATTTATCATAACTAAAATTTTCATTATCGATATTATTGTTGTCATGAAAACTCTAATCAAAAAATATTGTTAAAAATTATCTATATGTCGCCATTATAACGCGCGGATACCTTTCTAGTCTAGTAAATATATGTTAACACCACATGTAAAGTTACTCACACATCCATGTAATTAGTAGATATATATAAATTTGAAAACACGTCCATTTAATTAGTCGATATATATAAATTTGAAAAACATACATTATATAAACTTTATATAGATGAAAAGTGAAAACTAGGTTTGCAAAAAATAGTGAAGTTTTTGGGTCCACCGTCCTTAATTGAATTTCTAATAGGACACCTCTGCTTATACTTTTAATTAGCTTATAATTGCCCACTTCTGGTCATTATTATGATCAACTTAACCACAAACAACCAAAAAGCATTTGGATATGAAATTGCCTACTTGTCGATCTGGTTAAAGTAAATTTAAGCAAAATTAAGCTTAAATTTTAAATAATGCTTGACCTAATAATATTTTATATTATATTATCTTATTTTATTTTATCTTAATATATATATATAAGAAAATGAATTTAAAAAATACTCCTAATTGAATAAAAGAAAGTCTTTATTTAAAATACTTTATAAAATCAATTTAATCATTTAACTTCAACAAATTAATCAGTTTAGTCTTTTATTTTTCTCACCTAAAAATTCTTCGCCATTTAACTAAGAATTCATCAATTTAATCATTTATTTTTAACAAATTAATCAATTTAGCCATTTATTTTTATTAAATAAAAATCTCCACCATTTAACTTAATATGAGCCTATTAAATAAATCTAATATATATATATATATATATATATATATATATATATATATATATATATAACCTTGAAAGAAGTGAGATAATATATGAATTAATAATATATATGGTTGTCACATAATCATAAATATATATGTTAATATGTATATATATAAAACAAAATATTGAGAAGAAAAAAAACTTTTATTGACAGCTAAAAAGCTAAAAAAGCCTTTCAATAATAATTAAATTTATTCTATATATTAATTGATCAACTTAACTCTTTTTTTTTTTTTTTTTTATCAATTTAATCCATTAACCAAACAATCTCTATCATTTGGCTAAAATATTTTCATAAAATGGCAAATAATTTCTTCAAAGTTAATAAGAACCACTTATTTCCAAAAAAAAAAAATAATCTAAACTATACACCAAGAATTTTTTCTTATTTGTGATTATAATTCATATCTCACATCACCTATAAAACATAACAAATTATTATCTTTATAAACAAAATTATTAATCATAAAAATATTACACCGTATATGTTATTTACGTACCTTCTATCTTTCCTCCTTCAAAAAGTTACATAATAGTTAGGTACGATAAACAACTTTCATAGCAAAATTAAAATGTTGAATGCATCATTTGTAAATCTAATTATGGTAACAGAAAAAAATAACAAATCAATAAAAGAAAAAGAAAAATGACTTTAAAGAAAATAATCTAAACTACCCGTTTGTCTAAACAAGTTCTATGATCTTACATTAGGTTGTGTTTAGGTTTAACAAATTAGGTTTTCCTATCATTTCTTAAAAATATATGAAAGTTTGATATATATATATATATATATATATATATATATATATATATATATATATATATATATATATATATATATATATATATATATATATATTTAGGAGTGTTCATAATTTGGTTTCAAACCGAAAAATTCGTAAACCAAACCGAACCAAAACTGAAAAAAACTGAACTGAATTATATGTTGGTTTTTAACCAAACCGAATTAGATTTTTTGTTTTTGGTTTGGTTATGGTTTAACATTTCCTCAAACCGAAAACCGAAAAACCAGAAATAGAAATATATTAGCATATATATATTTTATAATATTGAAAAACTTAACTACAATTAATAAAAAACTAGTAACATCAATATATATCAAATTACCAACTACCTTTTAAATTATATATCATGTACTATATATCAAAAGTTCTTACTGGTAAACATTAAATTACGCAAATTTTGGATAAAAATATTAACTTTTTAGGTAAACATTTTGAATTTTTAAAAACTTTGGTTTTCTTAGTTTAAACCGAAAACCAAACCGAAATAGAATTCAATTTTCGGTTTGATTTTTCTATACTTAATTTGGTTTGGTTTGGTTCGGTTTTTGGTTTAGACTTTAAATATAAAAAACCGAATCATTGAACACCCCTATATACATTAGACACATTAAAATTAAAATTGAATATATAATATAGATTTAGAGACTAAACTTTAATGCATTTCACTATATTAATATATATTTTCTAATGTACTAAAATTTGATCGACTAAACCACATAACTATTGATTATATACTTCTAAAATTTTGTCTTTATATTTTCTAATGTACTAAAATTTGATCGACTAAACTACATAACTATTGATTATATACTTCTAAAATTTTGTCTTTTTTTCTTCTCATTTGTACGCTTATATTGAACGTCGAAGTTTCTAATTTCAAGCATTTTGGTCAAGATGAACTAAATATGCAAAAATTGGATAAGAAAAATTCCCATAAATAGAGTTTACAGTTTGAAATCAGAATACAATAATTGATAAATATAAGAAGCATAAAATTATAAAAAGAAAAAAAAAATGATTGGGAAAATAATGGTATAGGATGATGATGTACAGATAAGGCAATTTATATGTCATGCATAGGTCATTGACATCAATGTTAAAATGTGTATCTAATAAATTGTCGTTTTATAGCGTGACTCTGCCCTTGTTCTCAAGTACATTATTTACCTTATGCCAAATTTTTACAACTTACATATTTTGACTTTTGCATTTGTCTTTCGCTGTTTTCACTTTATGAGAATTTAAACATTCAAACTACTAAATTATTAATGACAGTTTTCGTTAATTTAAATTACATTATAGACCTATATATAGTTTCTTTCGGATACCTTGTAAGTATAAGGATTATTGTGAATATTTGTAAACTATAGGTAAATATAAAATAGAGTTAATTATATGGGTCGTCCCTATGGTTTGCACTATTTGCACCGGTCGTCTCTATAACTTTTTTATTGCACCATTCGTCCCTAAGTTTGAATTTTGTTGCCTAGAGAGTCTCTATTTTGGATGTGACGTTACGTTTGCCGTAAAATCATCTCACGTGGATGACACGTGAGGTTATTTTCGTCATTTTAACTTTCTCTCCCCCATTTTAATTTTCATATCCCAAAAAAATCCCCAGAACCCCGAAAATTTCTCTTACACCTTCTCCACCCCAAACTTTCTTTCTTCAAAATCAAATCAACCTAAACATATCTTATTTTCCCCAAATTTAGATTCTTCAAAATCAAATCAAATCTAACCTAAACCTAAACATCATTACAATCGATTCTACTTATTAAAAAAAAAAATTGAATCAAAATCATAAATTTTTTCTAAAAGCACAAACAAATATTTGATAATGATGAACTAGCAAATCTGAAAGTTTCAGATCTAACCAAATTGATGTGTGTAAGGATATCGTGAGACAAAGATCTTCGACGTGTTTGAAAGCACCACCCCCTCTCCGTTGCTACAACCGCCACTTCCATTATCGGCGGTAAATAGTTCATCACCACCATCAAGTCATCACCACCATAAACGTCGCTAAACTGCCACTTCTTCTTCATCCGCCGCTGTTGGAGAGATTACGGCGACTCGTAGCTTTCCGACGAGTTAACTCCGACGAGAAGTAATTGTACAAGAATTTTGGTATATAGATTTTTTCTTTTTTTTTTGTGTTTCTTATTTTTTTTCAAATTATTTATGGTGTATTGATTTGCGGTTGTTGTTGATTTTGACTTGAGAATAAATTTTTAAGATTTCATGGGAATGAGATTGATGATTAGAAATGGTTTAATTGGAATGGAAAATTTTTGAGTTACGTGAAATCAAATCTCGCTTCTGCTTCTTTTGGATTGGTAATTTTGTAAAGATTATTGTAATTTATGTTTTATTTTTTTCCTCAAATTCATATGGTGTTTTGGGGATTTTTGGGATAGAGACATTAAAATAGAAGAGAGAAAGTTAAAATGACGAAAATACCTTCTCGTCTCATCCACGTGAGATGACTTAACGGCAAACTTAACGTCACATTCAAAATAGGGACTCTCCAAACAACAAAATTCAAACTTAGGGACGAGTGGTGTAATAAAAAAAATTATAGGGACGACCGGTGCAAATAGTGCAAACCATAGGGACGACCCATTTAATTAACTCTATAAAATAAATAAAGGCAACATATATAAGGAAAAATTGAATATAAATATAATGAATTTTAATTGAATTGTCATCATATGTAATAGACTTTTTTCTTTTGTCAAAAAACAATAAATTTTCATTTTATTAAAATTATATGTAAAAAGTCAACTTAAAATATCGTTAAATATTAAAATATAATAATTACGTTAATTTTTTAATAGATACATGTCATATATGTGATATAATTTATATTTGTCGTCTTATATTGTAAAATTTTGACATTTAGTCTTAATAATTAATGATTCGTAATCTTTTTTGTCATTTAAAATTAATTCAGTATGAAAATGTAACACAATATTACATGTAATGCTTTTGCAATGTTTGAAGATGTAAACCGATTAAAAATATCTCTGAATTGACTACAACAAGGTACTACATGCCGGCGCCTCGTGGCGGGAAAAATCTAAGATTAACTGAGTTATCATTGGTTATCACATATATTGTTAAAAATACGTTATTCGTTTTAAAGCATATATATTTAAATTTATATAAATTATTCGTACATTAAGACCTTTATGTAACACTTGGATTAAAAAAACACAATTTTTTTTTTTTTTTTTTTATACAAGAAACTTCTACAATGTTAACGGTTTACTACAACTTAACATAACTTTATACAAACAAAGGTAATGTTTTGCTTTCACCAAAATAACATTTTAAACATTTAGAGCGGAAACTCATTACAAAAGATTTTGATTCTTAGTAAGGTCCCCATCCATGCCTCGTATGCTTGCCTTGTGTTTCAAAAATCCTTCTTACCTATAAGCACGACATCAACAAAATAAATTAGCGTTAAGCTAGTGAATATACTTAGACATATGTTAAGAAAATCTCCAAGACTATTTAAATCTTATCAATCTCTTCTCCCAACTTATATAAAGTTGGTTCTTACTTCTTTCCGACTATTAAAAGTCATTTGCATACCCTCGCGGTATGTATTTAAGGTTAACTCTACTTCTCCCCGACTAATGAAAGTCAATTCTACTTCTTGTCGTCATATAAATGTCTTCTCTATTCTTCTCTAACATAATAATATGTTAGGATATCATTCCCATACTTAAACTACCTTAAAACTTACTAAAAACTGATCTAGGCACTAGTTGCTCCGCAACTAAAACAGTTGCTCCGCAACTAAACAATTCTGGAAAATCACCCTTGGCTACTGAGTGCCAGTTGCGGCGCAACACATACCAGTTGCGGCGCAACTAGGCCAGTAGCATGGGTGACTTCCGTTTTTGATCGTTTCCTGCACTTACATGTTAGTTTACGCCACTTCTAGTCCTTATTTCCGCTAACAACTCTAACTATAACTTGGAATAACATACTTATCAATCTTCAACACATTAATACAAAATTTTAAACACATAACCGTATGAAAATGAGTCTGTATACTCACCTTGGCATTGAAGTACGTTCACTACTCTTTTGTTGCTTTACCCTTTCCTTTGTCTTTTAAATCTGAGTTTATAAGACCAAAACACCATAGCTTTCAATACTCATAACAACATAACTAACAACTTTGTTACACATTTTTTTTTCAAAAATCTAAACATTAACTTGCTTATTCATTTCCTACCCAACGTGCCACTTTTGGGGTCTTTTGACCCGTTAGGCTTTTATACCTACATAGAAGCATTTCAAATCACCATCTACCTTATACACATATCAACAATACATTTATAAAATGGTCATTTCCTTTTCTTTAACAAATTTCTACCCATTGCCACTCCTTGGGTCATTTGACCCATTTGGCAACATCAAAAGAAGAAATCATAATACTATATTCTTTCTCATTCAAAAACTTAAATATACAATTCTCACATCAAATTAACATACAATCAAAGCTCAAATTAACAATTTTCTTTAACTATTATGATTATCCCCAAATTATCAAAAAACCTAATTTTACCAAATTAAGCATTTTATTAAGACTATAACACATAATATAAACCCAAATTTATCAAATAATATTAAGTGCATAATTTTACCTTCTTTTCCTCCAAACACCAATTTAGCTAGATTCTTTTATCTTCTAATCTTAACTCTTTATAAACTTCACAAACTTAACACCAATTTGAGGAAATTGCAAATGCTCTTAGCTTGATTTCAATTACACACACTCAAAACACATACAAGAAATCCAGAATTTGACACCTAATCATCCTATTCATACTCAATTTCGGATTTACACTTTTAGTCCTTCAACTTCTCAAATCTTTCTAATTTACAAAATTACTAGCATTATTAACTAATTAAGTCCTTTCTAACTAAAATTAACTATCTTTCTTACAATTCTAGTCCCTCACTTATAAAACTTCTCAAATAACATAAATATAAAACATTTATATTATAAATAAATAAATACTTACGAAATATTCTAATTTCCAAGAACCATGATGTTACAAATCTTCCCTCCTTCTAAAGATTTCGTCCCCGAAATCTATTCTTCAAATAATTTGGGATAAAATTTCTTCATTTCATTCTCCGGCTCCCAGGTAAATTCCGACCCTTTTCTATGCTTCCATTGTACCTTAACCATACTAATTTGCTTATTTCTAAGTTGTTTTATTTTCCGATCGAGAATGGCTACCTGTTCTTCCACATAATTCAACTTCTCATCGATTTCTATATCATCTAGTGGAACAATTGACGTTTCATCCGCAAGACACTTTCTTAAATTTGACACATGGAATGTAGGATGTATCTTATTTAAAATTTCGGGCAATTCTAGTCGGTAAGCAACTTTTCCGATTCTCTCTAAAATCTTAAATGGTCCAATAAACCTTGGACTTAATTTTCCTCTTTTTCTAAATCGAATCACTCCTTTCAATGGGAAAACTTTTAACATTACAAATTCACCAACTTCAAATTCTATCGGTCTTCGTCTTTTATCGGCATAACTCTTTTGTCGATCTTGAGCCATTTTAAGTCTTTCTCTAATTTGATCTATCTTTTCCGTTGTAATTTGTACAATATCTTTTTCTCTCAATTCTCGTTGTCCAATTTCACCCCAACATAACACTTTCTTCCATATAACATTGTATAAGGTGCACAATCTATACTCGCTTGATAGCTATTGTTGTAAGAAAATTCTACTAACGGTAAATGATCATCCCAATTACCCCCAAAATCTATTACATACGCACGAAGTAAATCAACCAATGTTTGTATTGTTCTTTCGCTTTGCCCATCGGTTTCAGGATGATAAGTCGTGCTAATATTAAGTTTCACCCCTAATTCTTCTTGAAAACCTCTCCAAAAGTGAGAAGTAAAACGTGTATCTCTATCCGACACTATCGAAATCGGAACTCCATGTCTTACTACGATCTCCTTCAAAAACATTTCCGCCATTTTCTCCGAAGATATAGCTTCTTTGATTGGTAAGAAATGAGCACTTTTCGTTAATCTATCTACGATCACCCAAATAGCATCATTCTTTCTTTTAGACTTTGGCAATTTCGTCACCAAATCCATAGTAATATTCTCCCATTTCCAAACCGGTATTTGAAGCATCACTATACACAACTAAATCTTTCGTTCCATCCGGCAAAACTAACACTGGTGCTTCACTTAGTTTCTTCTTTAAAATCTGGAAGGCTTCTTCTTGTTTTTCTTTCCATTCAAACTTCTTATTCTTTCTAGTTAACTCGGTTAAGATTGAAGCTATTTTAGAAAAATCTTGAATAAATCTTCGGTAATACCCCGCAAGACCAAGAAAACTACGAATTTCTTTCACATTTTTCGGAGAATTCCAATTAACAATTGCTTCAATTTTCGCTGGATCTACTTTTATACCTTCTGCATTTACTACATGACCCAAAAATTGAACTTCTTTTAACCAAAATTCACATTTAGAAAACTTTGCATATAACTTCTCTCGTCTAAGAATCTCCAACAATTGACGCAAATGATCCACATGTTCTTCTTTACTCCTTGAGTATATTAGAATATCATCAATAAATACTATAACAGATTTATCCAACATCGATCTACAAACTCTATTCATCAAATCCATAAAAGCTGCGGGGGCATTCGTTAGACCAAAAGGCATAACCAAAAATTCATAATGGCCATACCTCGTGCGAAAAGCCGTTTTCGGTACATCTTCCTCCTTTACTTTCAATTGGTGATAACCCGACCTCAAATCTATCTTTGAAAAGAATTCCGCCCCTTGCAATTGATCAAACAAATCATCTATTCTCGGTAACGGGTATTTATTCTTGACCGTTAACTTATTAAGTTCTCGATAATCTATACACATGCGCATACTACCATCTTTCTTTTTCACAAATAAAATCGGTGCACCCAATACTATCAATGTATAATTAAGACTAAGGCATTCTATTCTTTCTCAACAATTAATCTCTCTTACTCTTATCTCTTCCGCAAGGCAAGCTTCTTCCCCTTACAAAGCCTCAGCTTGGTTTCAAGTATCAACCGAGATACTCAACTCATACAAGCCAAGGCTCTGATACCAACTTGTAACACTTGGATTAAAACACACAACTTTTTTTTTTTTTTTTTATATAAGAAACTTCTACAATGTTAACGGTTTACTACAACTTAACATAACTTTATACAAACAAAGGTAATGCTTTGCTTTCACCAAAATAACATTTTAAACATTTAGAGCGGAAATTCATTACAAAAGATTTTGATTCTTAGTAAGGTCCCCATCCATGCCTCGTATGCTTGCCTTGTGTTTCAAAAATCCTTCTTACCTATAAGCACGACATCAACAAAATAAATTAGCGTTAAGCTAATGAATATACTTAGACATATGTTAAGAAAATCTCCAAGACTATTTAAGTCTTATCAATCTCTTCTCCCAACTTATATAAAGTTGGTTCTTACTTCTTTCCGACTATTAAAAGTCATTTGCATACCCTCGCGGTATGTATTTAAGGTTAACTCTACTTCTCCCCGACTAATGAAAGTCAATTCTACTTCTTGTCTTCATATAAATGTCTTCTCTATTCTTCTCTAACATAATAATATGTTAGGATATCATTCCCATACTTAAACTACCTTAAAACTTACTAAAAACTTATCTAGGCACTAGTTGCTCCGCAACTAAACAATTCTGGAAAATCACCCTTGGCTACTGAGTGCCAGTTGCGGCGCAACTAGGCCAGTAGCAGGGGTGACTTCCGTTTTTGATCGTTTCCTGCACTTACATGTTAGTTTACGCCACTTCTAGTCCTTATTTCCGCTAACAACTCTAACTATAACTTGGAATAACATACTTATCAATATTCAACACATTAATACAAAATTTTAAAAACATAACCATATGAAAATGAGTCTTGTATACTCACCTTGGCGTTGAAGTACGTTCACTACTCTTTTGTTGCTTTACCATATCCTTTGTCTTTTAAATCTGAGTTTATAAGACCAAAACACCATAGCTTTCAATACTCATAACAACATAACTAACAACTTTGTTACACATTTCTTTTCAAAAATCTAAACATTAACTTGCTTATTCATTTCCTACCCAACGTGCCACTTTTGGGGTCTTTTGACCCGTTAGGCTTTTATACCTACATAGAAGCATTTCAAATCACCATCTACCTTATACACATATCAACAATACATATATAAAATGGTCATTTCCTTTTCTTTAACAAATTTCTACCCATTGCCACTCCTTGGGTCATTTGACCCATTTGGCAACATCAAAAGAAGAAATCATAATACTATATTCTTTCTCATTCAAAAACTTAAATATACAATTCTCACATCAAATTAACATACAATCAAAGCTCAAATTAACAATTTTCTTTAACTATTATGATTATCCCCAAATTATCAAAAAACCTAATTTTACCAAATTAAGCATTTTATTAAGACTATAACACATAATATAAACCCAAATTTATCAAATAATATTAAGTGCATAATTTTACCTTCTTTTCCTCCAAACACCAATTTAGCTAGATTCCTTTATCTTCTAATCTTAACTCTTTATAAACTTCACAAACTTAACACCAATTTGAGGAAATTGCAAATGCTCTTAGCTTGATTTCAATTAAACACACTCAAAACACATACAAGAAATCCAGAATTTGACACCTAATCATCCTATTCATACTCAATTTCGGATTTACACTTTTAGTCCTTCAACTTCTCAAATCTTTCTAATTTACAAAATTACTAGCATTATTAACTAATTAAGTCCTTTCTAACTAAAATTAACTATCTTTCTTACAATTCTAGTCCCTCACTTATAAAACTTCTCAAATAACATAAATATAAAACATTTATATTATAAATAAATAAATACTTACGAAATATTCTAATTTCCGAGAACCGGGATGTTACACTTTAGCAAATTTATCAGTTGTTTGACGTTCACATAATGATCATAATAAAAATAATGAAAAACATTTAAGTGAAATATTGTGACAACCGTCTAAACTCAGGTCGAGAACGCTAACTTATGACCTCGATACGTATGTTTGATACTTGCTATAACTAACTCTATGTGTTACGTGGTTACGTGGACATGACTCTTTAAGCTAAGCTCGTTGTAACTCACACAAAACTTTTTACGTAGGTTTACGTTACTTAAACTTTTAACGCGCGTGTCTCGGAACCGGAATCGGAATCGGAATCAAACCAACAATTAAACTCTAAAATACTATGAAAACATACAAAGAACTTTCCTAAGTTCAATTTTAAATCAATCGGGAACCTCAACGAACAAAAATACCTAGCGAGAACGAAAAACGGAATTTATGCCGAACCAGCCATTCAGCCAACGGCTGGATGGACTCAGCCAACGGCTGGGCTCCAGCCGGCGGCTGGATGCTGCTGGACAGGTGTTCGATGACTCATTTTTGCATAAAAAACGATAGGGACACTTGTCTTAAAACGATTTGACCAACCCTTCTGCCAGGAATTCAGTCCCCAATGAGATATACATCTTTTCTTTTCCTTCATTTTCATTTTTCATTTCTAAAAACACAAACACACACTCCAAAACACACACACCCATTTTTCTCCCATCTTTTCTTCATTTCCTCTCAAAGTCTTCACCATTTACAGCCACAAAAATCACCATAAAACACACAGGAATCACCACAAAATCGTCCAAACAATCAAGGGTAGCAAAAGGGGTCACTTAGTTGGGGATTTCATAAACGTTTTCTACCACTCTTGGAGCTTAAATCACCATCAAAACATCATCAAAGCTTTTCCATCCGGTAAAAACTCTTCTATTAGTTATTACTACTACCTTCTAAACTCATTGCATGTATGATCTAACACATAAAAACAAGTCTTTATAATGTTTTATAACCATTTTATTACAAAAACGGGTTTAAACAAAAAGGTTACTTAGATCTAGGTATTTGTGGCTAAAAACCCAAAAGAAACTGATATTTGAACATATATATAGGTAATCTTGATAGTTATTCTGTTGCATGTCGAAATCTAGCTCAAAAACGCTTAAAATCGCGAAAATGGCAAAACAAGAAAATCTGTCTCGGGCAATTCAGCCGCCGGCTGAAATATTCAGCCGCCGGCTGAATAGGTCCGTTCACAAAAATTGTATTTTTTTTAAATGTTAACAGAGAAATCGAGAAACATATACTTTTCACAGTTTATAAACATAATATAACAGATTACATATTTGTACTTTGAATGATAAGATGAGGTATTTAAATAACTAATTCATCGTAACGATATTTAATGTTGTTTCATGAATCGTATTAAGCGGGAAAGTGGATAGGAAATTTTGGACATAAATTTTATAGCGCGGAAGCGCTGCCCAAATTTCATTGGACATACTTATAACACTTAAACAACAAACTATTCGTTGACTAACGAGTTTAAAAGCTAAAAAGCTATATACTTACACGAAAACTTGGTTTATCCTAGGATTCCGGTGATTCCGAGCACCTTCGAGCAATTCCGAGCACGCTAGAAATCTTCGCAAACAGTGAGTTACAAACCCCTACTTTTAAATGCTTTTAAACATATTTTTGGGGTGAAATGCGAGTCTTAGGCTTAAACACTACTTTTAAGCTGAAACAAACTTTGAACGCTTAACGAAACGATTTGATACTTTGAATACTTTGCGAAACGATTGATGCTAGAATACTTTTACGAAACGACTTGATAGTTGAATACTATTACGAAACTATATTTTGCCGGCATTGTTGATGATTTTGCCAACAATGCTGAGGATACAAACACTAAATTGCCAATGACTAAACGTCGATCGTCATGTTGCGGACGTTGTACAACATGGACGTGGACACCATTAAAATTCCCATACACTCCTGCATAACAGTTGCTATTAATCTCTGGGAGAGGACCGATAGAAATTATGGATAGCGCTATTAGGGTAGTATGACCCTCACCACAACGATAACAACAGATGGTGCATAGTTCTAGTGGGTAGGCATAAGGCTTAGCAACGAACGATCATTGGGCAATACTTAGGATTGTCACATAGTCGCGCTATGTGTTCAATGCCTATAAACATGAATACTATACTTTACGCATGGTTATGCGACAACAATTTGAAAACTACATTTTTACGCTATCTTTATGTGCGTCGATACTTGTATGCTTTTACTTAAACTTTGTAGCTCACTAACTACGCCTCCCGTAGTTAACACTTGACTCGTATTTTCAGGTAACGAGTAAGCTAGCTGATGACTATATGCTTTTGGGCGGATGACTTCAAGAACGGGAAGGGTTTGGGTGGTTTGGCTATGAACACCCCATTTTGATTCGGATATGTTATCTACATTTTTAACTATCATGTAAACTTTGATGTAACCTTTTTATTTAATATAACTTGGCGTTTATCTATATCTTGCTATCGAATGCTATTGCTCTTCACATCCTGTGTTCCGCTTTAGCGGGGTGTGACAAATATAAAATATTTATTCTGTTACAATTGCCGTACATCTTTGGTGTATCTATTTCTTTATGTGACCTTTTTGTTTGTGGAATAAAATGTTTGCTTTTAAAAAGAAATTAACTGCAAAAATTAAAGTTAAAGTAAATAAAAAGTATTTAATTGAAATTAAATATTAAATATATAATTAATAATAGTTATGAATTAAGGATAAGAAATAATAATAAAGAAAAGAAAAAAGAAAAAACATAAGAAAATGAGATAAATGGAACTATTAATTAAAAAGTAAAGACAAATGTTGGATAATGGAGGTTGATCCCTTGAGCTCCAATTTAAGAAAAAGTATAAACCTACAACATCCATCAAATGGTGTACCATGTATGAATGAAACCTAGCATGTGGATACAACTTACTTAATTATCTTGAAGCAATTATGTAGATGTCAAACACACAATTGACGATATAGGTTGACAAACGTATTCATACTAAACCACCAAACTCGCAATGATGTCAAACAAAAAGTTAATATATTAAGAAAGGCAAAAATATTCATTTCGAACCTCCAAACTCGCAATTTCATGTCAAACAATCCAAATTTTATCCAAACCTCCAATCTCGTAATTCCATGTCAAAAAATCCAATGTCATATTAAAGATGACGATTTCATCCTAAACCGTCAAACCCGCAATACAATTATACCACAACAAGATTTAATATCTAATCAAACAAGAACAAACAAACAACTATATACCAATTCAAGTAATGTATTTTTGAAACATTAAAGACAATATGTGACTCTCGCAAACTCCCGTTTTGTCATTGCATTCGACTTTAAATGTTATGTACTCATCTTAGAATTCCAAAGAAATGAATGACCAAGTGAAGGCATAGAGAACATGATCTAAATCAATAAAAAAGGGTCCATGAAAACCTCAAATAAGACCTAATCAAATACGTAAAACCGTAGGTCAACCGAAATTCTAATCAAACGGATTTTAACCCGTAAATTGAATGAACAATCAAAGACATCTAGTAATAAATTGAATGAGAATAAAAGGAGCCACTTAGGTTATGGAAATCAAAATGAAAGTATGAGTTTATACCTTCCACAATGATTCAACAATCAAAGAATTGAAAATGTGCACCACCGAAACCCTAACATACGAAACAACACATGAGCTACCTGACTAACCACTCTATAATCGATTACGAATGAATCAAATGAGTCATAAAACTCTAAAAAAATGTGTACAAGATTATACCTTCTGGAATGATTTTCCAAAGGCATAAAATTGGATACACAAATTGTGACAACCCACAAAAATCCAGGTTCACACCAACTCGACTTTTTAAACGTTCTACAAAACTAGTATATGTTCTCAGTTATGTAAGACCGGTAGGTCACACCATGCATAAATAATGTTTAATAACTACGTCTAAAACATATACGGATACCAGAATTGGGTATACGGGATTTACTTTACGTAAAAATATACATTTTTACAACCATATTTCTAGTCCAACATGAAAGGCATAAAAACTCTAACTTTGCATTCACCACCTTTTCATGAATTGTTGCATGCATGTATTATAAGTTACCAAACTTGCATAAATCATCCACTAGACATCAAAACATGCCTAAACACCCTAGACTTTGCAAAAACTACAAAAATCCCCTTTCCCCCGCAAATCTTGGCCGGTTCTAGAGGGATCTCCACATGGGATTCTCGTTGATTTCTTGTCAAACTAGCTTACTTGCTTGACTTTCCATTCTTACACCTCCCATAACAATCACTTACACACTTACACCACCATGCCAATCAAGACCTAACCATGACATCAAACCATGGTTCAAACAATCACTAACTTGAGTTAATTTCTAACCCTACCTTTCCATCTATAAATAGAGGACCAATTCTCTTGCCTTTTACCTTGCACCACACACAAACCTCCCCCCTTTCTTGTTATTTTCGGCCAAGAGAAGAAAGAAAGAAAGAAACAGCACCAAACTTTTCACCCATCAAAAACCTAGCTTTACACTTTGATCATATATAAGAAGCATCAAGCCTTGCATTCATATACTTTTAGGTATGTTCTAAAAACCATCTCATGCATCATATTTCATAGTCTCATTTCATAAAACTTATGTTTATTATACAAAAATATGGTGAAATAAAAGAAAGGTTAAGTTATTTTGTTAACCTGAAAATTTCATCAACTTGTTGACACTTTTAATCCTTAACTCCAATGTTTTGGATAAACCATTTTAACCATAAAAAAACCTATGTATTTTATGAATATTTTGACTTAAAATTTTTACCTTTGGATATGACTAAGTATTTAAAAGGTATTTTATACAAAAACATACTCAAAACAAAACACTTTCTGGACACCCGACCACCTTTCTATTAAACTGTACTAAACTATTTCGAACCATAAGGTGAAACCACTTCCATCTTAAAGATAACTCAAACGCGGTCATTTAGATATAAGATACATTAAAAACGGATAAAAATTGAGTGAGATATGCTAACTTAAAGTTAGCATAGACTTTGAGAAAAACCCTAAAACCTACTCTGACCTTTTACTGAATAACGAACATTAGGAATTTAGTACAAATGTGAGACCAAGTATATTTGAAAGGTAACTCGTACAAGGTCGTTTCAATATAAGATTCATCAAAATCGGTCAAGAAACGAACAAGTTATGACTCCTTAAAGTAGCTATAAACCTTAAAGACATGTTGAGTTTTTCTTCATAAAAACTAACTTTTGAATAAGCTTGATAGTATAATGATAACACATTACTAGGGAGCTTTGTATACATTGAGTTCATCTCGATATTTCGTAGTGCCGAGTTGTTGGATTTACGATATAAAGTGTCCTAGCTCCGCATGCGATTATAGAATGATCTTTGTTATATAGTGGCCTGAACGGTTTATATTACTATTAAGTCTCAAACCAAAAAAGACCTACATCATGCATACATTTGCTTTTCCCCTTTCATGTGTATTGGACTTGAATTATGAAACGCATTTTCGAAACAATCTAGGACAAGGCTAGACCTACTCGGATACTCGATTGGCTCGAGCATTACACATACGTTAGCTTACGTACCTTTATATACGCTCACGGACTTAAGGTGAGATCACCTCACTTTTTACTTGTTTTTATAACATACTTGGGGTGAGATTACATGCTCTTTTACTTATGGACACAAGTACTTAAAACTTTTACTAGTTGCCTAAGTTACCACTAAGCCAACAGAAATTTCCCTATCATGAATCATTAGTCTAAACTTCCTTACGCCATAGAAATTCACATTTTCTCCTTGCAAAAATGCTAGGAAATACACCACTAAACTTTACTAATCTTTGACCCTTTCACTAAGCTAGGAACCAAACTCATTTTCACTATGATACCAACCTTTTAGTACTTCTGTTAGGCTTAAGTGATTCTACCTCACTCTTCTTGCACTCAAACTCATTTTCACTATGTCGTTGTTAGAGCTCGCGACACCAAAATAAGAATGCCAAATCCACAAATCATATGAGACAACTGCTTCAAGCATTACAGTTTTTTTTGTTTTTTTTTGTTTTTTTAGAGAGAAAGAAGATGATTTGTGGATTTGACATTCCTATTTTGGTGTCGCGGACTCTAACAACGACATCAATGTTTTGAATGCCTCGCCTCTATTTAGGGAACTCCTCCACGACAACGCTCCACCTTCTAATTTCGTGGTAAACAACACTGCCGATGAAAAAGGCTATTACCTCGCGGATGGAATCTATCCAGAGTGGGCGACGTTTGTCAAATCATTTTCTCATCCACCAGACGAAAAGCGAAAGAAGTTCAAAAAATTTCAAGAAGCTGCAAGAAAGGATGTTGAAAGAGCATTTGGCGTGTTACAAGGGCGATTTTAGGTTTTAAAAACTGCCGCAAGATACTACGAGGTAAACAAGTTAAAGCGAGTCATGTATACTTGCATCATATTGCATAATATGATTATCGAAGACAATGCCGCTAATATCAGCGACTGCAAGGAATACTATACTCCAATACCAAGAGAACAACGAACTTCACAGGAAAGGTGCCAACATCAAATCCAAGTAATGAAAGAGATACGAGATCGTGATACACACCATTGTCTTCGAAACGATCTCGTTGAACACATTGCGAGACTTCCTGATAACTATCGTTACGCACGTTGATTCTATTTATCTATTTAATTGTGTATGTTTTAATTGCAGTTTTTAAAATTTTAATGTAATCTTGTTAACTTTATTAATGTATTTTGTTTTTACAAATGAGTTATTTTTATTATTGAATGTATTAAAAATAATATGAGTAAAAAGAAAAAAATGAAAAATAAAAAAGCGGATGGGTCACAGAATTCGGTGTTATGGCTGAGGTTTTTTTCTGATGTTATGTTATGGATGGTGTTAAGTTGACGTGGCCATTATGGGTGCGTATGCTCTGAAGGGGTACTATGAAGGGGTGTAGGTTAAAAATGTTTTACTAAAGACGTGCTTAAGACTCGTTAATTATTATTTTAAAAAATAATCTCATTAGTCTTAATGCACTTTCATTTACCTTAAAATAGTCGTTGGATGAAAGATTGAAGAGTGCATCTTCATATGATGAGCCGAAGAATCGTTTTGACAAAATTGTTGTCTTTTTTTATCGAACTTCCATGACAAGGGCACATAAGCACTCACGTGACTTCCGTGGGACGATGGGTTTTCTCCTTTTTTTTCTTGATTTCTTAATATTTGATCTTTTATTTGTTGTTATAGTTTATAAGCAATACTTAAAATAGAGATTTATGTCATATGTCTATTTATCTTGAAAGTTACTCTTCATGGTTGTTGCATAAATTATCTAATGTTACAATTTAAGTAAGAGTTTTGATAAACACAACTTTATAGTGGACATTATATAAACAAGTTGTGTTTCATGAATGTAGAGAATGGGATATCCAAATCTAGTTGGCAGTTATGATTATGTATAAGGAAACGATACATGACTAAATCTTTAAACCACAACCTATAAAGTTATGGTTATCAAAACTCTTATAATAAATGTATTTTTCTATCAACTTAAAGTGTGAAAAACATTGAAAATGACCTCATTGTCAATGAAGGAAAGGACCACAAAAGAGAATAGTCATGATATTGAACTTGAGAGTGAATGCCTAGCAATCTTTTTGCCACTCTACTATATGAATTTGATACCCTACCAAATGATCCATTGTCTAACAGTATGTTTCAAATAACTCGTTCATATCCGTTAATTTGTCTAATCAACGACTTATTTCAATCCATTTTAATGGTCCATGGATTACAAGAACGAGTCTAATATCATATCGCTAAGATGGACAGATTTAGTTTCAACCCTTCGATGCCTATACATAACGGGTACAAGAGAGTTGATCGAAAAGTAACCGTTGATATTTAATGGGTGTAGATCACTATCGATATATACACAAAGACAAATATAGGCCTACACACATGCGGGTGTCTTGAGAGAGCATGGGGTTGAACTCATCATGATTTTAACTAGGGTTCAGACCTTTTTTGAGAGCCTTGGGATCAAAGGCAAAAGAACAGATATATAATTATGGTGTTGGAGCAACCATAATCATCTCCTTGTAATTGCCCCAAAATAATAACAGTAATATATACTTCATTATTATATATAAATGTTACCACTATTTGTTTATAATATATGTTGGTGAAGGTGCAAAAAAGTTTAAGTGAAAAGAAAGGTGTCCTTGAAGCTGAAGGGTATATTTCTTTTTTCTTGTTTTCCTTTTTTCAAGGGTTGCTTTAAATTAAAAGAGACTTTAAAAGAGTGAAGAGTGCAGCAGATACTATGAAAAAGCATAGCTAAAATCACACACACACACACACACAAAACATACACACACAGAGGTATGTGCTGTATAGTATTATATTATGGGTGTCACCTCAATCTTTGAATTTAAACTTGGTGATGTAGAGATTCTTTGATAAACTTATTTTGGCTCTCTCCATAATAGTTTATGATCACAAAGTTTAATTGATTTTCTTGGGATTTTCAAGATCCCATCCCCCCTTTTCCCTTTGTTCTTTACATGGTTTTTTTTTTTTTATGTTTAATCTCAATAAAAGGTGTTTAGGATAGCACCAGGAGAATATATTTTAATCTTTCATTTATCATATAAACTATAAATGGAGTCTGCAAATTTCCATCAACAACAACAACATCAAGATCACCAGTCTGTACTTGACTCTTCTTGTTATGGTCTTTCTTGGTCACAAAATCCCATCTTGTAAGTTTCTTCTAGATCTTTCTCTCTCTCTCTTGGTTTCTTTATTTGGAAACCTAGGTTTATTTTTTTACAGTCATATTGACTAGACTTAGACTGATCTAATACATAGTTATATATCAAGAAATATATCAAGAAACCAGAGGCACATATCTTTGTTCTATCAATTTTTGTTATAAATTTTTAGTGAAATTTTCTTATTGTGATTTCAGCAATCTCTAATTAGGGTTTTGATGTAATTCAACTTTAAAATTCTATAAAAAAACATTTTTGGCATGTTTATGTGTGTGTATCGCTCTTATCTATGCTAAATTGTGCAGGAATAGTACGGGCAATGATACAAGCTCTAGAGATTTGAAGCAACACTTAGACAGTAATATTGATTACGCTCCATGTCACGACACTAGCTCTCCTATGTTGGGGTTACCTTGGAATACCAGCAACAATGGAAATGTTACAAACAATCCTATTGAAAACTTTATGACCCACGAATTGCAACGTCTCTCGAGAACTAAAGATGAATTCTCAAGCTCGGAGTCATATCCAAAGTTTTCAGAAATGATAAACAGTAGCCCAACTTCAAGTATCGAAGATTTGCACTTAAACCCTTCTCCCGGGTACAATAACAATCAAGAGTTGTTGCTTACAACGTTCTCAAACCGGTGTCAAATAAAAGGTGGTCAAATAATAAATCCATTCCCAGATGATACTCAAAACAATCACTACCAAAATTGTTCTAGTCGAACGTCATCTAGAGGGACTTTTAGCCAGATTTTCCCAACGATAAATATTTCAAATTTGAATCAATCTCCAGCTGCAGCAATTTCGCCAAACTCTTTTGATATGAACTTGCCAGCTTTGGATCTGTTTGGTTCACCGAGATTTAATGGGAATTTTAGTCATCCTTCTTCGTTTAATCCGCATCAACTTGGAAGCTTTTTTAAAGACACTTGTTTGTCATATGGCCTTGATCAGATGCATCAACCAAATCAACGACAAGTAATTTGCCCTAGTAAAGTGAGTTTATTTCAGTTCCCTTGGTTTATTTTATTTACTTCATTCATTTTTTTTTTTTTTTAAAAAGCAAAAAAGAAGGTATCCAAGGTTTGATACCCTAAAAAAGACTAAGCTAAACTCTTAATGGTCAAATCTCATACTGGTTAAGCAAAGTAACTTATTAGGGTGTGTCAATGAGCATATATACGACAAAAGTTTCATCTTTTTATATTTTTTTTTTCGAGTTTTATAAGAAAAAAAGTTCTTTAGGTTAACTTTTTTGATTATTTGATTCCTTCACTTTCTAATTTATTATCCTTTTTATTTTATTTTTAACTTTGTGACACAAACTTATGAGTTTCCTAAAAGACAATGGCAAAAATAACCTTATTTTCTTTTCAAACTTTTTATATCGTCTTTCTCCACATTTTCTTTTAAAGTTCTTTCGGGGTTTTATGGGAAAAAATATATTAGGCATAAGTACGTGATGAATGTATTAGGCATAAGTACGTGCTGTATAACACCATTTAACCTCTCAAATATGATTACTCGGTTCTATAAGAATCATACGAGTCATTTCTAAAGAAAAAAAAAGACATCTGAGACTTTATTTTTTGCGGGGCACCGTCCCTTTAGCGAAAAAAGAAAATATGAGACATCTAATACTTTATTTTTCTTCCTTTTCATGTTATATGTTCCACCCTTTTTTGCAAAGAAATTTGTCCTAAACAAGCAAAAGTTGCCCTTTTTAAACTTTTTTCCTGCTCAAATGATACCTTCAGCTTTATACATTAAATTCATATGTTTACTTTGATTAAGAGAAAATGCAGTCTTTAATGTATACAAATATAGACTCTTTGACATGATTTAATTATGATGATTCAGTTTTTAAAGTTTGAACTAAACTGAATGTATACATGGTCCAATTATTTCAGATATCATCAGCCTACAACACTAGAACAAACAGTACTGAAGCAAAAAGACCAGCTACAAGTTACATGGATACAAAGGCTACACAATCTACAGTACCGAAGAAATCAAAACTGGAGCCGCGTTCTTCTTGCCCTCCTTTTAAGGTGATTATATAAGTATTTTCCTCTAATTAGAATTGAGTTCAAGTGCCGTTAGGGACAAATGTGTGAATATAGTGCATGTGTTTGCAATATACTTGCCTTTCTAAAGAAAAAGAATCGAGTTCTAGTGTGATGACTTATGACTATTCTTTAACCCTAGAGTGAACGCACATATTATTTTCTTTGTGTACGAAAAGTTAACTCAATGTTATCATATCTCTTTTTAAAATTCTTGTATTTGGACGGAGAACGTCTTTTACCCTCTCAAAAAGAACTCGAAAGCAATTTGGTGATAAAAAGTTCAAAAAATTAGCATCAAACTTTATTTTGAAAATAAAAAAGGACCACCCTTTTTCCGAGACGAAAATAAATAGTGTTAGGGATTGTTTATAAAACTGTTTCTGTTTTTTGCATTTTAATACATCCATATATAAATGTAATAAAATATGTATTTGAATCAGGTTAGAAAGGAGAAACTAGGAGATAGAATTGCAGCACTTCAACAGTTGGTGGCACCTTTTGGGAAGGTAGTGTTTTCTGTCTTCTCCCATCAGTTAAAAGTTCTTCTACAGTAAATTATTAATTATGTTATTAAACTAAATTTCTATAAACTTCAAGAGTAAGTTATACTGTTTTCGTTTTTATATACTACACATCTTAAAATTTGTATCCCGAAAATCCGACCAATTAATTCTTCTAGGCCATGTATTACTTTCATAACAGAAAAAAAGACAAGTTTAATTTTATGGTTTATATATTGTTTGTTATGTTAGATAAACCATGCAAACATTTTTTAGAATGGAAATCAAGATTTCGATAAAAAAAAAAAAAATAGTAAGAAACTCAAGAACACAAAACATAAACAGGTTTCCTAAACTTCATAGTTACAACCATCTGACAGATCGTGAGAACATAATATAAAATAACATCTTCGGGTCTCAGAAAAGGGTTTTCGTATCACATTTTTGTTTAATCTATAGCTTATAGAAATTCGAATATAAAGATAAAGATTAGATAATATAATCCAGTTAAGTCATAGTTGAAAGAGTATCATGAAACATGGTTAGCTGTCTATGAATCTGAGTGCATCAATTAATTAATGTTTATAAAGTTTTTGTTTAGTAGTAATAGAGTAATTAGTTTGATCAGAAGTGCATGCTTTTTGACCCATACTAGTTTAAAAAAATGATTAATTATTTAGACTTGATGGGGTTTTTAACTTATTATGTTGGGGAATATTTGCAGACAGATACAGCATCGGTTCTAATGGAGGCTATTGGATATATTAATTTTTTACAAACCCAAGTCGAGGTATAATTCTAACATTCTTCTTGGTTCCCACAAATATAAATTTATTTATTTATTTATTATCTAAACATGTTTTTTAATCCACTTTTGGTTAATAAGTTATTTAATGGGTTTTTAATTACTATAGTTCATACATTGCTAAAAAGGAAACAATATTTATTGAGAAATTCTTCAAATATTAGAACAACAATGAATAAACAAAAATGGTCATTTTGATTAAAACAAAGTTAGAAACAAGAGAGTACAGCATTGTCCTATAGATGATGTCAAAAGATGATATGTTTTTGTCTTTCATGGTTGTTCTATATATCTAAGAAAATAATACAATTTATTTATATCAATGTTTGTTAGGTTAAAAAGGCTGGCCATGTAAATACATTGTTTAGTTTCGTCTTGTCATGAGAGTACTAACAATTATTGTACGTTGAGTCGAGACACAATTAAGAAACCAATGGAGTGTGTCTCGCCGAACATTTTTAAAAGATGTAATTCTTGTTCTTTGACAATTTTTTTTCCAAATAACGGCAAACAAGATAAAAGTGTAACCAGGGATTTCCACGTTATTTATGAGCGGTTTAAAATTTAAGTTATACTAAAAATAATTAGCTTGGATGCGTTAACAATCTCAATATCATTTATAATTTGCAGACTTTGAGTGTGCCATACATGAAGTCAGCAAACAAGACCAACAGACCACCAACACGAATGGTAAGAAATTATATTTTCTTTGCATTGTGTAAATTTTATGTTAGAAATTTTAAATACTAAGACATGAATATCATAGGTAAACTATGTATAACCACGAAAGCAAACACTTTATAGTAATTACAATGCATGAAACCTATTGACTTAAAAACATGTTGCATTCAACAGTCTAAAAATAATCCAAAATATTATGACTAAATAATGTAGCGTGCATAAGTAACAAATGTGTAGTAACATATGTGTAGCATCAAGATTCGAGAAGATTTTTTTAATATGTTGCATGCTTGTTGTGAATGCATGATGAAGGCGATTATAACTACGTACTAATGTACTATGGTTAGAAAAATGTTTTTCGAGTATAAAAAATACTAAAAATAGATACGATAATATGCTTGTGTTTGATTTCAGGTTCCAGTGGGGGACGGAAAAGAAGAGGCAAAAAAAGATCTTAGAAGTCGAGGGTTGTGCCTAGTACCGTTGTCATGCCTGTCATACGTTACTGACGGGGGTGGAGGGGTTTGGCCGGCTCCCTAATCATCTTCAGGCCAAGTACATTCTCAACAACTTGAATTGCAAGTGAGGTGATGTATAATGTAACAAGATGAAACTAGCTAGGGCACAATGAAACTAGCTAATTGGATGAAGACTTTAGAGAGTTTCTCGTATTTTTTTTTCATGATAAGATGGAGCAAATTTGGTCATCTTTTAAAAAATGTTATCAAGGATGGACCACATTTGATCCATTGATTAGTAATTTAATGTGTAATTGTTGTTAAGATGGTTAAGTTAAACTTGAACTAGAACGATTGTCTTGAGTTTCCCAATCAGCTCGTTTATGTCATTCACCATGATCGTGGGCGGACTAACATCCTCCAATGCATGATAACATTAATAGAAAGATTCACACACATAATTAGCACTAGAATTGAATAATCTGTTGAGAACAGCATGGGGTGCCACACAATCGATCTACACTGTTTAGAAATTATTATTTAGAAAATGAGTATTATGTTATTAGTTTATTTGGCAAGTGAGGTATTTTAGCAAATGATACATCAGCGATATATTCTGACCGGCTACAACTGCGAGCAGCAGCTCTGGCAAGATCATCTATCATCTCCAACAACAAACTACTTTGAATCTTGTTGCTTAAAACTCAATTGTTGTGAACAAAAGTTACCGTGTTAATTCCTCCTCCTGTTTTGATGAATTTGAATTAAAACCTACAAAAAGGATCTAGGGTTGACTCTTACAATAACAACAAAATCAATATCAGTAACACAATATTGATACGCCGCACAAAAGATGCTTCGGCAACAGCACCAAAATCACCGAAAAATGGTTAGGAAGTTGTATAATGTTCTGCGCTTTATCAGCAATGACTACCACCACCTTCACCACCAAGATCTGAAGACAAGGTTAGGTTTTTTTAGTTTTTATTCAAGACCGATAAATCATAAATGGTCGGGTCATGTAACAGGGTGAATAGTGCGACAAGTATGATTCAATAACTCATCTTATTTTAGTAATATTTTAATTTTAAATAAAGGATTTTGAAGGTTTTAGACAGTTTTATGTGTCAATGGGCATATTTTGAGAACCAAAAAAAGACTGCATATTTAGAAGAAGAAAAGAAACACATTTTTTCCTTTGAGGAACCCAAAACTCTTGAGTCTCTGCCCAAGCCAAACTTCAGTTCTTATCAAAGCCCGGGACTTTTTGGGTCGATCTTGTTGGAACATATAAAGAAAAACAGAATTAGCGACAGTTATAACCGTCGCTAAGCCGTCGCTAATTGCGTCTGTTAGAGAACCATTGTGACGGTTCTGTCGCTAAACCGTCGCTAATAGCGTCTGTTAGTGAACCATTGTGACCTTTCTGTCACTAAACCGTCGCTGATTGCATCTGTTAGTGAACCATTGTGACTTTTGAAAAGGCATAAGTTTTTCTATAAATAGATAAGTATTTCCAACGTTTTAGATCATCAAAAACACCGAAAATAATGTACACATACATCAATTCTCTTTATATATCCATCATAAACTTTATTAGATTCGATAGAATCAAGTTTTATCTTGATTTTGATTGTTGTATCCTTTAAACAGTTCGTACTAGGGACGAATTTCTGTTTAAGGACATTGCATATTGTTGCAAGCCTCAATCTGGTGATTGTAATATACGATTCCGTATAATACAAGTTGTATTACGCATTTATATTCCCTAACAATCTTAAACATAAATTTCAAGATGGATCAAACCATGTTGAAATCACATGTTGAAAAACCCGAAAAATTTAAGGGCTCTGATTTTCGTCGTTGGCAACAAAAGATGTTATTTTACTTAACATCTTTGCATGTCTCGTATGTTCTTACGGATTCCGAACCAATAGATCCGTATACGGAGAATCAAAATGTTCCTACTCAGGAACAAATGGCAGCCTATGAAACGGCCATCTCAAAATGGAATCATAATGAGTATAATTGCAGAAATTATATTCTGAATGCTCTTGATGATCCTCTCTATGATATTTATTCTTCCTTTACATCTGCAAGGGAGATTTGGGAATCATTAGAAAAGAAATACAGGACTCAAGTTGCATGCTCCAAGAAATTTGTTGTGGGTAAATTTCTGAACTTTAAGATGAGCGATGCAAAGCCTGTAGTGAAACAATTGGAAGAACTCCAAATCATTGTTCACGAATTGGAAGTAGAAGGTATGGGTATAAACTCTAACTTTCTTGTTGGTTCTATTATAGAAAAATTGCCTCCATCATGGAAAAATTTTAAATTATATCTTAAACATTTGACTGACGATATGAGTTTTGAGCAACTTGTTCTCAAAATTCGTGTCGAAGAGGATAACATGATGCAGGAAAAGGCTGAAATAGTTTCAATTGAACCAAACGCAAATATGATTGGAGAAAGTTCTTCCAAACACAAATCCTACAACAAAAACAAAAACAAAAATGCTAGTGATTCTTCTAAGGCAAGAAAGAAGGACTATACCAAACCGAAGAACAACAACTTCAAGAAAACTCATCATTGTTGGGTGTGTGGGAAACCTGGTCACAAGGCCAAGGATTGTCGCCACAAGAAAGAGCATGGAGGATGAAATTCTGGCGGAAATTCGAACCAAGCAAACTATGTCGAATCTCCAAAAGAATTCGTTGGAATGATTGATACCTCGATGGCTTTTCTGACTACTAATGTTGCTGATTGGTGGTATGATACGGGTGCAACAAAACACATCTGCAATTCAAGAAAGATGTTTGCATCATATGAAAAACTGAACGAAAGTGAAGCAATGTTCGTAGGAAATGGAACTGCTTCAAACATTGAAGGAAAAGGAAAAGACATATTGAAGATGAATTCTGGCAAGAATCTCTTACTCACAAACGTGCTGCATGTGCCAACCATCACCAAGAATCTGATTTTTGGCCCTATTCTTAGTAATAAGGGATTTAAATTTGTAATTGAATCAGACAAATTTGTAATCACTAAGGGTGGTGTGTATGTTGGAAAGGGTTACCTCGATGAGGGACTCTTCAAATTAAGTATTGTAACCAATGACAATGTTAATAATAATAATAACTCGGGCACTTGCACCGCTTCTGTGTATATGATTGATCCTTCTTCCTTATGGCATTCTAGATTAGGCCATATTAATTTCCGTTCCTTACAAAGAATGATAAACTTGGGCATATTGCCTAAATGTTCTATGGATAAACAATCCAAGTGTGAAATCTGTGTAGAATCTAAGTACACAAGTCATTCACACAAATCTGTGGAAAAATCCAATGAAATACTTGGTTTAATCCATACTGATCTATGTGATTTTAAGGCAACCCCATCAAGAGGAGGAAAGAATTATTATATTACCTTTATTGATGATTGCAGTAAATTTAGTTATGTGTACTTACTAGATACCAAAGATGAGGCTTTTAATATGTTTAAGACATATAAGGCAGAAGTTGAAAATCAACTTGACAAAAAGATCAAAATTCTAAGGTCTGATAGAGGAGGAGAATACGAATCCAATGACTTTGCTGAATTTTGTTCAACCTTTGGTATTATACACCAAACAACAGCCCCATATACTCCACAACAAAATGGAGTGGCTGAACGTAAGAATAGAACATTGAAAAACATGATAAATTCAATGTTAATTACATCAGGGGCTCCTCATAGTTTATGGGCTGAGGCATGTCTGACTGCCAACACAATCTTAAATAAAATTCCTCATAAGAAGAGTGACAAATCTCCATATCAATTATGGAAAGAAAAACAACCTTCTTATAAAAGGATGAAAGTGTGGGGTTGTTTGGCAAAGGTTCAAATACCTTTACCAAAAAGAACCAAACTTGGACCCAAAACAGTTGATTGTGTTTATCTTGGTCCAGCAAAAAATAGTGCCGCTTATAGATTTCTGGTATACAAATCAGATGTACAAGACATAAGCAACAACACTATTATAGAATCTGCCGAAGCAGATTTCTTTGAGACTATCTTTCCTTTTAAGGAAAAAGAGAAACAAATCTCGAATCCGAGGAAAAGAAATTTACATGATCACTTATCTCATATTGAGAGAGATAACAATTCTGAAAGTTCACATCATGATGTTGAACCAAGAAGAAGTAAGCGCGCTAAAGTCTTAAAGGACTTTGGGCCTGATTATATGACATATATTGTGAATGAAGAACCACAAACCTATAAGGATGCTATGGAATCATCAGAAGCGCCTTATTGGCAAGAGGCTATTCAAAGTGAAATAGACTCAATTATGCATAATAACACATGGAAATTGGTTGATTTTCCTTCAGGACATAAACCAATAGGCCATAAGTGGATCTTCAAAAAGAAACTAAGACCTGATGGTACCATAGAGAAGTATAAGGCTCGTTTGGTAGCCAAAGGATACCGACAAAAAGAAGGTCAAGATTTCTTTGATACTTATTCACCTGTGACAAGGATAACGTCTATAAGAACGTTAATCGCAATAGCATCAATTCACAACTTGATTATACATCAAATGGATGTGAAAACTGCTTTCTTAAATGGTGAATTAGATGAAGAAATTTATATGCAACAACCTGAAGGGTTTGTTATAAAAGGACAAGAGCATAAGGTTTGTAAATTGATTAAATCTCTTTACGGCCTTAAACAGGCTCCGAAACAATGGCATGAGAAGTTTGATAACACTTTATTATCAAACGGATTTCAAATAAACGAATGTGATAAATGTGTTTATATCAAACAATACAAAAATGCATTTGTCATCATTTGTTTATATGTTGATGATATGCTGATTATGGGAACAAATTTGGATGTTATAAACCAAACCAAGAAAATGCTTCATTCTTCATTTGACATGAAAGATATGGGAGAAGCAGATGTCATTCTTGGTATTAAAATTCAAAGAAATTCTAGCGGATACATCCTTACCCAATCTCATTACATTGAAAAGACCCTAAAGAAATTTGGGCACTATGGTGATAGACCAGTTGTAACCCCGATCGATCCCAAGATTCAACTAAAGAACAAAGGACAAAGTGTTGCACAATTACAATATACACAAGTATTGGGAAGTTTGATGTATATAATGAATTGTACACGTCCAGATTTAGCATATAGCGTGAGTCGACTCAGTCGATACTCACATAACCCTGGTAGAGATCATTGGGATGCACTAGTTAGAGTGCTTCAATATCTTAAGCATACAATACCTTATGGGTTACATTACTCGAAATATCCTCCAGTGTTAGAAGGATATTGTGATGCCAATTGGATTTCCAACCATAATGAAGGAAAGTCTACAAGTCGCTATGTATTTACACTTGGAGGGGCCGCTATATCATGGAAATCATCTAAACAAACTGTGAATACCAAATCAACTATGGAAGCAGAATTTGTAGCCCTAGATAAAGCTGCTGAAGAAGCAGAATGGCTAAGAGGCTTTCTAGAGGGTATTCCTTTGTGGCCAAAACCTGTGACTGCTGTGTGTATACATTGTGATAGTATGTCTGCTATTACTAGAGCAAAGAATCACATCTATAACGGCAAGTCAAGACATATAAGACGTCGCCACAATACAATAAAAGACTTGTTGAGAAATGGAATCATTTCCATAGACTACGTGAAGTCAAAAGAAAATATTGCTGATCCTTTGACAAAAGGCCTTTGCAGAGAACAAGTCATTTTCTCATCGAGGGGTATGGGCTTAAAGCCAATACAATGAGTAAATACTCGGAGGAAACCTAACCTAGCAAAATTGGAGATCCCATGGTCTAGGTTCAATAGGCAAACTATTTGAGTAACACTCAGTGTACAAACACACGTGTATGCCCTTCCTATGATGAAATATTGTGTGTTTTCCGTTGATGATTGAGGGCTGAATTTTAATTCTTAATAATGTTAATGGCTTCTATAGCAGAATACTACGGAATATTCTTGATTAGCATTACCTATACGAGATTGATGTGTGGTCGCATCTTTGAGAACCAGATGGCTAAGTTCTCTAAAATTCTCATGAATAAGGATACGTTCACGACCGAAATGAACACAACGGTAAGAATCTATTATTGCATAGATATGATATGTGTGATACTTATTGTCTCGATTTACTACAAAACGTGGTTAGTTCAAAAACTAATGTTCACTACCCACAAAGTAGATCCGATAAGTACTCACTAAGAAAGGTTCAAGTCCAAAAGACACCTTATCAGATGCATATCATATTACATTTGATGGATATAGAAGAATAAGTAACTTTATATTATCTTATTTTCTATTCAAATGTGGGGTATTATTGGTGTTTGAATAGAAAATGTGGGGTATTGTTGGAACATATAAAGAAAAACAGAATTAGCGACAGTTATAACCGTCGCTAAACCGTCGCTAATTGCTTCTGTTAGAGAACCATTGTGACGGTTTTGTCGCTAAACCGACGCTAATAGCGTCTGTTAGTGAACCATTGTGACCTTTCTGTCACTAAACCGTCGCTAAACCGTCGCTGATTGCATCTGTTAGTGAACCATTGTGACTTTTGAAAAGGCATAAGTTTTTCTATAAATAGATAAGTATTTCCAACGTTTTAGATCATCAAAAACACCGAAAATAATCTACACATACATCAATTCTCTTTATATATCCATCATAAACTTTATTAGATTCGATAGAATCAAGTTTTATCTTGATTTTGATTGTTGTATCCTCTAAACAGTTCGTACTAGGGACGAATTTCTGTTTAAGGACATTGCATATTGTTGCAAGCCTCAATCTGGTGATTGTAATATACGATTCCGTATAATACAAGTTGTATTACCCATTTATATTCCCTAACAGATCTTGGCCTTCAAACATTATGCAATCTAAAAAAGGGCATACAAACATTTATGTCTAAGTCAGTGATCTGATCAGGCTACTTCACGCAATTTTAGGTTGTTACAAGCCAAGCCTAGGACATGTCACGGGCTGTAGTCAGCTTAAAACATGTCCACACGGGTCATAGGACACTTAACTTGCACATGTATTTTTTGAAACGGCTTGATATGGTTAAAGTTATTTAGCTGGTGTAAAATGCCCCTAAATCAGTTGCCTAAAATCTATGAGATTGTTTCTAGTAAGTCTCACCATTCTCTTAATAAAGCCCTGACTAAGAGTTTCAATGGTGTTTGTTTGGTTACCTTATGGGCAATTTGGAATTGGAGAAATAGAATTTGACGGCTTCGGAGGAGGAAGCGGCGAAGATAAGATCATAGCACATTTTTCCTTTCATTCAAAGGATGTCCCTTTTTGGATTTAAAATAGGTTTAAGAAAGCCACTATGGTATAATGGAACAATTTGATTATTGATCCAGACTCGTTATCAATCTAGTTTTTAGAGTATGTGTTGGTGGTAATCTTCGTGACAGAGTTAAGAAATCAGAATGGTAACCGGATATCTCAATGAATCGTGTTATCACTTTCCAAAAGAGATTATTCTACCCTAATGCGTGGGTATCACGGATATCACTTTGGGATAAGATAATGAGTTTGTACCAGATTTTAGGCACTAAATCGAGAACCCTTTTGCTGTAGAGTATTAGGTATTTTTGGTGTATCTTTCATGTTGACAATATGTGCTCTTATATAGAGCTCCCAAAATTATAATGACGGATTTTTTTATAAAACTATCCGGTTTTCCAAAACCATTATCAAAACTACCATGGTTTTTGAGCCTACTACAAAACTACCCCAGTCACACCTAGTAGGTGCGACCCATGTAAAAGGAAAGAAACCTTTACATGGGTCGCACCTACTAGGTGCGACCTATGTGAAAGATTAAAAAAAAAAACGTTTTGTTGATGGGCCGCACCTGTCAGGTGCGATCCATCAACACTGACACCCTTTAGAGGGGTATGTGAAGAACACTACCATGCATGCAAAGTAGAAATTTTGCATATATATATCCCATACACTTAAACAAACACTTACACAAAAACACTTACACAACTTAAAACACATATTACAACTCAAACTCAAACACTTACACAAAAACATTTATAAAAACACAAAGAACCATATACAAAATAATGAAATACGAGAATGAGAATTTGGGTGAACTTTCGAAGAAGGATAAATTTGATAACATATTTTGGCGTTGTGCTCGAATTGTTTCCGTTAATACTCGGACATACATCGTTAGTTACAACGTGTATCCCAATTTTAGTAACAAGCCGGATGTGGAACAAGTTGGCGCCGAATGTATTAGACCAATGCCTCATATATTAGAAACTACAAAATCTCGGGAACTTGGTGATATTGTTGAAATTTTTCATGATTTCGCTTGGAAGATGGCAATTGTTTTGAAAGATTTTGAATGGGAATTTTATCTTGTGAAATTACCTGGATCCGTCGAAGAGTTTGAAGTAAACGAATTTCAACTTCGTACTAGACAGTCGTATGAAAACGATGAATGGATTATCGTTGACAACGATTGTAGCGATCACGAAGATGAAACCGATATCAATAATAATTATGATGCTACATGGAAATATTATGAAGACTCGAGTTCTAGTGGTAGTTGTAGCAATAATAATAAGTTTTAATCTTGTAATGTTAAACTTTCCGAAAGTGATGCAGAGTCTGCTTGTCACTATTCGTTATTGAAATTTTTATGTTATCAAGTTAAATTTTGAATAAGATGTGTTTTATTGTTACTTTTTGTTATATTTTACCGTAGAATTAGATCTTAATAAATTGTGTTTTTTCTCAAAAAAAAGTTATTTATTTTTAATATGTTATATACGATAAATTGTAGATTATATACATTTATTTATCAAAATATAACAAGAAATGTGTGTTGGTGTGGTGGTAGAGTTAGTAAAGTGTTGAGTGAGAGGTTGGGGTTCAAGAGCTTCAGTCGTGCATTTATGGGAACATTTATATGTTGCTAGACATTAATTAATGTTATCATATTTGTTTGAAAATTATTCAAAAGTGAGAGTTGTTGGTATTTGAATGGTTTTAGAAAATATGTATCCGTAAATGTGTGAGCCTTTGAGAACGCACACATTGACATTGAGCTATTGTTTATTTGCCTTTAAGTTATTAATTATTAGTTAAGTGTTAAAAGTTAATAATTAAATAACTAGAGGGGTTGTTTCTTTAAGTTAATGGTTAACTTGGAGATTAAAGTTTGTTTATCTTTAAATTAACCTTTATAGATTAGGTTAAAACTAGCATACATTAAAAAAAATTCTCCCCTTCTTCCTCTTGGTTTCGGCCGAACAACCCAAAGAAAGGGGTTTTTGGTTTTTCGTTGATTCAAGCAAAAAGGTAAGGAAGTCAAAATCGTTGACTAGATCGGGGAAAGTACTAGCATAGAAGCATATCGATAAAGACGGTGTCGTGTACGTAACCAAAGATAGATCTTACACTTAGATCTACTACTTTATACAAATAATTCAGGTCTTAAAGGTATAACTTAATCCAATTTAATTATTCCTATGTGATCCTATTTTTCGTTATCATGTATTATCTGACAATATGATTCGTGTTGTATACATATACATATAAGAGCACCCGGAGTGGGGGGGTTGTGGGCTCGTTGTGGAGCTCACAACGACCGTTGTGCCCGTTATCACTCCGGGTTGCTTCGTTGTGGGGTCGTTGTCGAGCCACCGTTGTGTGGACAACGGCAGGTTGTAATTTTTTTTTTTTTTTCTTTTCTTGTTTCTTTTCTTGTTTCTTTTCTTCGATTTCTTTTGTTTTTCTTCGATTTGTTTCACCGATTTCTTTTTTTTTCTTCGATTTGTTTCTTCTTTACACTTTGATTTGTTTTTGCAGGTTTTGCAGGTTTTTATTAGGAAGAAGATGAAGTGGTTTGTTTTATCTTTTTGTTTATTAACATATTTATCCCAAAGTTTGGTTTATTTACACTTTTAACTTGTTTTTAATTTTAATCTACATAAATGATAATTTGTTTTACACTTTACATTAACGTATTTTTTTTAATTATTGAATTGTATTTTTTTTTTTTTTTATGTATTTGTATTTTTATTTTAATTATTGAAGTTTTGTTTTTTATTTTAATAAAATGTTATATTGTTTTAATTATTTATTTATTTTTAATATTAATGTTTTAAGAAAAAATTAATAATAATAAAATAATCCCACAACCTCCACAACCTTCATTATCATACCAACTCAACAATCTCACAACCCATATTCTCACTGCCACGTCATCAGTTTTTTCCCCACAACCTCCACAACCCACATTGTGGCTCATTATCACTCCGGGTGCTCTAACACTTAGATATAATGTTTTCTCTTCCATGCTTTTAGTGCCTATTAATATTTGCATTTGTTTATTGTTGATTGTGGTTGCCACAGATATCACAAACAAAGTTTCAAACAATCAAAGTGAAAAAAAAAAGAAAAAATTAAACTAGGGGTGAGCATGGGTCGGTTCCGACCTCAACCCGAACCCAAACCGAAATTTCGGTTTCTGAAAGTTCCAAACCGTTTGGTTCGGTTTCTACATTGGTTTGGTTTCACTCGGTTTCGGTTTTTTCGGTTCGGTTTGGTTTTTTATTTCGGTTTTTGGAAATGGGCAAATTCAAAGATCTGTCAAGGAAAACTTGTGAAATAAATTTCAAATGGAAGCCTATGTTACGCAATAATTGGCGGAGCAGTTCACAACTTATAACATGAAGTTGTGCATATTAGTAGAACATAATGATATGAATCGGAAAACTTTAAACTCAAAATTAAGAAAAAAAAATATTATATGTGGCTTAGTAAACTATAGCCTACATGGCAACAAAAAAAACAAAATCAAAATTGAAGAAATAAACCTATATGTTGCTGAGTATTGTGGCCTACATAGCACCAAAAGATTACATATTGATAAGTATGAGATTGGCAATTTAGAAAAGAAAACTTTGATTCTTCATTATTAGCATCGAGAGTTTGTGTGTTTAGGGAGTAATTAATTAGGATGATTTAGAATTTTAGACAAAGGAAAAAAAAATAAAAAAAAATAAAACTTAAAATATCTACTAAAATTGAACATATTAAAATTGACATACATATAATGGTTCGGTTCGGTTTTTTTCGGTTTGGTTTTACCCTCCGACCCAAACCGAACCGTTTTTTTTCGGTTTCTCAAAAATCAGAACCCAAACCATCGGTTTTTGTCTTCGGTCCGGTTTTATGGTTCGGTTTTTATCGGCTTTTCGGGTTTTGGGTTTTCGGTCCGGTTTTTGCTCACCCCTATATTAAACCTTAAAATCGGTTAAAACTTCTAATAGGTAACAAGTTACCTACAATGGGTATAAAGGTTGCTCAAATTTTGTGTTTTTAGATATACGTTATAAAAAAAATTCGGGCTCAATATATGGGAAATAATTTGGACAAAACTATATAAAAAGGTGTTTAATGCAAGAAAAAAAAAACACATTTGTTAGAATATGACGGTTTTTATTTTTAAACACAACGATTTGAAACGTTAATAAAATTTAAGGATTTTATACAAACAACAAATAAACGTACCACAATCTTAAAGCCCAATGGGCCCTGGATGAAAGAAATTACGTCCAAAATTTTTGAAGCAGGACTGAATAATATCTTTACAATTTTTTTTCCAAGAAAATAGAATGAAGTGTTTTAATGTGTAAGAACGCAAACAAATATTTGTAACACACGAAATTGATCTACTTATGCAACAGTATGAAATGATGAACATGAGAAAATAGATCCCCTTTTGCTCGTTTTAATAATATTATTACTCGTCTTAAATCTCTTGAGACCGACTATAACAATAAATAATATGTGAGAAAGAAAAATTGATCATGCAAACAAAAATGAAGAGTAAAGGTGACGGCTAATGAGAATCATAAATATTTATAGCGTCCTGACTCTGTCCTGAAAGTGTTGATCTCGTTGCTTAGTTGTTGATTGTAACATAGAAAAATAATTGAACTGATGCAGATGACAAGATAATATATACAATTATAGGGTGAGGTTCAAATGGGATCCTCAATTTTCTAGAGATCCAGAGATCCACTTTTTAGCCACACAAATTCACATAGGGGTCAAAACCACAAAGGCTTCCTAGCCATACATTTTTCAGTTATCATGTTAGATTTCGATTGACTATTTAGTTAAATGCATTGAGCGTCTTATCCAATAAAATTTAATGTATACTTTCGAATAAAAATCATCTCTTTATTTATCTCCGTGATTTAAGTATTTTCTATTGATGAAATTGAATAAAAAAAATTTTTTGACTAATTTAAGATATATATATCCAATAAAAAAAGATAATCATTATGTAGTAAATCAAAATAGTAAAAAAAATTAAGCGAACAGAACATTTATTTTATCAAATTAACTAAATAATTTTTCTTCTAACAGAAAAATAAATAATATTCCAAAATTAACATTAACCTTTTACTTTTTAAAATAATCAATTTAACCCCTCTTTGAAGGAAAAAAAAATAAACAACTATCTTTTATTATTTCTGTCTCTTCTTCTCTATTTCGACATTTCTCATTTTCTCAACACCATCTCTCTATTTCTCTCAATGTTTACCTATTAGTAATTACTATTAATGAAATTAAAAAAGGAAAAAAAACTTTTTAACTTATTTAAGATATATATATAACAAATAATAGACATAATCATAATATAGTAAATCAAAATAATAAAAATATTTAAGCATTTATCATAACTATTTTAAGATTAGGGTTTATACATTTAAATTTAAAAGAGTTAATTACATAAATCATCCATATGGTTTACTCTAAAATATAGAGTTCGTTCCTAAATTTAAAAAGTTGCATAAATCGTTCAGTTTTAGAAACTAATTACGTTTTTCGTCCATAATTTCTACCGAACATCCATTTTAGGACGAAATGTGCAATTAGTTAACGTTGATTTCAAAGGAAATTATTAACGAACATCCATATTAGGGACAAAAACATAATTAGTTTATAAAAATGGACGATTTATACCACCTTATTAATGTTAGAGACGAAATTCGTAATCCGAGGTAAATCATATGGACGATTAATATAATTGACTCAATTTAAAATGAACATTGTTAACTTCAATAACAAATACTAGGGTTTTATACTTTAATTATGGTATAGTGGGTGAAATTAACAATGTCAAATCTTTAATATATAATAAAAGAAGGGCCTTAAATGCCACATGGCGAAATAAGATCCGTTTGATGGATTAACCTCTTTGATGGCAGCCGTTAGATCAGATTGATGATGTCATCAATGATTATTTTCATTTTACTCCATCTTACAATACATAATTACATTATCTCTTTTATTCAATATCTACTCAAATAAAAAACATAATTATAATTTATTTATAGAATCATTTAATTTGGACTATAATTTATCTTATTATTATTCTAAAATCTCCTAACACAAAATATCAAACCATGTGTGTAAAAATAAAGGTGTATATGTTATTATTACTATAAACAACATGTGTATAAACGTAATATGTATTCTACGTACAACACTATTTTCTCATAATAAATTAAAATCTATATAAAAGTAAAATTATGATTCAATTTTTATTTTTTTCCGCGCTATCGCGGGACAATAATCTAGTTGAATGATAAAATAAAAAGTTAAGAGGAAGAATACAGTCAACCTCAATTTGATATTACATTTCTTTTTTTTGTCCGTTACATACCATATTTTTCATTTAAATTATCAATATTTATAATATAATTTATATAAATAAAAAATTTGAAATTGTCTATAGATACAAACGAGTTTAATTCTAAGGTCTAGTTATATCTTATAAAAATTTAAAGAAAGTTTACCTTTTTTAGAATGAAACAACTTTGACTCGAAACTAACCATTTGGCTGGCTAATCCAAAAACCCAAAACCCTTTAACCCATTTATATTAATAAATCATAGTCAAATTTCAATCCGCCAAACTGCAGTCCGCTAACCGGAAAGTGGTTGCCACTTGCCACCCCTAACTTTTACCAACTTACTAGTTTATGACCCGTGTCTACACAGACACACTTTTAAAATAACAATTGATACGTAAATAGGTATCAATAAAATTATTGTTCAATCTCTAAACATATAAAATCATCAAATTCATTTGGATCCAAATCAAATTTATATTGGAATGGATATAGGTTTGAAAGAAAATAGCGAAAGTTAAAATATAGAGCCAGTTACATTCATCATCCTTGAAGTTAATTACGAACATCGTCCATGTACTTCAAAAAGTTACATTGATCGTCATTAAGGTCTATACTTTTTAACATTTTTGTCCCTCGCCTTAACGACTGTTAAATGCCCTCCGTTAAATTGTCTATGTGCGTGTCACATGAGGACATTTTTGTCTTTTCAACCATTTCATCTCCAACCATTTCATCTCCAACCTTCATATTTTCTTCTTCAATTTCATTAAAGTTCATCATAACAAAACCCCTTTCTTTATTTTATTTTATTTTATTTTATTAAATCAACAAAGAATATACATAAAAACAAATTTCCAAAAACCCAATTTGTTCTTCTTCTTGAATGTTTTTTTCCATATTACATAAACCATTTGTAACCATAAAAGACGACCCAAACAAACACAAGTTAATCTGTTTTTTCATTACATTATTTCTAATATCTAACCAAAATCTAACAATGATACCATGGTGGGTTGTAGTGGTCAAATATGAAAATAGTAAAGATGAACAAATTGAGTTTTGAAATGGGTTTTAATTTTAGATAAAATACAGTGGTAAAAAACATATGGTTTTAATATTTTACTTAATAAAAAGAATAAAGAAATGATTTTTGATATGGTAAAGAACTTAAATGAAAATGAAGAAACATGGAAAGTTGAAGATAAATTGGTTGAAAAGTAATAGAACATACCTGCATATGGGCTGTAACGGAGTAGACGTTATAACCGTTAGTATCAAGGACAAAAACGTTAACAAAAGTGGACATTAGAGACGACAAATATAATTTTCAAATATATAAATATTATTATGAATTACCAACCCAAGATCAAATATTCAAAGGACTTTCATTAGAAACAAAATATAAGTCAGTAACTAATTTTACATATTTATTTTAATCAAAACTTGGCAGTGAAAGTAACATATCGAGTTAATGTATATTTAAAAATTAATCCAAACATATGACATGGAAACAAAACCGATATAAAACTCCTACCTATTTTCAAAGTTAAATACGCGTTGCGACGGATAATGGAAATGTAAATTAAAAATAATTATTTAAGATTTTTTAAAAGATGAAAATTCAAATCGTGATAAAATGAATAGATTTGTAAAAATAAATATCGAATTAGAGAAAGAAAAAAAAAAAACAGTTTTAACTATTTAATATTAAAAAAAATGTCTAAGATATTTTCAATAAGACCTTAATACAAATTTGGATAAAAGTTGTTTAATAAACGAAAAATTCTTATGAAATGCTAAGTAATAATTAAAAGATTTAGGAAATAATTTATATAGAGTTAAAAGAAGGGAAAAAAAAGGTGTTGTTTTGTAGTATTTTAAGTCTATGTAGTATTTGGTATTTTTAAAAAAGAGAGAAGATTCTTAATAAAAAATGGTCAGACCTAGAGTTAGCAAGAGAGAGCGTCCTTAACCACTGGACTAGGTCGCTTTTGATATTCAATTCCCTTAGGTATCTAACATAAAACAACTTTATTAAATTATTATTCAAAGATGTTATGGACGAGATTTGAACCCAAGTTGTTGTCGTTGATTCATTTCTTCACATATTATATATATATATATATATATATATATATAGGGTGAAGTTCAAAAGTGATCTCCAATTCTCTAGGGATCCAGGGATCCTCTTCCTAGTCATACATTTTTTTCATAATATTTTTTTTTCTTTTTTTAATTCGGTTTTTTTTTTTTTTTTGCTATGTTTTACTTAACTTTTTTTTTTTTAAAAATCACATGTGATTTTTTTGTAAAAAATTGAAATCACATTTGATTTTCAAAAACCAAAATTTATAAATTTTAAAATCACACGTGAATTTTTTTCTTGTCGAAAATCACATGTGATTTTCAAAAACCAAAATTTATAAATTTTAAAGTCACACTTGAAAATTTTCTTTCTTGAAAATCAAATGTGATTTTATAAGCAAAATAGTTTGAAGGTTAAAAATCACATGTGATTTTGGTAAAAAATAATCAATAATTTTTTAAAATCAAACGTGATTTTACCAATAAAAGATTTGTAGGTTGAAAATCAAATGTGATTTTCGTAATAAAAAAAAAAAAAAAAACGTAAATAAAAAGGTAAAAGAAAAAAGTAAAATTTTTTCTCTTTATATTTTTTTTTTTTTTTTTTCATTTTTTTTTTCATTTTTTTTTTTCGTTTTTTAATTCGGTATTTTTTTTTTTGCTATGTTTTACTTAACTTTTTTTTTTTTTTTCAAAATCACATGTGATTTTTTTGTAAAAAATTGAAATCACATGTGATTTTCAAAAACCAAAATTTATAAATTTTTAAATCACACGTGAATTTTTTTTTTTTTGTCGAAAATCATATGTGATTTTCAAAAACCAAAGTTTATAAATTTTAAAGTCACACTTGAAAAATTTGTTTCTCGAAAATCAAATGTGATTTTATAAGCAAAATAGTTTGTAAGTTAAAAATCACATGTGATTTTGGTAAAAATAATCAATAATTTTTTAAAATCAAACGTGATTTTACCCATAAAATATTTGTAGATTGAAAATCACATGTGATTTTTAAAAAGTAAGGTTGAAAATCAAATGTGATAAAAAAAAAAAAAAAAAAAAAGTAAATAAAAAGGTAAAAGAAAAAAGTAAAAAAAAAAAGAAACAAAGATATAAGGAAAAATGGGTGGTTAGAAAGGGATCCCTGGATCTCTAGAAAATTAGGGATCCCTTTTGAACCCCAATCTACAATGATAATATATACAATGAGAAGAAAAGACACTTTTTGCAATCACAACAGAGTCCGTAGTCTAAGTCTGTTATAATTGCAAATGTTAGATTGTTTAGACCACTCCCAGCCACGTATTTCTCAAAATAATTATATTTGAATCATAAAAAAGTAATTTTTAACACTAATTATTATGGAATTAAAAGGGGAAAAAAGAAGTCACAATGATAAGGATAGGTGACCACGGTTTATTTAAAACCACCGGTGAAAAGAAAAGTGGTTTATAAGGTAACTTCGTCCAAACGTCACCCAATGTGTTTTTACCTGGACGAAAATGCCCTCTCAACTACCACATTTACGTTTCCGCAACATAGATCCCCCAAAGTGTAGTTATATTACATAAATACCCTTTTTATTTCATCTCAAATTTCCAAAGCTTCCTTACTATATTTAACGCAAATAATTGATGTCGCACATATGAGCTGAAACTAGAAGTTGTAACTTTTTCATTTTTAAAAATCACATTGTGTAGCTTTTTATTTTATAGCTTTTTAAATTTTAATTTTTTTTAAATAAAAACTGAAACTTCACTATCTAAACGAAACTCTGTTTTATTCAAATGCTTATTTTTTTATTAAAACAAGCTCAAACTCCTATAAACTTATTGACAAACATACCAAACAGGTGTTTTGGCACGGCGCTTACGAGGACCGGAGTTTATCGTTTTCTATAAGCTTTTTCATAAGCCCGTTTGGTTCGATGAGCTTACTAAAAATATAAAACCCGATAATCCTCAAAACCGTCGGCCACTTGAAATGACTTATGAATGAGACTTAAGTTTATCGGAAACAAATTGACATAACATATCAGGTATATTTTCAAACTTATTTACTTACTAGGTTTTTTTTTCTTATTGTCTTTCATTTTTAAAAAGATAGAATTATTTCTTTATATATGTGGGAGAAAAATTAATTCTGAAAAAATAAAAAATCTTAGTAAATGAAAACTCTTTGGTTTGTATCTTACGATAGACTATTGCGTGTTAACGTCACAAATGTTTATTTAAAACACGCAAAATAAAGATCCAAATTCAATTTATAGTCTACATCACAAAATCGTTTTTTAGGCAAACTTATTTTTGCTAGGTGAAACTATGGGTGTATCAATAATATTTCCTTTTATGTCGTGTCTTAATCCGTCTTTTTTTTAGAATAAACAACGTCTATATTATAGAATGCATGTATTTTTCTTTTGGCTACAAAGATTAGAGAGTCTTGACAAAAAATATTAATATATTTATCAAATGAATGAAAGAAAATACCACTTTCTTTTTCTATTTATTGAATGAATGAAAAAAAAAAAGCTTTTTATTTATTAATTAAATGAACTCATATGAATAAAAGATACATTTTGTTAGTTTACGTTTATAAACATTCAATTTATATTCTTTATTTATATGTTCGTATATATTTTTTGTGTTCGTTCTTTAATGTTTGTTTATATATATTGAGTCTGTTCATATATATATATATATATATATATATATATATATATATATATATATATATATATATATATATATATATTTATATTTACGTTTATTCACATGTTTTAAAATTTTGTAGTAGAAGATTTTAGAAAATAACTATAAAGTAAATCATGAGCGATTGTATAAGTAAATAAAGATTGACAAAATGGAAGAAAAAAATGATGCTTTTTATTTAGGTAAAGATGAAATTGAAGAAAGATAATGTAATTATGTATTATAGTATGGTGTAAAATGAAAAATAGTTATTGATGACATAATCAATCTAATATAACGGTTGAAATCAAAAAAGTTAATTAATCTGAGGAACGTTATTTCGCCATGTGACATTTAAGGTCTCTTTTTTATTATATATTAAGTTTTAATATTTTGTAGTAGAAGATTTTAGAATAACTATAAAGTAAATCATGAGCGATTGTATAAGTAAATAAAGAGTGACAAAATGGGAAAAAAAATGATGTTTTTTATTTAAGTAAAGATGAAATTGAAAAGAGATAATATAATTATGTATTGTAGTAGGGTGTAAAATCAAAAATTGAATTTGATAATCATCAATCTAATCTAACGGTTGAAATGAAAGAAGTTAACTAATTTAAGAAACATTATTTCGCCATATGATATTTAAGACCTCTTTTTTATTATATACTAGATTATTGTCCCGCGATAGCGTGAACATATATATTTATGTAGATTTTAAGTTATTATGAAAAGAAAATGTTATACGTATAATAACATATATACTTTTACGTCTATACACATGTTGTTTATAATTATAATAACATATACACATTTACGTTTATACACATGTTTTGATATTTTTTATTAGGAGATTTTAAAATAAAAATAAGGTAAATCATAGTCCAAATAGACTGATTTTATAAGTAAATTAGAATTTTGTTTTTATTTTAGTTGAGATGAGAATTAAAGAGAGAATGTTATTATGTATTGTAAGAGGGTGTAAAATGAAAGTAATATTTGATAACATCATCAATTTGATTTAACGGTTAAAATAAAAAAAAACTACCCATCCAATGGCCCTTACTTCGCCATGCGACATTCAAGACCTCTTTTTTATTACATATTAAAGATTAAAGATTATATGCAACTAAAAAAGATTTAAGTTTTATAAAATTTTGAATAATTTTGAAAACTATTTTTTAGAAAAGAATTATGTGTCTGTAAAAGTCAAACAGAAAATAAAATCAAAGTATCAATATTACTATTACATTACTAAAGAAAAAAAAAGGTATTTTGTAAACAACATAGATGTGTTTTTAAAATAAAATAAGAAACTAAAGCAAATAAGTAAATAATTTGAAAAGTATATTCAATTGCTAAATACTTTTTTCAAAAACACCATTTTGGTTAAAAACTCTATTCTTATATACCTTTTCCTGTTTGTTTATTTTTTAACACTTGTAAGCTCCAATTACTTTTTTTTTCTATATATATTTATGTGTATGTTTGGCTCACGAACTTGTAAATGCTTATAGGGACTTAAGCTAATTTATTGTTTCTTATAAGCTTTTTAATAAATCTTGTTTGGTTTAATGGACTTATTGAAAATATAAGTTTCTATAAGCCCTAATGTCACGCCCCACCCGATTTCACGAGGTTACCCGGAAGTCCAGATTGTTCTACACTTGACTAGAAGACTTAGTGGAATTCTATGGAAGGTGCAAGAAGGTCTTGGAAACTCTTGGAAAATGTTGGAAGCCTTTAGAAGTCCTAGAAACTCTTAAAAGCCCTAGAATCTTCCATCCATGGAAGAATGTAGAACTTGTAAATACCTAGATGAGTAGTATAAATAGGAGAGGCCTCATTTGGCCAAAGCATCTCACAATTCACTTGTAATCTTCTCTTGTAAAGTTCTCTCTAGCAATACAAAGTGTAACATTCCAAAAATAAAGATATTATAAATAAAAGAATCACGTAAAATATTTAAGTTTATATAAATAAGTGAATTTGTTTTTAGAATATATGTTAATTTTACTAACAACATAAAATATTATGTTCATCTTATATAAATATGAGTGAGTTAATAAAATAACAAATAAAAAGGTACATAACACCTAGCATTTAGTACAATTAAAAACTTACCCAATATAAATCTAAATGTCTCGTTATTTTTACAATACTACACAATAAGTACATATTTGAATGCACAATGTACAAGAAAGAATATCATTAGTTAGTGTTGTAGTACAACTTGTAAATGGTCCATGTACTACACCTATTAGCATGACTAAGCCAAGCTATATTGGTGAGTTGTCAAATAAGAAATAAATACGTTATAGCTATTGTAGGGACCTTTATGGTAATATTTCACACTTTGAATGCTTATAAGAGAAGTAACATATTTCTCTTCTCTCGGTAACACACACGAAAATTTAAGAGAGAGAAAGTGAGAGAGCTAAATCATTGTAATGGGTGTTTAAATCTGGGTAAAAACTAAGAAGAAAGAATCAAGGAGAAAGGAAGCACTAGTAGTCTTGCTAACTAAATTCAAGGTATATTTTATTAACCAACATCATTCTAGAATTTGGATTTAACTATGACATTATTACTTATATATATATTATACATGTTTATAAGAATGTTAGATTTCTACATGTATAAACTCAAAAATATTAGATCTTAACATGCATGTAGTTAATTATATCAAATGTTCGCATGCATGTCATTATATTGTTAGAATGATTTTTAATCTTTATAACGTATATTTTCACCAAGTAAATAAGTCATGATTATTTTCGAAAGTCTTTTAATAAATGACTATTACAAATATTCATTTAAAATATAGATGTTTTATAAGATAATACATCAAGTGGGTTTTACCAAAACTTTGATTAAAGTGGAATTGATATCAATAAAGTGATTTTAATACAATGTAGGTTGATTATAGTAACTTTTAAAAATAGGTTATTATGAAAAATGGCCATAAATCTCATATTTTTGTCTAATTTTTCGAGTAAACCAAAACAGTGGCTTTAGTGACTGATTTTTCAGCCGTCACTAAAGAATCTGATAACAAAAAGGTATAGATTCTGTTTAGTGACAGATTAGTGACGCCCCAGACTGTTGCTAAAATTCTGCACAATTCTGTTAGTTACAGAATAGCGACGCCCAGACTGTTGCTAAAATCTGCACAAACATATGTATAAAATAACTAGAAAATCTATATTTTTGCTCATTACGTTAAATGGCACCATGCATTTATTCATACAATTACATCAATATATAAAAGATATAGTTGTAAAATATCATTGCCTGAAGTATACGTAAACATTAGAGTTTATATGTTTTATATCGTTTAAGTTAAAACTAAAAATAGCAAATATATGATTTAGGAAAGGAACTTGAAGTAGAAAATCACCACTTGCATTTGGACCAAGGTGAGTACTCGTGATTTACAAAATGAGAATGTATGCTATAAGTCGTGATTATAATATGTTGCATGTTATGTGTATTTATTTGCAAATTATGTGCTTTAAATATTCATGTGTACATGCACGTATTTTATCTATATGTTATTGATTATTGTGGAACGGACAAAATGTTTAGAAAAATTCTTGATATTAATTCAAGTCTGGTGAAGTTTCTATCTTTGTGATTTGGACTCACCACATTACACAATAAGTCTAGCATTAGTCTAGCAATAAGTTGTAAAAGTTATAAAACACAATAAGTCTAGCATTGGTCTAGCAATAAGTTATTTAAGGTCTGTAACACAATAATCGGGATCCTAAACGTATGTATTTTATTTATTATTGAGCATATTGTTATTTGAGTGTGATATTTTGTACACAACACACGACCTCACTAAGCCTTTAGGCTTACGCATTTACTTACATTCTCAGGTTCAAAGCAATAGGTATGACTCGAGAGATCACCGAAACCTTAGAAGAAGAAATAAGGGGACCATATTGTCTTGTTATCCAATTACGCCCCATCGTTTTATTTTGAGTATTATGTTTAAATTATGTAACTTTAATGGATATTTGAGACTTTGTACTTTGACTTCCGTTGCAACTATAAATAATGTCTAAGCTTATATGTATTTTCCTTAGTAAATTAAGGGGTGTTATAAGTTGGTATCATAGCACTTGGTTAGGTGAATTTGGTTAAGTTTAACCAAATCCTAGCCAACTTGCTTGATGTTTAGCTTTGACATTCATAGAACTTTAGACTAACCTTGGATTTTTTTGTTTCCCGTAGGAATCATGAGCACCTCCCGTAAGAGAGCAAGAAATGTTGTCCAACTAACATCCGATGACTCCCAAAACGAGCCCGAATCCCCCACGGACATAGAGATTGACTCACCACTAGCAAACTATCATGAGGCACCACAATTTCCTCAAGAACCCGCTTATCCGGACATTGGACCTTATGGTACACACATAGCGATTCCCATTACCCAACATCTTGCTCAAAATGTGGAAGGGACCGTCTTTATTTTGAGTACCACATTGCTCAAAATAAAATTGACCATTCGCAACGACAAGTCAACATTGCTAATCGTGACTTGTTGAAGAAAGTCAATGATGTGTTTACTTATGCCAAGTATCGCATCAAAGACTTTGGCAAACGGTTTCAATGGTACCTCAAGATGAATTGGTTTTGGTTGACTAATAGGAATTTCCCAACACCTTATGGTCCAATAGCTAGCTATGGTCAATGGGTTGATTACCACTTTGACGGGTATCCAACTCTTTAGGAAAGTGGAAGATGGGATGGTTTTTGTACCTTGTCTTGGTAGTAGTGGTAGACAAAGGAATGGTTTTTGGTAGTACTTTGTATAGCCCTTATATGTATGGCTAGGAATGGTAATTGTTAGAAGTACTAACTTTTGGATAGTAGGTACATGTCATTTTCTTTGATATGGGTATTAACGTATGTAACAAAAACCCGATTTTGTATTTATTTGGGTTTTGATTATTATGAATGGAAAGTACTTGGTTATTTATTAATATTATTATTTGTTGCCTATTTATATGTGTATTTTATGTATGTTTTCTACTTTCATATTTACTTGAATTAGAAAAATAAATTTAAATTGTCCAAAGGACTTGTTGTATGCCAACAAAATAAATAAACAAAGTTACATGAGTTGAAGATTGACCAATATATGGTAATATTGAAAAGACAAACTAAATTAATTTTAAGGTTGTTCCATAAATATTTAATTGAGTTTAAAACGTTATAAATTCAAAATTTGGCTAAACCTTAAATACTAATTTAAAGTAATAGCTGTTGGTAAAACTAAAGTTTAAACGTAATTAATTATATAATTCTTTTATAACTTTAGATTTTTTTTACAAATATGTTTAGACTATTTCGTCTTATTAACTAATATAAAATAAGACATATTGTATTTATCTAATAGTGAAAATATAAAGAGGACTTTACTAAAAACAATATATATATATATATATATATATATATATATATATATATATATATATATATATATATATATATATATATATATATATATATATATATATTCATCAAACGATACAATTGCAAATGATATAAGAATGTAAAATTTAGCGTAATTACATGATACTTGAATGTGAAAACATTAATTTGCTAAAAGTAAAAGTTGTCACGCAATTAGTGTTATACATGAAAGCTCGATTAGTGGGCAAAGCTCGATTAGTGGGCAACACTCCATTAGTGAGTAAAACTCCATTAGTGGGTAAGGCTCCATTTGTGGGCACATAACACTAAATATTTGACTAGGTTCACCATTCTTTAAGGATGAGTGAACCAATGCGTGAAAGTAAGTTAAGTAAGCTGTTAGTGCCCAACGTAGCACTAATCATAGCATAACAAATTAAAATTGTCCTATAATGCCTTAAGTGCCCTAGTAAATACATACATGATATGTTGATAAGTATGGACAATAGAAATGCATATACAAAGAACTATTAATGTTAAGTATGCATATATATGTTAAATAACTCAAAATGTTATAAATTTCAGTAAGAAAACATAAAGGAAAATGTCTACTCACGGAAGAGGAGCAAATTTTGAACCTGAAGGAATATCGGTTCAACAAACCGTTCTAGGAGAACAACCCGATAATACAACTACCCAAGGAAGGGGTAGGGGTAGGGGCAGGGGAGGTAGAGGTGGTCGAACCCTATCCAACCCTACAGTTCAGACACAAGGCTTCAATCTTGCTGACGAGATTACCATGGCCATTCAAGCCACAGTTCCTCAGATGTTGCAACAAAACAGGGACGAGATCCTAAAAGCAGCAGAGGAAAACACAAAGAAGCTTCTGGAATCCATGTTCCCGACTGAAAGTGAGGAAGAGAGTGATTCCATTAATGGACCTAGAGCTAATCAAGGAACAAACTCTCATCCAAACCCTGTAGAAAATACCAATCCTAATCCACCAATGACAAGGGAATGTTCCCACAAGGAGTTCTTGGGAACAAAGCCCACTTGTTACAACGGGACTGGAGGACCCCGTAGCTACTTTGGATTGGTTAAATAAAGTAGAGATTTGCTTCGAGACCTGTAGGTGCGCTTCAAACCTAAAGGTTAGATATGCTTCTACTTTATTTGAGAATGGCGCGTTGAATTGGTGGAATAGTATAAGAGATGCTTATGGGGTTGAAGGAGCTGTTAGTATGACGTGGGATAACTTTAAAAGGCTATTGAAGGAAAAATATTGTCCCGTAAGTGACGTCGCAAAGCTAGAGATCGAATTTCTCAAACTCGTTCAAGGAAACGACTCAGTGCCGGTATATACCGAGAAGTTTGTAGAAAAATCTCGATTTACGTCATATCAAGTGGCTACGGAAGAAAGGAAGGTGGCTAGGTACGTTGAGGGGTTAAGAGAAGAAATTAAGAGGCTTGTGCGACTAGCGACCCCCTTAACTTTTCTGCAAGCCGTTGAGGCTGCCAAGATCGCATATACGGGTAGCAAACACAACTCTTTTGACCAGAAGGACTCCAAGAGGAAGTTTGGAGGAAGTAGTGGCAGCAACAAGAAAAAGAGGTTTGAACCTCGGTTTTCTAAGAAACCTTCAGATATTAAACCTTGTGCCACTTGTGGAAAGAATCACTTAGGTGAATGTTTACTTGGAAAGAACGCATGCTTTAACTGTGGACAGGTCGGACATATGAGGTCCGATTGTCCTGATCTAAACAAAGGAAGTTCTAGAGATAAGAACAACAAGAAGGATGCGTCTAAAGGAAAAGGTCGAGCATTCAACATGACGGTCGAGGAAGCCATGGACACTCCGGATGTGGTGTCAGGTACTTTTCCCGTCAATAGTGTTAATGCTCAAATTCTATTTGATTCTGGTGCTAGTAGGAGTTTTGTTTCAACTGCTTTTTATCCATGCGTAAGTAAGAACACTAAAAAGTTAGATAAGGAATATGAAGTCGAAATAGCTAATGGTAAATGTATAAGTGTGACTAACATTGTTGATGACTGTACTATTACCATAGAAGGAAATAACTTCCCAATTAAGTTGATACCTTTTCAGCTAGGAACATTCGACATTGTTATAGGTATGGACTGGTTAGCAGAAAATAAAGCTAATATTATATGTGATGAAAAGTTAATAAATATCAAAGCACCTGATGGTCATGTAGTACAAGTATATGGAGATAGGAGACACGAGAGACCAAAATTAATCTCTATAAGTAAAGCTAAAAGTTATCTAAAAAGGAGATGTATTGGTTACTTGGCACATGTGATTGATACTAAAAAAGAAAATAGTGAGGTAGAAGACATACATGTTATTAGGGAATACCCCGATGTATTTCCTGATGACCTACCGGGTGTACCTCCAGAGCGACAAGTCGAGTTTAGGATAGATCTTGTCCCAGGAGCAGCACCGATAGCGCGTACACCATATCGGTTGCCTCCTACTGAAATGCAAGAGCTGATGAAACAGCTACAAGAATTATCGGATAAGGGTTTCATTCGTCCTAGTTCCTCTCCATGGGGAGCTCCTGTCTTGTTCGTTAAAAAGAAGGATGGTTCCATGAGGATGTGTATTGATTATCGTGAGTTGAACAAAGTCACGATAAAGAACAAATATCCATTGCCTAGGATAGATGATTTGTTCGATCAATTACAGGGAGCCAGTTATTTTTCAAAGATAGATTTGAGATCAGGGTATCATCAATTAAAGGTAAGTGACGAAGATGTTCCGAAGACGGCATTTAGAACGAGATATGGGCATTATGAGTTTCTTGTCATGCCATTTGGATTAACAAACGCTCCAGCGGCATTCATGGATCTCGTGAACCGAATTTGTAGGCCATACCTCGATAAGTTCGTGATTGTGTTTATCGACGACATTCTAATATATTCCAAGAGTCAAAGCGAACACGAGGAGCATTTGAGAGCGGTTTTGGAATTATTACGTAAAGAAAAGTTATATGCCAAATTTTCGAAATGCGAGTTTTGGATTCGAGAAGTTCAATTCTTAGGGCACGTAGTGAACGAAGGTGGTATTAAGGTAGATCCGGCTAAAATAGAAGCAGTTGCAAAATGGGAAACCCCAAGGACTCCCACTGAAGTTCGAAGTTTCCTTGGATTAGCTGGATACTATCGACGATTCATTCAGGACTTCTCAAGGATAGCAATGCCTATGACCAAACTTACTAAGAAGAACTTGAAGTTTGTTTGGGGTCTTGAACAAGAAGAATCGTTTCGAGTGCTAAAGGAGAAACTATGTACCGCACCTATATTGTCATTACCAGAAGGCAACGAAGATTTTGTTGTTTATAGCGATGCCTCAATGTTAGGTTTGGGTTGGTACTTATGCAGCGAGGAAAGGTCATCGCTTATGCGTCAAGGCAACTAAAAATTCATGAACAGAATTATCCGACGCTTGACCTTGAGTTGGCTGCAGTAGTACTTGCTTTAAAAATTTGGAGGCATTACTTGTACGGGACCAAGTGCATGATCTATACCGATCATAAGAGCTTAAAGTATCTATTCGATAAGAAAGATTTGAATATGAGACAACGACGTTGGATGGAATTACTTCATGACTATGACTGCGAAATCCACTATCATCCTGGTAAGGCCAACGTTGTTGCTGATGCTTTAAGTAGAAAGGAAAGAGTTGAACCCATTAAGGTTCGAGTGATGAGAATCGAATTGAAGTTGGATCTCATAGAAAAGATCAAGGAGATGCAAGAAATCGCTCTCCGAGAGGAGAACATAAAGAAAGAAAGGATGAAAGGTCCATCTCAACTATTGGAGAAGGATAGTAATGGTGTACTTAGATTTAAGGGAAGAATGTGGGTCCCAAGATTCGGGGATATCATCTTAGATGAAGCCCATAAGTCTAAGTATTGTGTTCATCCTGGAAGCCATAAGATGTATCAAGATATGAGGTTGATTTACTGGTGGCCAGGAATAAAGAGGACGATTGTTAGATATGTTAATACCTGTCACACATGTCTACAAGTAAAAGCAGAGCACCAGAAACCCTATGGTAATTTGCAACCACTTGATATACCCATATGGAAGTGGGATCACATTACTATGGATTTTGTGTTCAAATTGCCAAGGACGTTTAGGGGTTATGATGGAATATGGATCATAGTGGACAGACTGACGAAGTCTGCACACTTTTTACCTATCAAACAAACGTGCACGCTAGAGAAGCTCCCAAAACTCTATGTAGACGAGATTGTATCTAGACATGGTATACCATTATCCATTGTTTCTGATAGGGATACAAGGTTTACATCGAACTTTTGGAAAAGTTTTCAACGAGAATTAGGTACGAGAGTAAATCTTAGTACCGCTTATCACCCTCAGACTGATGGACAGAGTGAAAGAACCATACAAACGCTAGAGGACATGCTTAGATCATGTGCAGTCGACTTTGGTGGTAGTTGGGATAACCACTTACCATTAGTTGAATTCTCTTATAATAATAGTTATCACTCTAGTATTAAGATGGCACCATATGAGGCTTTGTATGGTAGAAAATGTAGGACTCCAACTTGTTGGAATGAGATTGGTTATAGAAGATTGACTGGCCCAGATCTCATCCAGCAGACAACAGATAACGTTGAAATGATCAGGAAGCATATCAAGACTGCTCAAGATAGACAAAAGTCTTACGCGAACAAAAGAAGAAAACCCATTGAGTTTCAAATTGGTGATAAGGTAATGCTCAAAATATCACCTTGGAAAGGTTTGTTAAGATTTGGTAAACGAGGGAAATTAAGTCCTAGATATATTGGGCCGTTTACTATTTCTGGAAAGGCAGGCCAAGTGGCATACCGTCTAAACCTACCTGAGAAGTTGAGTAGGATGCATAACACATTTCATGTGTCGAATTTAAAGAAATGTCTGATTGATGAAGCAGTGTCTATACCTCTTGATGAAATAGAGGTGAATGAAAAGATGAGCTACATCGAAGAGCCCGAAGAAATCCTAGAACGAAGAGTTAAAAAGCTTCGCAAATCTGAAATTTCTCTTGTTAAAGTTCAGTGGCGGTACCACAAGGGGCCTGAAGCCACATGGGAAGTAGAAAACGAAATGAGAAAGAATTACCCTCATCTTTTTAAAGATTAAGTCTCGAGGACGAGACTATTTTTAAGGGGGTAGGATTTGTAACATTCCAAAAATAAAGATATTATAAATAAAAGAATCACGTAAAATATTTAAGTTTATATAAATAAGTGAATTTGTTTTTAGAATATATGTTAATTTTACTAACAACATAAAATATTATGTTCATCTTATATAAATATGAGTGAGTTAATAAAATAACAAATAAAAAGGTACATAACACCTAGCATTTAGTACAATTAAAAACTTACCCAATATAAATCTAAATGTCTCGTTATTTTTACAATACTACACAATAAGTACATATTTGAATGCACAATGTACAAGAAAGAATATCATTAGTTGGTGTTGTAGTACAACTTGTAAATGGTCCATGTACTACACCTATTAGCATGACTAAGCCAAGCTATATTGGTGAGTTGTCAAATAAGAAATAAATACGTCATAGCTATTGTAGGGACCTTTATGGTAATATTTCACACTTTTAATGCTTATAAGAGAAGTAACATATTTCTCTTCTCTCGGTAACACACACGAAAATTTAAGAGAGAGAAAGTGAGAGAGCTAAATCATTGTAATGGGTGTTTAAATCTGGGTAAAAACTAAGAAGAAGGAATCAAGGAGAAAGGAAGCACTAGTCAAGCAACCTTTTAGATTTATAGTCTTGCTAACTAAATTCAAGGTATATTTTATTAACCAACATCATTCTAGAATTTGGATTTAACTATGATGATAGTGTTAGTAGGGAATGGCTCATACACATAGCCCATTAACCCCCTAAACATATAACCTGACTTACAAAAGCTTGCCTGCTATCTCCTAACTCCGGCCCTTAGGCTCCGGCGTCCGGACACAAGACTCCGGCATCCGGACACTTGGCCCCAGCATCCGGACATTTCGTCCCGGCGTCCGGACACTTGGCCCTTGGCCCCGTGTCCGGGAGATTTGGCTCCGACACCGAGAATCAGGCCCCGTGTCCGGGAGATTTGTCCCCGACACCCGGGCTTCGGCCCCGTGTCCGGGAGATAGGCCCCGTGTCCGGAAACCTGGACCCGGCACCAAGGCTTTGGCCCCGGCACCCGGGAGTTAGGCCCCGTGTCCGGGAGTTTGGCCCCGACGCCCGGGAATTAGGCCCCGTGTCCGGAAACCTGGCCCCGGCACCCGGGAGTTAGGCCCCGTGTCCGGAGTTTGGCCCCGGCGCCCGGGAGCTAGGCCCCGTGTCCGAGAGATTTGGCCCCGGCACCCGGGCTTCGGCCCCGTGTCTGGGAGAAAGGCCCCGTGTCCGGAGATTTGGCCCCGGCACCCGGGCTCCGGCCCCCGTATCCGGGAGGCGTGCCTCAGCGCCCGGCACTCGTGACCCGGCGTCCGGAGCTCGTGACCCGGCATCCGGCACTCGTACACCAGGACCCGTCATCCGACACCAGGCTGTCAGTTATGTCCCGAGACGTTTGGTGTCCGACACTCACACTCTCGGTCCGACACTCCGGAACCTATACTTATACTTTACATCTAGTAAGTATAGTATTCCTCTAAACCAACACTAATGCCTTGGGATGCCTCTCGTAGTATAATGCTCCTGACATCCTACCGGTCAGACACTCAAGCCTAATCCTTGAGTGAAACCGTCAGAGCATTAATAAAGTTATATAATGATATAGACGTTAATACCCGTTGGAATCCTATTGATGAGCCATAAATGGTCATCATTGCCATACGTTGTTGATGCCTGGTATTGTTGGGTATAAATACTCAACACTTCAAGTTTTGGACACATCTTCTCCACTTTCATACTTGCACACAGTATCTCTTGACCGGAATACCTATACGCTTCCCGCAGTAAACATATTCCGATCATCTTTCTCCAACCAACCACTTGACCACCTTAGGCTCGCCAAGAGCTTGATAGGTTCGCACTGCTAAGCAGGAGGTCAAGGGGTTGAATCCCAAACACCCAAGTTACTGAGCCTGTCAATCCTTGCTCCAACATTGGCGCCATCCGTGGGACACGTTTTAGCAACGGTGTCTCATTTCATTTCTATCTTTTTTCATTTCATTTCTTAGTTTCACCACCATTTTTTCTTTTCCATGGAAGGCAATTCCTCATCACAAATCGGTTCACTTAAGCCAAAGACAACCACCAATACCCCATCCACCACCCCACCTAATTACATATACATGGCGCAGGAAGAAACTACATCTCGCAAAAGGAAGGCATCAGTCCTTCAGGATTGGGTGATGGAGCCTATTTGCTTTCCACCAATTGAAACTCCTTCCATCAACCCTGTAGTAATACAAATCCGGTTAGCCAACTATGAAGTGAATAAGGCATATGTTGATACAGGGAGCTCAATGGACATTATTTATGCCTACTGTTTTAGGAAGCTCCCTGAAAAAGTACAACATTCAAAGCGTCCAACACAATTCCATCTAGTGGGGTTTTCAGGTGAGACGCATTGGCCAATCGGAGAGGTAGCAATAAACATGATGTTAGGAGAATATCCACACTATAGGTTAGAAATGATTAATTTTGCAATCATTGATGCACCATCGGCCTACAATGTCCTACTGGGCAGGCCTGCATTACAAAAATTTGGAGCAATTCCATCAACCATTCATGGCATGATAAAGTTCCCTACCCCAGCTGGCATAGCCACAGTCAGGGCTAGAACGTCATGGCCTAAAGAGTGCAAACAGGTAGAGAAACCAAAACTGGTAGAGGGTCCCAAAAGTGATCCGGCAATGGAAATCATTGATGGTCCGGAACAAAAAGTTATTATTAATAAAAATTTCCCTGAACAACCAGTGACCATTGGTTCACAACTCCCAGCACAGACAAAGACTAAACTCATAGCGTTACTAGAATCAAACCTTGATGTCTTTGCATGGCAGACATCAGACATGACTGGTGTCCCAAGGGAACTAGCAGAGCATTCCCTAAAAGCGAATCCCAATATTGTGCCAATTCGACAGAAAAAACGAGGCATGGCCCCGGATCGTAGTAAATCTGCATGTGACCAAGTAAACAAAATGGTCGAAGCAGAGATTGTCAGAGAGGTAAAATACCAAACTTGGATTGCTAATCCAGTTATGGTAAAGAAGGGAGATGGTTCTTGGAGATTATGCGTTGATTTCAAAGACTTCAACAAAGCTTGTCCAAAGGACAACTATCCTTTACCAGAAATCGATTAGAAAGTGGAATCCTTAGATAGATTTAGACTCAAATGCTTTTTAGATGCATATAAAGGTTATCACCAAATTTGTATGAAAAAAGGTGATGAAGACAAAACAGCTTTTCACACAGACCAAGGCATATTTTGTTTCCAAAAAATGTCATTTGGCTTGAAAAACGCTGGAGCAACCTATCAACGTCTAATAGATGAAACTTTCAAAAATCAAGTGGGAAGGAACATAGAAGCCTATGTAGATGACATAGTTATCAAAAGCAATACGGAAGACATCATGTTGGCTGATATCCTGGAAACTTTCCAAACATTACGTAATATTAACATGAAGCTTAATCCATCCAAGTGTAGTTTTGGCATGGAGGAAGGAAAATTCTTGGGACATATTGTTACACCTAATGGCATCAAAGTCAATCCTAAGAAGGTTCAGGCAGTCATTGACATGCCATCTCCTTCCACCAAAAAGCAAGTCCAAAGCCTAAATGGCAAGCTAGCAGCACTTAGCCGTTTCTTGTCCAAAGCCGCAGATCGATCCCTCCCTTTCTTTAATACCTTAAAGGGATGCATTCGGAAAAAAGACTTCTCATGGTCTGAAGAAGCAGAAGTGGCATTTCAAGAAATGAAGAAATTCATGGCCAATCTCCCAACACTCACGGCTCCAATAGCCGGGGAGACACTAACTATATACTTGGCTGCTTCCAAAGAATGTGTAAGCGCAGTTTTAGTAGCCCAAAGGGGCGACTCACAAATGCCGATCTATTTCATCAGTAGGGCACTGAAAGGCCCAGAGGTTAATTATCCATGTTTGGAAAAATTGGCACTCTCTTTAGTTCATGCGTCTAGACGTTTGAGGAGATATTTTCAAGGACATCCCATCCAAGTGCTAACAGACAAACCAATCAAACAAATATTGGGAAAACCAGAAGTGTCGGGACGATTAGCAAAATGGGCAATTGAACTGGGAGAACATGAAAATTCTTTCCAACCTCGAAACTCGATGAAAGGACAAATCTTGGCAGATTTCCTGGCTGAAATCGAAGGAATGGAAGAACCAAAGGATCCATTAGTGACAGACAACCCTCCTTGGACCCTCTTCACAGATGGCGCATCCAGCCTAGAAGGGTCAGGAGCTGGCCTCATACTCACAGATCCAGACAAAAACGAGTACACCTACGCCCTTAAGTTTGACTTCCCGGCAACCAACAATGAAGCCGAATATGAAGCTCTCTTATCAGGGCTACGAATAGCTAGAAAGATGGGAGTTCAAAATATAGAAGATTTTGTGGACTCCCAGTTGGTAGCTAATCATATCAATGGTAGCTATGAAGCAAATCAAACTTCCATGCAACAATACTTGGAAGAAACCAGAAAAATCATTTCGGACTTCTCAAAATTTACCATAGAGCAAGTGCCAAGAAACCGTAACAAAATAGCAGATGCATTGAGCAAACTTGCAGCATCCTCCTTCGCCCACCTCAAGAAAGAATTGTTCGAGGAAGTCCTAACTGAGAAATCCATAGTGCCAACAAAGGAAGTGGCCGCAATAACGGAGGAAGACTGTTGGATGACTCCAATAAAAAACTTCCTTCAGAATGGACAACTCCCGGAAGACAAACAACTAGCAAGGAAAATCAGAATGAAGGCACCAATGTATCTCCTCATAGACAACTACCTGTTTAGGAAGTCTTTTTTGGGTCCACATCTAAGATGTGTCGGCCCAACACAAGCAAAGGATCTAATTCAGGATGTACATGGTGGAAGTTGTGGCATGCATGCAGGCCCTCGTTCGGTAACCACTAAGGTCATGAGACTTGGATACTTCTGGCCATCCATGCACAGAGATGCAAAGGAAGAAATTGAAAAATGTGAATCATGCCAAAAACATGCGTCAGTCTCAAAAATGCCAAAGCAGGACCTCATTCCAGTGACTAGCGCATGGCCATTTTACAAATGGGGAATCGAAATTGTCGGACCATTCCCCCCTGGAGTAGGCAATGTTAAATACCTTTTAGTGGCTGTGGACTATTTCACAAAATGGATTGAAGCTAAGCCCTTGGAAACTATCACCGGGCCTCGAATGATAAGCTTCGTTTGGGAACATTTAGTATGTCGCTTTGGAGTTCCACACGTCCTAGTCAGTGATAATGGAAAACAATTTGCAGATAATCCATTTAAGACTTGGTGTCAGGATATGGATATCCAACAACGATTTACCTCTGTGGCACACCCACAAGCTAATGGTCAGGTGGAAGTCATGAACAAAGCAATCGTCAAGGGAATTAAGGCCAGATTGGGAAAATATGCAAAGGTATGGGTAGACGAAATCCCAGGCATTCTTTGGGCACATAGAACTTCCCCCGGCAGAACTACATCTGAAACCCCTTTCAGCCTAGTCTATGGCACTGAGGCAGTTATCCCACCAGAACTTACAATCCCTACTCACCGGACCCTTCATTTCAATCCGGAGCTAAACGAAGAAGCCCTAAGGGAGAACTTGAATATCATCGAGGAGCGAAGAGAAATATCTCTCATCCGACAAGCAGAAAGCCATAGACAGATGGCTAAGTATTATAACCAAAGAGTCCGACACACATCTTTCAAAGTGGGAGATCTCGTATGGCGGAAGAATGAAGCTAGCAGGACCGAAAACTTGGGCAAGTTGGGTCCCACATGGGAAGGACCATATAGTGTCCTTGAAGCACATGGAACTGGCTCCTACACCCTGTCTGACTTAGATGGACAACCATTACCCATGACATGGAATGCAATGAATCTAAAAAGGTGCTACGTTTAATATTTACATACTATTGCTGATTGTCAGCACTTACAACCACAACACCGGTCAGAATGTGCCTAGCCAACAGTTGTTTCAATAGTTTAAAAAAAAAAAAAAAAAAAAAAAAACCTGAACAGCCGGCCAGTCCGGATGTCTCTACAACATGGTACACCTTGACAATCAACAACTAGCCAAGTCTGGATATCTGGGAAATCTGGAAAACTTTGGTATTTGGCCATCTCACTCATCAGGGACTTGGCCACACCATAAGAAAACACTCTTCAAAGAGTCATTCACAGAAATGCACCTCAAAATACAAAGTGGTCTGATCTATGTATCCCACAAGGCAACAAACCTGATGTACCACCCCAAACTACGTTTGGAGGCAAATTTAGCAAAAGGCACATATAGACATCTTCAGTCTACGCCAAACATGCAATCACATATTCGTCTTTTTACCTACCGGGAAAAGGCAAGCACTTCTCATTGGGAAGCGACATCACTCGCGAGTAAAACAAATTGAAGGTTAACCAACAAAAGTGCCATCGGCACGATATGAAATATACATGAGATGCCAACATCTAGCTATGTCATCGGCATACAAAAGAACCATAGGTACTCAAATGAGTGTCATAGACACAATTCAGTATGATTACTCTTACGCACACCCAAGATGGTGTGACACAACATCCAATAAAACATTATTTTTCAAAGACACATTGGACATGGCCTCGGTCACAACTACTCAAGGCAACCTCAAGCGGCCAAGAAAGGCATGGCCAAAGAATCGCCGGAAGAGTCAATAAGAACAAAAAAAAAGTTAGGCTTCAAAAAACCATTTTAAAACCTAATTGGGGGGCATGATAGTGTTAGTAGGGAATGGCTCATACACATAGCTCATTAACCCCCTAACACACATAACCTGACTTACAAAAGCTTGCCTGCTATCTCCTAGCTCCGGCCCTTAGGCTCCGGCGTCCGGACACAAGACTCCGGCGTCCGGACACTTGGCCCCAGCATCCGGACATTTCGTCCCGGCGTCCGGACACAAGGCTCCGGCGTCCGGACACTTGGCCCTTGGCCCCGTGTCCGGGAGATTTGGCCCCGACACCGAGAATCAGGCCCCGTGTCCGGAAACCTGGACCCGACACCAAGGCTTTGGCCCCGACACCCGGGAGTTAGGCCCCGTGTCCGGGAGTTTGGCCCCGACGCCCGGGAATTAGGCCCCGTGTCCGGAAACCTGGCCCCGGCACCAAGGCTTTGGCCCCGGCACCCGGGAGTTAGGCCCCGTGTCCGGAGTTTGGCCCCGGCGCCCGGGAGCTAGGCCCCGTGTCCGAGAGATTTGGCCCCGGCACCCGGGCTTCGGCCCCGTTTCTGGGAGAAAGGCCCCGTGTCCGGAGATTTGGCCCCGGCACCCGGGCTCCGGCCCCCGTATCCGGGAGGCTTGCCTCAGCGCCCGGCACTCGTGACCCGGCGTCCGGAGCTCGTGACCCGGCATCCGGCACTCGTGTCCCGGCGTTCGGCACTCGTACACCAGGACCCGTCATCCGACACCAGGCTGTCAGTTATGTCCCGAGACGTTTGGTGTCCGACACTCACACTCTCGGTCCGACACTCCGGAACCTATACTTATACTTTACATCTAGTAAGTATAGTATTCCTCTAAACCAACACTAATGCCTTGGGATGCCTCTCGTAGTATAATGCTCCTGACATCCTACCGGTCAGACACTCAAGCCTAATCCTTGAGTGTAACCGTCAGAGCATTAATAAAGTTATATAATGATATAGACGTTAATACCCGTTGGAATCCTATTGATGAGCCATAAATGGTCATCATTGCCATACGTTGTTGATGCCTGGTAGTGTTGGGTATAAATACTCAACACTTCAAGTTTTGGACACATCTTCTCCACTCTCATACTTGCACACAGTATCTCTTGACCGGAATACCTATACGCTTCCCGCAGTAAACATATTCCGATCATCTTTCTCCAACCAGCCACTTGACCACCTTAGGCTCGCCAAGAGCTTGATAGGTTCGCACTGCTAAGCAGGAGGTCAAGGGGTTGAATCCCAAACACCCAAGTTACTGAGCCTGTCAATCCTTGCTCCAACATATGACATTATTACTTATATATATATTATACATATTTATAAGAATGTTAGATTTCTACATGTATAAACTCAAAAATATTAGATTCTAACATGCATGTAGTTAATTATATCAAATGTTCGCATGCATGTCATTATATTGTTAAAATGATTTTTAATCTTTATAATGTATATTTTCACCAAGTAAATAAGTCATGATTATTTTCGAAAGTCTTTTAATAAATGACTATTACAAAGATTCATTTAAAATATAGATGTTTTATAAGATAATACATCAAGTGGGTTTTACCAAAACTTTGATTAAAGTGGAATTGATATCAATAAAGTGATTTTAATACAATGTAGGTTGATTATAGTAACTTTTAAAAATAGGCTATTATGAAAAATGGCCATAAATCTCATATTTTTGTCTAATTTTTCGAGTAAACCAAAACAGTGGCTTTAGTGACTGATTTTTCAGCCGTCACTAAAGAATCTGATAACAAAAAGGTATAGATTCTGTTTAGTGACATATTAGTGACGCCCCAGACTGTTGCTAAAATTCTGCACAATTCTGTTAGTTACAGATTAGCGACGCCCAGACTGTTGCTAAAAATCTGCACAAACATATGAATAAAATAACTAGAAAATCTATATTTTTGCTCATTACGTTAAATGGCACCATGCATTTATTCATACAATTACATCAATATATAAAAGATATAGTTGTAAAATATCATTGCCTGAAGTATACGTAAACATTAGAGTTTATATGTTTGATATCGTTTAAGTTAAAACTAAAAATAGCAAATATATGATTTAGGAAAGGAACTTGAAGTAGAAAATCACCACTTGCATTTGGACCAAGGTGAGTACTCGTGATTTACAAAATGAGAATGTATGCTATAAGTCGTGATTATAATATGTTGCATGTTATGTGTATTTATTTGCAAATTATGTGCTTTAAATATTCATGTGCACATGCACGTATTTTATCTATATGTTATTGATTATTGTGGAACGGACAAAATGTTTAGAAAAATTCTTGATATTAATTCAAGTCCGGTGAAGTTTCTATCTTTGTGATTTGGACTCACCACATTACACAATAAGTCTAGCATTAGTCTAGCAATAAGTTGTAAAAGTTATAAAACACAATAAGTCTAGCAATAAGTTGTTTAAGGTCCGTAACACAATAATCGGGATCCTAAACGTATGTATTTTATTTATTATTGAGCATATTGTTATTTGAGTGTGATATGTTGTACACAACACACGACCTCACTAAGCCTTTAGGCTTACGCATTTACTTACATTCTCAGGTTCAAAGCAATAGGTATGACTCGAGAGATCATCGAAACCTTAGAAGAAGAAATAAGGGGACCATATTGTCTTGTTATCCAATTACGCCCCATCGTTTTATTTTGAGTATTATGTTTAAATTATGTAACTTTAATGGATATTTGAGACTTTGTACTTTGACTTCCGTTGCAACTATAAATAATGTCTAAGCTTATATGTATTTTCCTTAGTAAATTAAGGGGTGTTATAAAAAGTATTTCCTCATTTCACTTGTGTTCCTTTCTTTCTTAGTTGCCTAGATCGTTGAGTGTTCGAGCAAGGCTGACTTAGTAGAGACTAAGTGCCGCACGGAAGACCCTTATCGAGATAAGTCCGTGACAAGTGGTATCAGAGCGACTCGATTCAAGGCGATGGCGAACGAAACTGAGAAGAATGGTGCTAGTGGAGGTGTGGTTGTTGACGAGAACCGGGGTCGAGACGATACGCGTCAAAATCCCAAGAAGAGAGGTGTGTCAAAGGACGTTGTGGCAAGTTTGGATAAGAGAGTAGCGGGTGTTGAGACATCCATGGGGGAGTTAAAGACCCAAGTTGAGGGCTTGGAAGGCTTAGACTCCGACTTTGAGAGTATGAAGGAGGACTTTCGAGTAGCTCTCAATGCTCTTAGTGGCGACTTGAAGCGCGAGATCAATGACTTAAGAGATTCGTTCATGGGCGAGATCACGAAGATACGAGAGTAGTTTGGGGAAGAGGTCTCCACACTTCATCAAACCATCGAAGACTTGCAATCGGATATGGCGTTGTGCAAGCGGTCCTTGGCTAGTGGAGGTGGCAACACTAATCATGGACCAAAGTTGGATGTTCCTAAACCATCACCGTTCGTTGGAAAACGAGAAGCTAGGGCGGTTGATGATTTCTTGTGGGAGATGGAACAATACTTGGAAGGTGTCAACGTGGTGGACGATGCTTCCAAGATCAAGATGGCGACCCGATACTTGAAAGACACCGCGGCGTTATGGTGGAGACGTCGACATGGAGATATCGAGTGAGGTACGGTTACTATCGATACTTGGGTTGATTTTGTAGCGGATTTCAAGAAGCAATTCTATCCGGAGAATGCTAAGAACGAAGCGAAGAGTCGGCTTCGTAAACTTAAGCAATCCGGAACGATACGGGAGTACGTCAAGGAATTCACCACACTTGTCTTGGAAATTTCGGAACTCTCCCACCAAGACTCTCTCTTTTACTTTCTTGATGGTTTACAAGGATGGGCTAAGACGGAGTTGGAGCGACGCGGAGTTCAAGATCTTGCTACGGCTATTGCTAATGTTGAGGCTTTGATCGAATTTAGCACGAGGAGGGACTCGTCCAAGCCAAAAGATCGGAGGGTAGACCATGAGAAAGGTGGGGGAGAAAGGAATGCTCAACCAAAGGTCGATAATGCACGTAAACCTCCCACCGGAAAGGACAAACATGTGAAGACGAGTTACAAGAGTGGTGGATGCTTCATATGTGATGGACCTCATAGAGCTCGAGATTGCCCGAAGAAAGCAAGCCTCAATGGGATGTCGGCTCATGAAGACGAAGGCGCGAGTGACGGCGGAAGCATAGGTTCGATGAGGATCTTGAATGCAATCAAGGCAAAGACGGAGGTGCCGAAGGTTGTAGGGAAGGGCCTACAATATGTCGAAGCAACCATCAACGGTGTTAAGGTACGAGCTCTTGTTGATTCTGGTGCGACTCATAACTTTGTGGCGGTTGATGAAGCTAAGCGGCTAGGGATTAACTCAACAAAAGGAAGTGGTACGATTAAGGCGGTAAATTCACCGGCCAAGCCAATTCATGGAGTGGTCAAAGATGTTCGAGCGAAGATAGGAGAATGGGAAGGGACGATTGATTTGTCGGTGGTTCCGATGGATGACTTCAAAGTAGTTCTTGGGTTGGAATTTCTCGATAAGGTACGAGCTTTCCCTATGCCGTTTGCTAACTCTTTATGTATCCTAGATGGTGGAAAGACTTGCATGGTGAACACGGAACGAGATGCCAAAAGTGGATCGAAGACCCTTTCGGCCATGCAATTCAAGAAGGGATTCAACAAGAGCGAGCCTTGCTATTTGGCGGTGACAAGGCTAGAGACGGATGAGGGTTCAAGCAAGGTGGAAGTACCAAAGGTGATCGAGCGGGTACTTGAAGAGTTCAAGGACGTGATGCCCAAGGAGTTGCCCAAGAAGCTACCACCTAGGAGAGAGGAGGATCATACCATCGAGTTGGAGACGGGATCCAAACCCCCCGCCAAAGCCCCTTACCGAATGCCACCACCCGAGTTGGAGGAGTTACGCAAACAACTCAAGGAGTTAATGGATGCGGGCTACATTCGACCCTCGAAAGCCCCATATGGTGCACCGGTGCTATTTCAAAGGAAGAAGGACGGATCCTTGCGGATGTGCATAGACTACCGGGCGCTTAACAAGGTAACGATCAAAAATAAGTACCCTATCCCTCTCATTGCGGATTTGTTTGATCAACTTGGAAAGGCGAGATACTTCACCAAGTTAGACTTGAGATCAGGGTACTACCAAGTACAAATAGCGGAGGGAGACGAAGCCAAGACGACGTGTGTCACGAGGTATGGCTCTTACGAGTTTTTAGTCATGCCATTCGGATTGACCAATGCTCCCGCGACATTTTGCACCCTTATGAATAATTTGTTTCACCCGTATCTTGATAAATTTGTGGTGGTATACTTGGACGATATTGTTGTTTATAGTCATACCTTGGAAGAGCATGTCTTGCATTTGAAACAGGTGTTCCAGGTGTTGCGAGACAATGAGCTTTATGTGAAGTTGGAGAAATGCTCTTTCGCCCAAGATGAAGTCGAGTTCTTGGGACACAAGATCAAAGACGGTGGATTGATGATGGACGGTGCAAAGATAAAGGCTATTCAAGATTGGGATCCACCAACTAAGGTTACGGAGCTAAGATCTTTCCTTGGTTTGGTGAACTATTACCGAAGGTTCATCATGGGATACTCGGCTATAGCATCCTCTTTAACGGACCTATTGAAGAAGAACCAAGCTTGGACATGGAGCGAAGAGTGCCAAGCGGCGTTCGAGAGTTTAAAGAAGGCGGTTATGGAGGAACCGGTGTTGAGACTACCGGATGTGACCATGCCTTTCGTGTTACACACGGATGCATCGGATTTTGCTATTGGAGGAGTTCTAATGCAAGATGGACACCCGATTGCCTTTGAGAGCCGGAAATTAAACGAGATAGAGAGGAAGTACACCGTGCAAGAGAAAGAGATGACGGCGGTTGTCCATTGCTTGAGGATTTGGAGGCATTATTTGTTGGGTTCGAGATTCGTGATCAAGACGGATAACAATGCCACGAGTTATTTTCAAACCCAAAAGAAGCTAAGTCCCAAGCAAGCTCGTTGGCAAGACTTCCTAGCCGAGTTCGACTACCAATTGGAGTACAAGCCGGGGAAGGCTAATGTGGTAGCCGACGCATTGAGTCGCAAGGCGGAGTTTGCGGCCATCACCCAAGCCCAATTCTTCCTCCAAGATCGAATCAAGGAAGGGTTGGAACATGATCCTTTAGCCAAGAAAATCATCGCTTTGGCGAAAGACGGGAAGACACGGAGATTTTGGCTCAAGGGAGACATGTTATTCACCAAAGGAGATCAGTTGTACGTGCCTAAGTGGGGCGACCTTAGGCGAGTAATCTTGAAAGAGTGCCATGATACAAAGTGGCTGGTCATCCGGGGATTAAGAGGACGTTGGCATTGGTCGGGGGCACCTATTATTGGCCAAGGATGGAGGACGATGTTGAGACATATGTGCGGACATGCCTTATTTGCCAACAAGACAAGATAGAGCAAAAGAAGTCGGGAGGATTGCTAGAGCCTTTACCGACGCCCAAGGGACCATGGGAGAGTGTTCCATGGACTTTATCACATGCTTGCCGAAGTCGGAAGGAGGAGGAAGTATTATAGTGGTGGTGGATCGATTCTCAAAATATGGTACTTTTATAGCCGCACCACCCGATGTTACGGCGGATGATACGGCCAAGCTCTTCTTCAAGAATGTGGTAAAGTACTGGGGAGTGCCACATGTTATCGTTAGTGATCGAGATCCACGATTTACGGGGCGCTTTTGGACGGAGTTGTTCAAGATCATGGGGACAAATTTGAACTTCTCTAACGAGTTTTCATCCTCAAACGGACGGGCAAACGGATAGGGTGAATGCCTTATTGGAGCTCTATCTTCGGCACTATGTGAGTGCCAACCAACATGATTGGGCTAAACTCCTTGATGTTGCTCAATTCTCTTACAACATGCAACGGAGTGAAGCCACGGGGAAGAGTCCTTTTGAGTTAGTTACGGGACACCAACCATTGACCCCGAATGCCTTAGCCGCATCATATGAGGGGAGTAGCCCGACCGCTTACAAGACGATGAAGGAATGGCACGAGCAAGCGGACTTGGCACGAGCATCTTTGGACAAAGCGGCTAAGAAGATGAAGAAATGGGCAGATGAAAGGAGGAGACACGTTGAGTTCGAGGTCGGAGATCAAGTGATGGTGAAACTCTTGCCTCAACAATTTAAGTCATTGAGGAAGGTGCACAAAGGATTGATACGGAGGTATGAAGGCCCCTTCCCCGTGATTGGACGTGTTGGAAAGGTTTCCTATCGAGTTCAACTACCGCCCAAGCTGAAGATTCATCCGGTCTTTCACGTTAGCTTTCTCAAGCCTTATCATGGAGACGAGGAAGACCCGGAACGGGGGGTGTCCAAGCGGGCACCAACAGTGGTTGTTACTTCATACGATCGAGAGGTCGAGGAGATCTTGTCAGATCGTACGATACGGAGACGAGGAGTGCCGAGCTATAAGGAGTATTTGATCAAGTGGCGTGACCTGCCCGATAGCGAAGCAAGTTGGGAAGCGGAAGACTTATTGTGGCAGTTTGCGGACGAGATCAAGAGATATCACGAGGATGGCACGACGAGGACGTCGAGAGCTTAGGTGGGGGAGGATTTCACGCCCCACCCGATTTCACGGGGTTACCCGGGAGTCCGGATTGTTCTACACTTGACTTAGACTGAGTGGAATTCTATGGAAGGTGCAAGAAGGTCTTGGAAACTCTTGGAAGATGTTGGAAGCCTTTAGAAGTCCTAGAAACTCTTAGAAGCCCTAGAATCTTCCTTCCATGGAAGAATGTAGAACTTGTAAATACCTAGATGAGTAGTATAAATAGGGGAGGCCTCATTTGGCCAAAGCATCTCACAATTCACTTGTAATCTTCTCTTGTAAAGTTCTCTCTAGCAATACAAAGTATTTCCTCATTTCACTTGTGTTCCTTTCTTTCTTAGTTGCCTAGATCGTTGAGTGTTCGAGCAAGGCTGACTTAGTAGAGACTAAGTGCCGCACGGAAGACCCTTATCGAGATAAGTCCGTGACACTAAGCTATTTAAGGGGGTGTTTGTGTAAGCTTATTTTTTGGGCTTAGGCTTATAATTTATAAGTAGTTTATGGCTTGTAAAATATAAGCTTTTAAATTTTTATAAAGTATTTGGAGTAGCTTATGAGCTTATTAGCTTATGACAAGGCAAATATGTTTGATAAGCCCATAAGCCACACAAAATGAACTTATAAAAACCCTCTTACATAAGCTTATAAGACTAAGCTAATAAGCTCAAACAAATATCTAAAATGGACTTATCTGTCTTATATAAGTTAATAAGCTAATAAACTCATTCTATAAGCTAAAACAAAACCCCCTAAAGTAGCTTATGAGGGTTTGAGCTTATGAAATAAAATTACATGTATATTCTTCAGATTAATTAAAATATATACTTTTAAATGTTCATTTATTTCCTTTTATCTCAATAGACTTCATCTCCATTCATTTTACCAAATATATTTATCATCTTTATATATTCAACTTCAACTACAAGGTCAAGCTTCAATTCAAGTTTAAGCTCCAGCTGGCAACATCAAACACATTTTAGCTTTAGCTCTAAACAAAATTTAAGCTCTAGTTCTGAAATATTTTACCAAATGTAGAAAATACAAGTAAGTTTAAGGGGTATTTATACAAGTTTTAGAAGTATTATATGGAAAATGACATTTTGGTAATTTCCAGAAATAATTCTTTCTGAACCTTTAAACAGGAATCTCTTATCTGGTTTCCCCTTTATCCAAAAGAATAAAAAAAAAAATGTTTTCTAAATTTCTATAACTGAATCTTTTCATTCATCTTTATCCAAAACCCAATTCTCATTCTCACCCTTTTCTTTTTTTCTCATCTGATCAAGGTTTTCTTTTTCTGGTAAGTCATTTCAATTTTGCTAATTAAAATCTCTTCATTTATATATATATATATATATATATATATATATATATATATATTTATGATCATATGTAGGAATTTGATTATTGATTGTTGAAAATATGTGATTTATTATAATCTCTTAATTTTAATAACTTTGATCAGATTTTTGTTATTGTAGTAATATAATTGATTTAATATTTGTTTTAAATCTGGAATTACTATCTCTACTTTTATAATAATTTGTTGTAGATTCTTGACAGTTATTATGTTTATTATAGATTAAAAATAAAAAATTACTATCTCGAAATTGTTGACTTTTGACATAATATTATTTCTTGATTTTATCATCCATTAGAGTCAAACAAACAAAATATGATTTTTAAATTTTAAAGATTTTGAAGTTTAAATTCTGAAAATTTAAGGTTTGCGTTTAGTTGGCGGAATTTTTTCAAGTTTTCCATATCTGTTTATCTTGAAAATGAAAGGTATTTTATTCCCGGAGAGAACAGATGAAAATTATGAAAACGCGTTTAGATGGATAAAAGTTTTAGTAAGAGAAATTTGAAAAGGAAACTTTGGAAACATAAAAAACGAGTTTCCAAAAATCTAGTAATATAAGTGAAAAGCGTAGTTTTTGTTTTCACTGAAAAGTTTTTGAAAGAACTAAATTTGAACGTTTTTTCTGATTTTTGAGTTTCCCTTTGAAATTTTTCTAGAAAAGTGGAAAGTTTTTTTTTGTTGATTTGAAGTATGACTATAAGTGTTGGTTACCATAACAGGGAAATGAGTACTTTGCAAGGTCCAGTTGTTTGCCCTTCGGTTCGCGGGAAGCAAGGACGGGTTCATGCGGTGGACGGGCCTTTATTGAAGGCGAAGATTCAAAGAAGTGGAATTTGGGGATTTAAAGGTGTTAATAGCCGTAGGGTTCAAGTTCGTAATCAGCCTTCCGGGTCAAAGACTGTGACTTGTAGTTTCAGTTCGTCTTCGAATGGAAATGGTAGTATGGCCGAGAGTTTTAATGAGAACGATTCGGATTATGTCAATTCCAGTGTCGTTGAAGCTGGTAAAATATCAACACATTACAACTTTTCCATCTTTAGACATCTAACCATAACCATGTTTCTATCTATAATTGATATTTTTATATATTTATATTTTAGTTGAGGTGAAGAGTGGCCCTGATGGGTTTATAATTAAAATGAGGGATGGAAAGCATTTAAGATGTGCTCATAACAATCCGCAAGGTGGGCATCTTCCGGATTATGCTCCACATCCTGCAATTGTATTGAAGATGGAAGACGGGACAGGCCTTCTACTTCCAATCATTGTTTGTATGTACTCGTATCTCATATATTCAGTTACATGTAACGTTCTAAGATATACACCTAGTATTGCTCTGAATGTACCTTTCGTTTTTCGCAGTGGAGATGCCTAGTGTGTTGCTTATGGCAGCTATGCGCAATGTCCAAATTGTATGTCGAATAATTAAGATTTCTTGATTTTTTAGGTATTTGTCTAATTACTGATAAATGGAAATTGTTGTATTTGTGTAACAGGCGAGGCCAACTATGTATAACGTGGTTAAAGAGATGATTGATAAGATGGGCTATAAAGTAAGTCTCTTGTTGCTACTCTGAACTCGTTTGAACAGATATATAGATTTTATGTGTCAGTTCAACCCATTTACTTATGAATGGGTCGATTAGGGTAATGTTTTATGACAAATGCCAAATAGGTCAAATTAAATAATTTAGCTAAAAGGGGAACGGATCAAATGGATTGATATGGTTTCTGACTTTATGTGATCTTAATTGGAACATTAATTATCTATATATCTTCTTTTAGAAAGAAACAAAGTGTTTTTGGGTCAACCGAGACGCCCGACTCGCCACTTCAAATTTTGATAGATACTTACCAAGGTTTATATGATGTTTTGTTTTTATATTCTAGGTCAAGCTTGTTCGAGTGACCAAAAGAATACACGAGGCATATTTTGCTCGATTATATCTAACAAAGGTACGGACTTAATAGCAAGTTGAGCTTATATATGTTAAACGCACTGGTAAGTGAGTCCGTATAAATGAAATTTTGGTGATTCTGTTAGGTGGACGATGAAAATGATTGTGTTAGCTTTGACCTTCGTCCTTCTGATGCCATTAATATTGCTGTGAGGTGCAAGGTAGGCTGTTATATATATATCATATGGTTATCTTTTATTCTCGCTCTATATTGTTAAGGAGGCTTATATGTTCTATTATATCCTTTTAGGTACCAATTCAAGTGAACAAATTTTTGGCACAGAGTGACGGGATGAAGATTGTTGATTCTGCAAAGCTTTCATTTCAGGGTTCTCCAGATGGTTTAATATTCAAAGAACTTGATCGGTATATAAGACATCTAATTTATTTACTATTTTATGCTAGCTGTCCGTTGCATGGCATCTTTTAAAACGCAAGGGAATATTTGTTGGTACATATAGTTTGTTAGGAATGATTTGTTATCACTAAGAAAGCATTAACATTAACCATAATTGTAACTTTTTTCAGACCAAACGGCCAGCCTTGTGTTGAAACCAAGGAGTTTAATCTTGTACGAAACATGCTTATTGCAGCTGTGGAGGAACGCTATAGAGATGCAGGTATGTTACTCTTTATGCTGTTTCCTTATTTTATTTTTTACTTCCTTTTCCATCCTCGTTGCTTTTTATGTGAAACAAATGTGACCCACAACTACGTCTTCGTTTATAAGTGACAAAATTGGGAACATATCAGTATGTTCTTTATTTACTTACTATTCTTTATTACGTTAACGCTGTATTTCCTTTATATAAAGGATTCTGTAATATGCATATTGAATATGCTTTATGCGTCTTTCTACCATTTTGACCAGTTTCCATTTCAGCCAACTTTCCCCATTTGAACCGTTAGAAAAATAATAAAACCCAAATCAACCCACTTACCGATAAATGGGTCGGAATTGACACCTCCAGTATTCTTGAACTTTTAAATTTCATATGCTTCCATTGGCATTCGGCAATTTGTTTGTGATTACATGGTCTGATAGTTTTATTGGCTATTCACAGCTCAATGGAAGGATAAGCTCACTCAATTCCGATCAAAGAGAAACTGGGCGTAACAGGTACTGAACTTTTCATACATAAGTAAAACAAACAATTTTTTAGTAACCATCGTTTTTTTTGTTTCTGTATAAATTGCAGGACAATCAAATCTGTAAATAATTGGTCTACAAAGTTGGGTTCTTAAGTAAATAACCGGGCCTACGTAACACATAATATGCCATGTTGTAATTCTTGTAAATATGTGAATAGTCGAAAGGATGATGGTTGTGTCTAGTCCTATGGACATTTGCTTTTCTGCATGTTTATGTTGCACGATTATGCAATTTTCCTAGTTCTACATGTGTCCCGATTGTTCTTCTAGTTTCATTTCTTGTGAATAGATCGTGAACATGTTTAAAAATAATTTGGAACTGAAAACCGAAATGTTTAGAGATTTACCTTGTGCTTAAAAAAAGCAAGATCAAATGTGAGGATAAGTTTAATGAAAATTCCAAAATGAACCTCAAAATGTTTTGAAACTAGTTTTTTTGCCCGCGCGTTGTAGTGACTTTAAAAAGTTACATTTTAATCGATAGTCTAAAACCAAAAATAACAACGTAAAATTTTGAAAAGTTAAAAACCATAAACTAGTAAAGAAAATAGAAAACTAAAAATTAACACTAAATCGAAGTCAAGACATAACTACTTTATTAAATAGGTATAGCGTTACAAATAGCACTAAGAAAAAATAAAAATAAAATAGCCTAACCTAAAAGAAAAGCATGGAACAAAAAAGTTTAAAATAAAATAAAATAAAATAAAAATTAGTGTCACACGTCGTAACGGGTTTAAAATCTTTACATTTTAATCGATAACTAAAAACAAAAGTAACAACCTAAAATTTCAAAAAGTTAAAAACCATAAATCAACAAAGAAAATTAAAAATTAAAAATTAACACTAAATCGAAATCAAGACACAATCACTTTATTTAATAGGCTAGCGTAAAAAAATAGCCTTAAAAGAAAAAGAAAAAGAAAAAAAAAGGTCTGGACTAAAAGAAACACGAAACAAAAAGGTTAAAAAAAAGGAAAAAGAAAATTAAAATAAAGCAGACAGCCAGACTACTGGCATCAGCGTAGCTGCCTGATTCACTATTTATCGTAACTTCCATTTGTTAGGATATATAATGTTGAGATTTTCCAGTTTGTGTTTTATCTTCGAAGAATCACTTATATATATGATCTCCTTAGGTGATTTTTTGGTTAAAATAAAGTCTTTCAAGCACACTTTAAGGCATTCAATGTTTGACGACATGTAATTTGCTTTGGATCAGTTGATATTTTGAAAATTTCAGGTAGAACTTAGAAATATTTTCAAGTTTTTGAACCTAGCAAAATGGTGGTATCTCTTAGAACCAATGTAACTCGCTGATTGTAATGTTTGTTTTCTTACGACCCCCGAGAATTTAATCGTTTTATACACTTTAATTGAATGTACATAAGCGCTTGCATTCTGTCTTAAACAAAGGTTTGTCAAAGAGATTATAAATACAAAATTAACATAAACGAAATTGTTAAACTTGGGGATGGGTCATCCTAATAATTCAATTATGCTGCATCAACTTGTCACTTTGTTTCTTAAATTTTATATTATTATGGTATTATCAAATCCGATTTGAACACTCTTTAAAAGCTAATATATTCAGTTTTAAGTCGCAATACTTAACTTTCAATATATATAAACCCCCTAAAATAAGAACTTTTAACCGATTGATATGAAAAAAGAATGTAAATAAATTTTGGACAAACCATATAAACTCGTGTGCAAAAATTAAAATAAAGAGGTACATGTTAAGTACTTCAAAAGTTATCAATTAAACAATTGTTCTTATCTTTACATAAATGGTCCCTTTTTTAACCTTATGCACCTAATAGTAGGGTTGTAAACGAACCGAATAGAATTTTCTTCATGTTTGTTCGTTTAACTTTAAGCGGACAAACGAACAAACATAAACAATTAAATGAACGGATTTTCTTATTCGTGTTTGAATGTTTAAAAATAATCTTATTTGTTTTCGTTCGTTTAAGTGCTAAACGGATATAAATGAACAATAAACGAACGATATAATAGTTATATCAAAACTTTAAAAATATGAAAATAGTTATTCAATAATTCAAAACTTTAAATATACACTATTTTAAACTTACATTTATTTAATTATCAATATTAAATATTAATAAATAAAAATCTTAATTTATATTTATATTATACATGTAATAAAACATAAACCAACATTCATCTGACATACAAACAAACGAATGAAGTGAGAGTGAGCTAGGGTTTTGAGGTTTCTATACTCCAACATTTTGTAGATTACGGTATTCAAATTGATTGAAAATCTGAAGAATTAGTATATATATATCGAATGCAGAAAATAAATAAATGGCGGATTTGATATTGGAGGCAAAAGATGCAGACGATTGGATATACAGAGGAGAAGGAGCTGCAAATCTCATTCTTTCGTATCAAGGATCATCTCTTTCTTTCGTAATCTCCTCTTATGTTTAATTGTGCATCTACCCTTTATCACATTTATATTTACTTTAACACTAAGTTGTACTACCATTTCTGCCTTACTAGTTGTCTAAATTTTCGATTTGTGTATTTTTCGGTTTGGGAATTGAGGTACATCTAATTACTTTACGTAGGTTGGAAAAGTGTTAAGGGTACAAAAAGTTAAGAGCAACGGAATCAATAGTCACGAAGTTTCTTCAGATTTATCTCAACATGAATGTCTCCTATGGAAAGAAGATTGTGATCTTTTATCAGCTCCAACTAGGGAAATTGCAGAACATCTATACGTGCAGGATGTAATGTGCCCACTATTAGGTTCCAATCATGTTGATGCTGGGGTATTTTCTTTTACCAAAAATCTTTACTTGTACGTCTTTAGCAAACGTTTTGTTCATGTTGTCGGATTTGACCTTCACACGAGTTTAACAAACCTGCCAGATTCGTGTCCTTGTATCCACGGATTTCCTTGACTCAGTGGGGAAAAATATTCTTTCTCAGCGTCCTTCCTGGAGAGTTAATGATGCAGATGTCAATACCCACTGTGTTTATGCACTACTTATATCTGATCATTCCGTTTTTCCCCAAGGTAAATACTAACTTTATCAACTTATATGGAAACAGAGCATCGTCACATGATGATCATTGAACAATTTTTTTTATTATTTGTTAATATAATAATTACTTATTTTCTCAGTTCTTCATGATAAGGAGCTTTCGATATCTGTAGAGATAAAGGTACGTGCTTTATCCCTTCCTTTGTAGTAGTCTTCTTTTTATCCGAAACATTTCCGTTAGAGCATCATAAGACATGCCTTTCTTTTAAATATTGTTATGTACATATGTATAGTTATAGTTATACTTATGGGGGAGATGAGCCTAACATGGAAGTCCTTTGAATCCAAATTATATTTCTTCTAATTATAAAGTATAACTATGGATCATTCAAATTATACCAAGGGTATTTTGGGCAACATTGTGTTGACCTAAACAGATTTATCTTTCTAGCAAGTTATCTTATTTTATTGCATTTCTTCAAAGCAGCCTAAGTGTGGATTTCTTCCATGTTCACGATATATTTCAGAAGAACACACAATCAAAAGAAGTATGACTCGTTTCAAGCTACACCAAACCCTCAAATTGCAACAAAAGAAGGTTCTCTATCTCAAACTCTATTAATTTGTTCCCTATCCACAAATAGATCGTAAACATTTGCATGTTGATAGCGGCTTTCTAAATTATGTCTAATACCTCAGGTATCCCAGTTGAGTCAATATGATCCATTAGATATGTTCTCTGGATCTAAGGAAAGAATACTAAAATCAGTTGAAGATCTCTTTTCAACCCCCCAAAACAATTTGCGGGTGTTTTTAAATGGTTCCCTTGTGTTCGGGAGCTTAGGTGGTGGGAAATACAGAACTAATATTCACGGGGATAATTCATTTGAAGATGAACTGAAGTCTGTTATTCAGGCCGATGATGACATGCGTACAACTTGTTTTCTACAACTTATTTCCGAGGCTGTTTTTAGATCAGGATTATTGGATCGGCTTCTTGAAGTTCAAAAGCTTGATGTTTTTGACATAGAAGGTGCAATTCATGCATATTATGACGTTGTTTCTCAGCCATGTGAGATATGTGAAGAGTTGGGTGAAGACAAATTATCAGGTAGATACAGTTTTTTGCATTCGCTCCCGTTTGATGAAAGTTTGAAAATTGTAAGAGAGTATTTGATTGCTGCGACTGCTAAGGATCTGGGTCTCATGATAAGTTTTCGAACAAGAGAAAAAGGCGATCCAAAATCGCCGTATAATGTGATTTTTCAGGAATTAACAGGCCAAAGTTTTGATTATAAGGTAAACAAAGTTAGATCCCTTTACTGTTATAAAAAAACGTTGAAAGTGTATGGATTGATAAACAGATTGTTCATGTTTCTGCAGGTATCTTTTATCGATTTGGATATGAAACCTTTGGAAAAGATGATATATTATTACGAGATAGACCAAAAAATAGTCAATTGCAACACAAAGTTGATGAAAACAACAAATTCACATGAAAGCGGTGATTGATTAGGAAAAACTGTGAAGTTGGGTGCTTTTTCGCTGCTTATACTTTTCTGGCTCCTATAACCATGGTAATCAAATGTGTATCCATGGTAATCAAATGTGAGCTTTTAAAGATACAACCTTTTGTATTCTATGTTTGTGACATAGTGTATTATCTTCTATTATGTTGTAAAAGTTTTTTCCTAGTTAACGAGAAGATATCCAGTTTATATTGTTGCAATTTTCTGATTTGCTTGTGTGATGTGGTGGATTTGCAATTCTTTATCTAGCTATTTCAGTGTGACGGTTTTGTTTTTAAGTTTGATATCTGAAACAAGCATATTAGTTTGCCTATTAACAGGTTATAACTGACAATGCACAGTTTCTTCATGATGCCAGTTTTTCGATCTGTGGTTGTAGAATATGCTTTAGTTAAGGCTCAAAAGTGTTTCTTCATCAGGAAGACCCCCAAATACAGAACCTAATCATTGTGTCAAGTCTGGCAATTGCTGCTTGCTATAAAACGTCCTCCGAGAACGAAATGATTGATGGTGATGAAGGAAATCGTGTAGCAGGGATGAGCAACCTGCAGCAGTTTTCAACGAAATGATTAATGTGACAATGATTAGAAATTCTCTTTATTCAACACCATCAAGATATCAAAAATGTTTGTATTAAACTTGTATGTAGGACTCGATATGACTTGAGTACAATGTTAGCCTAATGTAATCCCCGTGGGCCTCTAGGTACTAGGATTTCGTATGTAATGTCTTTCTATTGTAAGGATCAAGCAATAAACACTATTTCGTATACCGATCTGTATGGTATCAGAGCCTAGTACTCTTTCTTTTTCATTTATTTTCTTACGTGATTCCAACACCCCATCTCTCTTCATATTCGATTTCTTTTTTTCCAAGCAAAAGTAAACAACATTGCTACTGCCATTAGAAGCAGAACGAAATTCCAAGCAAAGCCTGAAAATTTCAAGCCGTAATTCCTTCAAACGCGCCGCCACTACGACAAACCGTCATATTAAACCTATTTCGCAGATCTGAAATTTAGACATTCTCCGCTCACATTCATCTCTCGCCTCCCACATATTCATACTAAGCATCCAAATCCGAGCCAGACCGGAAAGTTTGGTGGTCAAAGACCCTCACACGCGCCGTCGGATTCCTACGTGCCGCTTACGCCGTCGAGCGTGTCTCCCATGTGTCGTCACCTCCGGCCAAGGCAATCTCTTAGCCGCCTAGATTGAGCCATCTGTTGCATGTTGCAGCCAACTGCGCTGCGCCGAGCCATGAGAAACTAGGGCTGACGTCATCATTTGACTTGTTGACGTCATCAGTTTGACCCGTTGACTTGCTGACTTTATCGGTTGACCCAAAAAAAAAAACCTATGCGTTTTTCCGATCGTCGATGGTTCATGGATACCTAAGCTACATCACATCTTTATTCTCATACTAATAACCTATAATCTATTTTTAATTGTAGCACTAATCAATCTATAATAGTTGGATCTTTAATACCCGTAACTCAAAAGGGATATAGTAAATTACTTGGCCCTTACCGTCCCTTACACCTTAACAACGTTCTTGTTACACCAACATAATCAAAAACTTGATTTATGTGCGTCAATTTACAACCGACAATAAATGCTCTATTGAATTTGATCCATATGACTTTTCTATAAAAGATTTCAAAACCCGCCAACTTCTCTTTCGATGTGACAACACTAGAGATTTGTATTCAGTATCTGCTCACACCGTTTCCGCATTTGTACTTCTCACTCAAAGTCAATCACTTTGGCATCAACGCTTGGGTCACCCCGACGATAATGTTCTGAGATTTCTTGTTTCAAACAACTTAATCTCTTGTCATAAAGACAAAAACTTGCCTATATGTCGTGCATGTTAACTTGGAAAACAAATTAAACTTCCATTTTTTCGATCTGAATATGTATTTAAATCACCTTTCTATATCATTCGCTCTACATTTGGACCTCCCCAATCCCTAGCATTAGTGGCATTAAATACTACGTCTTGTCTCTTGATCACTACTCTCAGTTTCTTTGGGTCTATCCACTTCATCGAAAATCTAACGCATTCTCAAAATTCTCTCACTTTCGCGCATATGTTAACACTCAATTTAAGAGTGAAATCAAAGCCTTTCAGTGCGATCATGGTGGTGAGTTTGACAACAAATCCATGCATGATCTCTTTGCCACTAATGGCATCCAGTTTCGATTTTCATGCCCACGTACTTTGCAGCAAAATGGCGAGTCGGAATGAATGATTTGTACCATCAACAATAACCCTTTTCTTTCAAGCCCATCTTCTACCTAAATATTGGGCTGAAGCTTTACATATGGCTATACACCTTCTAAACATCATTCCCTCCACATCTATCCAAAATGAAATTCCCATCACCAAATTGTTTCACAAAGAGACAAAATATACTCATCTTCGTGCTTTTAGATGTCTCTGCTACCCAACTACTCTCTCACCTCAAAAACTAGCTCCTCGTACCACCCCGTGTATCTTTCTAGGTTACCCGCTTAACCACCATGGATATCGGTGTCTAGATCTCAACACCAAGAAAATCATCATTTCCCGTCATGTTATCTTTGATGAGTCATCCTTCCCTTTTGCTTCTTTCACTCCCACGAAACCTCCTTCATATGAATTCTTAGACACATCTTGCGATATTTCTTTAATTTCTAGACAACTTCTTGAGTCTCAACCTCTCCCCGCCCACACCACGGGGGAAACCCCAAACAACACCATATCACAAACTCCACCATCTCCAACTCCTCCATTTCCAAATCCGCCATCTCCAAATACACCACCTTCGGGTCCCTGTACACCATCGTCTCAACAGTATATTGACAGTCCTTCCTCAACTGATCATAGCACATCTCCATCTGGATCTTCATCATCATCTGCTGACTCAACACCACCTCCACTACCTCCTTCTCACCCCATGGTCACCCATTCTCAAAGGGGCATCTACAAACCTATTCATAAACTAAACCTTTACACCACAACTACCACACACACCATGCCTCTTTCCTACCTTCAATCCCTAAAAGATCCTAACTTGAATTCGGCTATGAAAACGGAATATAGTGCTTCAATTAAAAATGGAACTTGGGATCTTGTTCCTCGACCCTCTCGGGCCAATATAGTTACTTCCATGTGGCTATATAAGCGTAAATTGCGCGCCGATGGTTCTCTTGATCATTATAAAGCCCGGTTGGTGGCAAATGGTAACAACCAGGCATTGACTGTGAGGAGACTTTTAGTCCGGTTGAAAAAACAGTAACCATAAGCACAGTTCTCAGTTTGGGTCTCTCTCGTTCATGACTTATACACCAGTTGGATGTCCAAAATGCCTTTTTACATGGTTCATTAGAGGAAACAGTATACATGCTTCAGTCTCCACGGTTTATGGATCCACGCTATCCATATTATGTTTGTCATTTGAAGAAATATTTATATGGCCTTAAACACGCACCTCAAGCTTGGTATCAACGGTTTGCAACCTATGGATCTAAAATTGGGTTTTGTCAAAACAACTCGAATTCCTCGTTGTTTTTCTACCTACATGGCCTGATATGGCTTATCTCCTCCTATATGTCGATGACATTATGCTTTCAGGATCGTCTGATAGTCTCATTCGACGTATCATTACCTCTCTTAGCAGCGAGTTTTCTATGACAGATTGTGGACCTTTACATTATTTTCTGGGCATCTCGGTTAATCAAACCAAAACGGGCATGTTCTTATCTCAGCAGAATTATGCTAGTGACATACTTGATCGAGCTCATATGTCTAACTGCAAGCCTTGCAGTACTCCACTTGAAACGGGATCTAAGTTTGGTTCTGTCGGACCACCTGTCACCCATCCTTCATTATATTGCAGTATCTTTCATTCACCCGTCCCGAGATTTCATATGCAATCCAACAGATTTGTTTATATATGCATGACCCACGGAAGCCTCACTTTAACGCTCTCAAACGATACTTCAATATCTTCGCGGCACTTTAGATCATGGCTTACAGTTATATGCCTCGAAGACTCTCGGTTTTACTGCTTACTTGATGCTGAGTGGGGAGGATGTCCGGACACCCGCAGATCGACTTCTGGCTATTGTGTCTTTTTAGGGGACAACTTAGTGTCGTGGTCCTCTAAGCGACAACATATCATCTCTCGATCTAGTGCCGAAGCTGAATATCGCGGCGTCGCCAATGTCATAGCTGAGTCTAGTTGGCTACGCAATATTCTTCTTGAGCTTCGCTGCCCGCACAATCGGGCCACCATTATTTACTGTGACAATATTAGTGCGGTCTACCTTTCCACGAACCCAGTCCAACATCAGCGAACCAAACATATCGAGATTGACATCCATTTTGTTCGGGAAAAGGTTGTTATGGGTCACGTTCGAGTTCTTACATTTTCACCAAAGGGCTTCCATCAGTATTGTTTAATAACTTCATATTCAGTTTAAGTGTTCGTTCTTCTCCCGCTCCAACTGCGGGAACATATTAGAGTATAGAGTCTAGTAATGTTAGCCAGATGTAATCCCCGTGGGCCTTTAGGCCCTAGAGTTTCGTTCATCATCATCTATTTATATGTAATGTCATTATATTGAAAGGATCAAGCAATAAACACTATTTCGTATATCAATCTTTAGATATGACTTTGAGTACAATATTTCAAGCTCAATTCAACGGATTGACTCTAAATAACTACCATATATCATCAAATTTAGTTCAATTGAGAAATTATTTTTGAAAAAATTGGCACTTCGGAATCATGTACTATTTTGTGGAGAATCTTTTACGCTCTCATAAACTAGAAATGTAGCCTAAGCCAGTTCAGCAACCTCACTACAAGACTCAAAGGATTTTGTGTTGAGTACGAGCATATTAATCTTGCATTATGCATGGTACAGCAAATCATAAACATTTACAATGGCAGTTTGAGCAACCGCAGAACCTTCCTGGCCCAAACTTTCTGCTCTTATTTTTGCGTGCATTGCGTCTTATGTGTGTGGATTGTGTATTGCATCTATGTAGACGTGTAAGATTCAAAACGGGTAGAAATTTGTCGTATGCTCCATAAACAAAGTTTACATATTCAATGCCATGTAATGTATAAACATAATTAAAGTAAAATCTATGTTTGGAAAGATCTTATGTAGAATTAACAAAGTTTCATTAATCAAGATCGTAAAATTGTAAAATTTTAAGATTTAGATCTTATCAATAATTAATTTATTTATTTTTAAATCTACTTGATACACTAAGATATTGTTGGTCAATGACTTGGAGAATACTCTTTTAATATTTTACTTTTTATTTTTCTATATTTTTAACAAATTTCTATAATACCACCGACATATTTTCCGACCACCATGTTTTCCTACGACTCCCTTCCGCCACCTAAAACCATCCTAACCACCGCCGCATCACTCACCGCCTCCGCCGTCTTATTCAAAACCCTCACCGCCGACCTCATTCCGTCAACCATCACCGACTATTTCTCCTCCTCATTGACAACCCTCTTCCACCGTGTCTCCGCCCAACTCACCATCGTCATCCACGACTCCGACGGCTTAACTCCCAACCATCTTTTTGAAGCCGCAAACCTTTACTTGGGCACCAAGTTATCTCCCTCAACTCATAGAATCAAAGTAAATAAACCCGAAAATGACACTGAGTTTACGGTCACTGTGGACCGTAACCAGCCCGTAGTCGATTTCTTCGAAAACGTGAAGTGTAAGTGGGTGTTGCATACCGAACGGGTCGATAATGTTGCCACGAACACGAATGCGAAAAGTGAAGTAAAGTACTTTGAACTAAGTTTTCGTAAAAAGTATAAGGAGATAGTTTTGAAAAAGTATTTACCTTTTATAGTTAAGAAAGCGAAAGAGATTAAGGATGAAAGTAAAGCGGTGAGATTGCATACCGTTGATTACAGCGGAACAGATTACTGGAGCTCGGTTGTTATGAACCATCCGGCTACATTCGAAACGATGGCTATGGATCAAGATAAGAAGGATGAGCTTGTGGAGGATATTGATATGTTTATAAGGAGGAAGGATTATTATAGGAGAGTGGGGAAGGCGTGGAAACGAGGGTATTTGTTTTACGGACCTCCTGGTACTGGGAAGTCGAGTTTGGTTGCTGCTATGGCTAACCATCTTAGGTTTGATGTTTATGATTTGGATTTGAGAGAGGTGCAGTGTAATTCTGATTTGAGAAGGTTGTTGATTGGTACGAAGAATCGGTCTATAATTGTGATTGAGGATATTGATTGTAATGTAGGGTTACAATGTCGGGAGTTTGAGAAGGACGACCCAAATAAGGATGATGATAAGGTACATACATTGTGAAAATTTTGATTTATACCTATGAATGTATCGGCAATTTTGGTTGTATTTATTTCCAACACGGAAAATTTAGCTAAATGAGAACAAGCTGAAAGTCGTTTCAAGGGCTAATATTAATACATACAACTTTGTAAATCATTTTTCTTAATAATTCCAATCATTATGGTAATAAAATTGTTTACATTATGTATAAAATGTTTAAATAAGTAGGCAGAAAAAAGTGTTAGCGGGTCAACCCAACCAAATCATACCCTACCCGTATTGACATCGTAACAATGACTCAATGAGTAATGACATCATAAGTTCATAACAAAATGTACCGTTTAAACCCGTTACCTGGTCCTGCTGTCCTCCCATTTTGACACCTCTACTTAACATATTACCTATGAATGTGGGAACATTGATGTATATTTTATTTGTGCATTCGATTAGATAACTTTATCAGGGCTACTCAACTTCATTGACGGGTTGTGGTCGAGCTGTGGGGACGAGCGGATCATAGTGTTCACAACGAACTACAAGGAGCGTTTGGATGCAGCATTGTTGCGGCCAGGTCGAATGGATGTGCACCTAGAGATGTCTTACTGTACATATGATGGGTTCAAAGTACTTGCATCTACTTACCTGCAGGTTAAGGAGGAAGAAAAACCGGAATCATTTGGAGTGGTGAAAGAGATGTTAAAGAAGGTTAAAGTAACACCTGCTCAGATTGCAGGAGAGTTGATGAAGAGTGAGAACGTGGAAATGGTGCTTAGTAAACTCGTTCACTGGCTCCAAAACAAAGAAGCGGAACAGATGACTAGTTAATAAGTATAGAATCATTACTTTATTTTTTATTTTTTGAATGATTATTGGGATTTGACAGAACTTATTATTTGAGTAGGATGGAGAGTCTACTTATTTAGTAATAAATCTATTTAGAACAAACGTACTGTCGTGATGTTGGAAACTTTAATTTACGTGAAGTAACTATAATCAATTAGTATCCCAGATTGTAATCGTGCAAACAAGAGGCCTGTTATTGATGAATACAACAAACTCAATAAAGTGGGCATGCAACCTAGTAACACCAAATATGGTTTTTGAAGGCACGAGCATGCTAAGATTGGGACGATTTGGGCTATGTTTATCTATAGCAATGTACAATGAAAACGTTTAGCTAGAATGCAAACGGGTCAAATGGGTTGAAAATCTCCTTAAAGGTATTTTAAATGCATTAACATTCTATAATCATTTATCCAAAGAACTAGATTATTACTTAAATAATATAATTTTCGTTATCGTATTTGACACACTTTTAACTTTTTAATTTTTGGACCAATATTGTCACAACCTGAACCCATTTCTACCCATACGAAAACGAATATTCGTTTTGGCCACATATTAGAAGTTCTCTAATCAGGCATCCAGGCGCCCCTACATGCAGCACACCGAGGGTGTTGCTAATTAGTTTTTAACTAATTTATCAGAAGCTAGTCATAAGCAGTAAGCAGATGGACCATCCGACTCTTGTAATATGGTCAAAGTTTGATCGAACAAATATCTCTGTGTTACGGTACCTATAATCACTTTTGCAAATATGGTAAAATCCTGTAATTTGGTAGAAGAGCTGTTATTTGCATTATTAAAGCTTTTAAATAACAATGTCAGGTTGGCTCCAATATTAGTGGTGTTCATTATTGTGTAAATACCTACTTTTTGGTATAGAGCAAGAAATGAACATTTAAACCGAATATAACTCATGAAGATATGAAATGATTCATGATTCTTAGTAACAGATAAAAATCAAAGTTATTATTACGTCACTAAGAACAACACACTTTTTCAAAGAACAATAATGCTGTGCTGTAACCTGTAGTTTCTAAGAAAACAAATTTAAACCCCGTTCACTGGCTCCAGATGAAGGAACCAGTTGCACAACAGATGACAAATAAGGAAGAGTAAAATCATTATAAATATTAAAGGGTGGTTAGAGTTACTAGTTTGTGATTTCTTGAATGATTATGTTTCACTTTCTAATCAGTTAATAACTAAAGTATTAGAAGTCGGAAACCAATTTAGTTAAAACAGTTGCCATTTGCATTTAACGCATTCAGAAACAATATCATCAAGCCTCCAAATATAAAGATATGTCATGGTTATCAAAAAATTTAATCGATAAATTCAAAAACAGCAATTGCATGTGTGCACAGAAGGAAATATCATTAAAACCCAATTTATCACAAAAGTGCAAGTATGCAATAAGTGAAGACGTAACCTGGTAGCACAGCTGGTCCAAAAGAATGATTATTTACCATTTTCAACTCGGAAAGAAGAAACCGTTACTTCATACATGCATGGACCTCAACCCTCCAAGAATACCAATAAAGTTTGCTTTCAATAGGCCACCACTTAATTGATGAAATAAAAAGATTTACAACACAAGTACGGTTTCTTCTTTAAATTTTATCTACCCCAATGCCATCTTCTCTTTCATATTAAATCCTCTGCTACTTGTTAAAAAAAAAACTAATATCATTTGACCGTTAGATATTGACAATTTGAAACATATTTAGTCTTAAAAGTTAAAAACAATGTTTTGCTGCAACAGAAATGTAGCCCTGCAGATCAAGAATACCAGGTAAAAGATAAATAGCATCTACATTGCACCAGTGGGCAAGCGGCATATTGGTTTCTCGGATTTTTGAAAAGCACTTGACCTAAAGGACATATAATGTGACTGCGGACAAACACGGATAAAACATAAATTTGTATACTGTATCACTCGCATTCTACTGTCGTGACATCTGGTGATAAATTTATTATGCATGCTTTCCTACAGGGTACAACCAATCCCTTATGTCAAACAGAATTTTCAATCTCGAATATGCTTACCAAACTCCTCATGTTTCTTCTACTATGACATCTACAATGCTTATCAGATTCTTGCTGATCAACTACTAAGCTGACCATGAGATAAAATAATATAATTACTTGCTCAATTAGTTTATATAAATAGTCGCCAGAGGTGTCATATGATATGTCAAGAACTTTAAAACATGCATATCTTCTAAATTAATAAATCGGACTCATTTGGTAAACTCTTCTTGAAGGCTAATATAAATACATATAAAAAACTTCAAACTGTTAGGTCCGCTCATATCATACTTTTCTAATTACCATAAATGACGGTCCGGTCCGGTCCAGTCCAGTTCGAGAGTTTAAATAATTTCCTTGACAACTCGTTATAAACTTTTGACAAACTAAACATATGAGTCATACTAAAAAGATTCAGTACTTTTGTGACAGTTCTTATATTCAAAAATTTAACTACTTCCTCAAGCACGTAATTAGAACTATTTATGCAGCCCGTGCATTAAATATATCACAAGTACTTCAATTACTAAAACCAAACCAACATAAGGTTATAGTCTTTACGTTTACCAAGGTTATGATATTGGGTGTAATCTTATGCTATTTGTTATCCAAGCATTAACCTTACAGCCTCTTATCGAAATAGTCAGATTAGCAAATACTAATCCATCTTCATTTAAGGAACTACATTGAATAGAAAACCGAGTTTTTAACCACCAAGCTCAGCCTAAAGTAGCTCAAATCTTTAAAACTAATCATTATTGAGACCTTTTTCTTCCAAAATCTATACAACCTTAATCGCCGAACATACTACCTTGGACGTACCAAAAAAATTTACATGCAAGCTCAACATAACTCATATTCAACTTCCTTTGTAAACTTAATCATAACACTTCTCATTAAAGTTAAGTTCGTCAAAATACAAATGAGGTCTTTGGCAATAAGGTTCTACCAAATTCATTTAGCATAATTTAAAGTAAGAACGGTAACAAAGTTTACAGTAAAATATAATCTAACTAGCAAGCTATCAAAATTTAGATGAAATTGGAGGATATGGCAATAATGTACCCAATATTCCAACCACAATGGAAGCAAACACTAACTACAACAATTAAGTTTCTACCATCTAACCTCACAGATAATTGATCGCCTTTAAATCCTGAACATGAACATTAGCTTCAAATATAAAGGAAGCAAAGCAATCAACAAACATCTACTTGCACAGCTGAAATGTGGAACTCTCGTACTATATTTTTGGTGATCTAACTTCGAACACAGGTAAAAGTAGCAAGGTAGAATCACTAATTAGTATTCATAACTTAGAACATATTATGCACATTGCCGCAATCATACTCTCAGACATTGCATATATTTTTTTAAACTTCAATTGGCAAATGAATTTAAAATAAACAAATTTAGAGGCAAGCTTACCTGAACTCTTCAATTTCTTCAGAGGTTACCACACCCAAGAAATCCATCATACTGAATACAAATAACAAAAGTGATGTTAAATGTACCAAAATAATTCTAAAATTTTGTTTTGAAAGCCGAAACCAAACAGAATTACTCACCTGATAATTATCAATCACAAACGTAAAATAAAACACATTTCTAGATTTGCAGAATAACATAGATTTATATTAGACTATAAAGTAAACGATCGATTGATTGATTAACTAAAACAACTCTATAAACTACTATTACACAAGATTACCCTAAAAACAGACAAATGTACTAATATCTCACAAACTCAACTCTCACTTCTTTGCCTTCCTAGCAGCAGTGGCTTTCTTCGCAATCACTGGTTTAGGTTTCAAGCTTTTAACAGCAGCCTTCTTCACAGGAGTTTTCTTAGAAACCGCCTTTGGTGCAGCAGGAGCTTTTTTCCCTGGAGTTGATCTCTTAGATGTCCTCGCTACCTTGGCAGGCTTGGTTGGAGTCTTAGCCTTTGGTTTAGCTTTCGCAGCAACAGCTTTAGGCTTAGCAGCTGGCTTAGCAACAGCCTTTGGTTTAGCGGCAGGTTTTGCTTTCGCAACCACCTTTGGCTTAGCAGCTGTTTTCGGCTTAGCAACCGATTTCGGCTTTGCAGCTGTCTTAGGCTTGGCAACAGCCTTCTTCTTAGCAGCAGGTGCTTTTTTCGCAACCGTCTTCGCCTTAGCAGCAGTAGCAGGCTTCTTCTTCGCTGGAGCAGCTGCAGCAGTAGACTTCGCCGGTAGCTTATATGATGCCTTCACCTTAACTAGTTTACCAGCAGCAACAAATTTCTTCAACTGAGTCAACAAAACCTTCTTAAAATTCACCGGAAGATTCTTCTGCTTCTCTTCAATAAACTTCGTAATCGCATACTGGCTAGATCCAGTCTTCTCTTTCAACGTCACAATTGCATCTTTAATCATCTATTATCAACACAATTAATCAAAATTAACAATCATTTCACCAAAATCAACTCAAATTAACATCAATCAATCATATCAACTCAAATCACATAAATTAACAGCAATTAATTACCTCGAATCATATAGTTTTACTAAAATTTGATATATCAACTTTAATTACATTAATTAACAGCAATTAATCAACTCAAATCGAATAATTTTACAGAAATTACATATATCAACTGGAATCATTTGAATTAACAGCAATCGATCAAAATAAATCATATAAATTAACTAAAATCAAAGCGATAAAAACAGAAATGAACAATTAATATGCTGAATTCCAGAATTAATACCTCGAAGTAAGGAGGATGCAGAGAAGGAGATTTCGGTTTACTTTTCCCCGACGTTTTCTTAACTTTCTTCGATTTGTCAGTTACCGTAGCATCACCTTTCTCCTCCGTCGCCACAGCATCATTCGCAACAATCACCGGCTCAGCAATCTCCGTCGCCACAATCGGTTCTTCAGTCGCCATTTCCTTGAACCTAGGGTTTGAAAAAACTTGGAAATTATAGATCTAGAGAAATGAAATTGAAGATTTTACTACTTTGTGATTTGTAGCGTTTGAATGACGAAGATCATTTATATCCAAAAAGGTGTGATCTGATTGGTTCATAGCTACTCACACGGATTCACCACCTAACTCTAGTTTAAATCTCATCCGTTGGATTACTTTTTAATCAACGCTTTACAGTTACTTGTTTGTGAATCTTTAGATTGATATGGATGAATTTGTTTTCATTTTTTTGTGTTTCTATGGTCAATTCATTTGGTAATAACATAAGTTTTTGTGAACGAATTTTAATGATATTTGTTTTGGGGTGTAGGGAATTTTGTTGGCTTTGTAACGAATGTGGTCTCGAGTTGTGAAGGTTAGTGGTTTGGGAGATATTTGATTTGGAATGTACGGTGGTCGAAAAAGGTGTATTTTTAGAGGTATTGATGGTTTCGGGTCTTTTTAAGTCAATGCTTTGGTTTAATGTGAGATTTTTAGATTGGGATGGATAGTACGTTAACTTAGGAGTCCGGAGAATTAAAAATTTTGTAAATCCGATATGATTTGAATATAGAAATATGTGTTTGAATGTCACCCAAGATGAACAAACTTTTCTATAATGATTATGTAGGATTGTGTGTATTAATATTTGTCATGTTAACTAATAATATGTGTATAAGATATAGTGAAATATATATGTTTGTCTTCAAAATCTCGACGGTATGTAAAAAACGTTCCGCTAGTTTTCAATTTTACGTAAAATCCGAAAGTGAAATTTGCAAGTAAGGCATGGGTTATATGCTTATGTAATCACTTCACTTTAGTCTAAATGTATTCATATCAGTTAGCCTTATGTGCTAGATCATAAACTTACATTTCCTACTACTTTCCTCGAGAAAAAAGAGTCGATCTTCACGACTTAACAGTATAAACCTAAAACATATACCGATAGTTCTCAGTTTTTCGTCAAGTATCAAAAATCTAGTTTGCAAGTAAGGATGCTTATGTAAGCACTTCACTTTGGTTCTAATGCTATATAGATCTATTCATATCAGCTAACCTTATGTGCTATATGATAAGTTAACATTTCCTACTACTTTCCATGTGATAAAAGAGTCGATATTAACGAAACAATAGTATAAACTTAAACACTCGACATACAAAAGTGGAGAATCAACATCTTCTTTTAACATGGTAAAATGGCATCTTTATATTTTCTTAGTCGAGACTAAACGGCTGTTACATCTAGCATTTCATTAGAGTCATACATTAAACGGTCTCGTTATCCTGTTTCAAAGTGTTTCTTAAACTGATACCGTAAACCCATATTCATGTACGATGATTTACTGCAATTTCATAAATGAACATCTTAAATTCTAAATGATCTCCTACTTTCCATAGAATGAATTTATCTCACAGCATAATCGTTTGTTCACTCAAATGTAATAGAATTGGGCAAAATACATGAGAGATTTTATGAAGTTTGAAATGGAGCAAGCGAAATCGAACTCTCTAAACTTAAACATATGTACGTCTATGAATGTATAGTGTATGTATCATGGGCAAAACTATATAAACTAGTACTAATGAAATGTGTGGTCTATGTGATCTTAAACAACATTTGTTTGGTTAACATTCTTCGTCATCTCGTTATATTTAGAGTATGTTACTTATTCGCGTAAATTTGTTTCTCCTTTTGAATCAAACGTAGAAGTTTGATCATACAAAAAAATACATATATAAAAATAACCTTCTATAAGAATTGAAAATTTGGTCTCCCTGATTTCTTAAATGTTGATTACTCTAACCATTTTACTTAATACGTTGGGCTTCCTCTTGTAATTCATAATGTTTTTATTATATTCGATAATGATGGCTTATTATTTTGTAACTACCTCATATTTTAAAAGTCACTTTAAACTTTCATTTGAAAATATTTGTTTGAATTCAAAGTAACTATTTAAGTTGAACATAAACCAAAACCTTATACAAATGTAGTTAAGGTGAGTTTTGACCCATTATAAATAAACTTTATTAGTCGGATTGTGTTATATTTTTGTCAGGATTTGTCGATACTAGGTTTGTACGAAACAAACGATTAGATTTAAATCTATCAAAGAAGTTGCAGCGGATCAACATTTTGATATTACAAGATAGTAATTAACAAGTTATGAATAAACGATTAAGAACACAAGATTTCCACCAACAGCCTCAATCTATTAGAATTAGGGTTTCGTAATAGACCTATATTTACAACGATATAAGGATCTATATTTATAGACCTTGAGGCTAACTAACCTTATACATAATCGGGTTATAATATTTAATCGAATCTACTTTGTAATTATCTAAATCTATTACATATGTAATTGCTAATAAATCGTAACTAACATTATCAGCTCAACAGTAGAACCTCCAATAGATACTCTCATGCAATCCATGCAACAGCAGTAGTAATAGCGATGACCATTAGTAACCATATTCACTAGTAGTAACAGTTACCATTAGTAATAGTTAACGATAGTAACTTGACCAGTGACCAGTTGTAACCATCATCACCAGTAGTAATACACTATAACCCAACAATCTCCCCCTAAACTTATGTTTTCTATCATAGACACAAGTTTCTTCAATCAATCAAAGGGAATGCTTACCTCTTCACATGGAGTTTCTATGATATGTTAGCTTGCATCTGATCTTCCATAATAGTTGAATAGCTTCTTCATAATCCTGATGAGCTTTCAACTTCACATTCAGCATATTGATCATCACATTAATGTTATGTTTATACTTTCTCTCCACCAAGAAATACGTTGTAGTACCATCAGTTCTGCTCAAAGATTACACTCAACAGCTTTCATAATGGATCCATTCCAAAACAGGAGTAAATCTTGCAAACTTCCCAGGTACATTTTCTGGCTCAAACATGATCTCTAATAACTCAAAAATAAGTCATTAAAGTCTGAAAATTACCTTTTCCCTTGAGAATACTTTTGTTTTCCAATTAAGTACATATCCGTCAAGTCTCTTCTGCTTATATCTCTGAATATCTCCGAAGAACTGTTATACAACTTGAAACTCTTGGAAGCTCTGACAATCTTATACCCGTTATGATCATTGATCACAAGTGCATACCAATCAATGATAGACATTTCAGTGAATGTTGAGGCACACTTGATGTCTCCAGACTGAATTATCAAGTCTTTTATATGATCAAATACTCTGTCAGCATCTTCATTCACTTGTTCATCAGAGATTTCAGGTACACATCCAAAATCATATTTTCCAGAGAAATCTTCTTTTTTCACCTTCATGACTTGTGGTTTCCGTTCTTCTTTCTCTTGTTCATGAGCTTTCTCTTTAGTAGATTCATATTTTTTAATTTCTTATTTCATCTTCTTAACATGAGTATTAACCTGCTCACCAGTACTTTCCTTCCTCTTACTAGTAGTACTTGTTTATGTTTCTACTGTTGATTTTGTTCTTTTAGCAGTAGAAACATTACTATCCTGGTTTGTTTTTCTTTTCAAAGATTCAGGCTTAGATTTATCAGCAACTTTCTTCTTTCCTTGCTCCTTTCTGGTCTGTTCATCTCCAAAATGAACAACCTTATATCCTATGTCCAGTGCAACCTTCAAAGCTCTCTCCTTTTCAAACTGAGCTTTTTCTGCAATTTATTCTCCTTAACATATAGATACAATATTGTATCCAATTTCATAGGCCATAGTTGTTTTCCATTGTACTTTCCAGTAGATTCAGCAAGTCAGTGTACTTTTTCTTATCCTCGACTCTTGTAACATTTCTTTTTATTGTTCTTTTGCTCCTGACCTCTTCATCCTTCTTCTTTCTCTGCATAGCTTCATCTTTCCATGACATTTTTTGAGCTAGCAAGAAATCCTCTTGTTCTTGAGCCTTTCTTTTTAGCTCTTCCTCTATTCTCTCGTGTACCATTCTCTTGGCAGCCAACACATCTTCTTCCTCCTGTTTTCTTAATCTTTCCCTTTCTTTCAATTCAACATCCTATCTCCTACTCTTCTTTTCATTCCTTTCTTAATTCTCCTTCCTTCTTTGTTCAACTTGCTCCTGATTCATTTCCTCCTTACTCTTCACTTTTTCTTTACCCTTCTTCCTCCTGTTCATTTTTTCATAAATAAACATAACGGTTTCAAGTCATTTAAAATAGAAATAAAAGTTTACATGTTCGAAAAAATAACCAAATGTACTCCAATTCATAACAACAAATACATCATTAAACATTTTTCATAAAATTCCCAAAATAAGACAATGAACATGGTCTTCTCCCGATTCATATCTCACGCAACTTGCCTGACCCGTCCACGCTATGCACTTCAACGCTTACACTCGGTTTCCTGAAACATGAGATAAAGTGTCAACTACATAAAGTAGTGAATGAGTTACAGTTTTCTAGTCCTCGACTAAAAAGGTGTCCGACAAGTATATATGTATAAAATATTTCTCAAAAGAAATGAAGCGGAACGACGCTTAAAATATATACTTTTAAAATGATCACATGACAACAAGGTATAGCAAATACCTTAAAAGAATGTACATTGACAAGTAGAACACAAATTTTAAAAAGGTTGCGGAACTCGTATATCTCAAACTATATACGCGCAACTGGTTATTAATGAAGGATATATATATATTAGTGTTCAAATCTCATTTTTTTTAGATTTTTAGCCACAATTATATAGATTTAGGTAAAAATCCGTTTTTTTTGTGTGTAAGAAAACCGTTATAAAATTCATAAAAACAAGTTTTTATGTGTTAGATCATTCATGCAATGGTTTATATCAGTAATAAAAATGATTGGAAGAGTTTCTACCGGATGAAAAGCTTTGATGAGAAAAACGTGTAGAAAAACGTTTCCTTGATGATGGCTTCTTGTTACTCTTGATTATAGGACGATTTATGTGGTGTTATTTGATGATTTCTTGTTGTTTCTATGGTGGAAATCACTGGATTTTGGATGGGTTTTTGAGAGAAATTTTTAGAGAGAGAGTTAGAGAGAGAGAGAGAGAGAGAGTTGAAATGTGTGTGTGTGTTTTGGAAAAATGAAAGAGAAAGAAAAAAATGATTGTAAGTGGCCTTGGGAGTTGGAATTACTGGCCAAAAGGGGTCCAATCCCGAGCTAGCAAAAAGGGCCAATGGAGATACATGCAATTATGACTCAGTCTGCTAGTTACGCTAGCGAAACTATTAGTTACGTTGCGTAACTGTTAGTTATGTTGCGTAACTACATAGTTACGTTGCGTAACTATTCAGGATAGTTACGTTGCGCAACTGCTTAGTTACGTTGGGTAACTGCTCAGTTACGCTAGCTCTTGAAAATTTTACGTTTTTCGTTATCTTTAAGCATTTTTGTTAATTGTGAGTTTACGACTAGTTGTGGGATGAACTTAGGCAAGTTCATTACGTGTTTTCTTTGTATTAGGACTCATTTATTGATTCCGATTTCGATTCCGACACACACACGTTTACGGTATAAAAGTACGGTTAACGACAATAACATATATCTCAAAGATATAGAGTACGAATTTCACCTGAAATTTAGACGGTTGTCACACAAAGGTTACAACATTTAAAATAACAAAACATCATCGAATTATATAGATAAATTCGGAATACAAAGTTTTACAATACTCGAATAAATAAAGTACAAATGACATCAAATGGATCCTAAAGGAACTAAGTCATAACAAAAGTAAGTTCCACGAAGCACGTAGACGATCCACATAGTCAACAAAACATAGCATCAACATACGGTAACCTCAAACCCTGAAAAGCTTAAAAAACACGACGTCAATATAAAGTTGGTGGGTTATTCACATTTTTATGAAAACATTAAGTATCAAAAGGTTTTGACATCGACTCATAGGAACACACTGACCAAATCCCATATCAACGATGAGGGTTTGTAAAACCCATATTGATCTATATATATGTACCAGTGACTCAATTAGAGTTAACAAGCGTGTATAGGAGGCCTTATACTACCACTAAGGTCATATAATTAAGGTAATATCTAAAAGCATCATAATCCACATTTGCATAAATAAAGATATATTAAGTTCAAATCACGCTTTTCATGCCCAAAGATAAAAACGGTAAAAAGGGCAATGAATAACTCACGAATCAGCGATAAATAAGTCGGGTAGAGAAAATCAGGATCTCTATAAACGTAGTAGGGTTTAGCCTTTAATGATTAACGTTATATTATATATTACATTTAGCAGTGTTCGAAAGAATAATATTTCGAGTTAAAGTGGCGAGTAAGAGATAACGATATTTCGTGTCAAAATGAGGAGTAAAAGATAACGATAGTTCGTGTCAAAATGAAGAGTAAAAGATAAATTTATTTTGAGTCAATAATGACTACTAGAAGATATCGTTCATACAAGTCAATAATGACGATTAGAAAAAAAATGATATTTCAAGCCGAAAATACTAACATAAACATCGATTGAAGATTGAATATTGGTACCAAAGTTTAATCGAAGTCAACCAAGATCAACGTCAAAGGATAGTTGACTTGGTCAAAATAAACGATTTTGAAAGGAGTCAAAGTCGACTAAAATGTCAACATTCGACATTTGAAGAATTTAAATATTTTGAGTAAAAGTGGTTTGAAAACAATTTTATAAAAGTTTAACGAAAGATTATAATTTATTATAAAAATTTAAGATTACGATCACTTTTTAGAGAAAAGTATATTTATCGAAAATATATACGTTTAGCGAAAATCATAATAATTATTATTATGTTTATGACTGCGGTTATGTTTTGAGTCCAAAACGTATATTTATCAATATCTACTATTTTACGTATACTATATATATATATATATATATATATATATATAAGTTCGTTCAAAAATACAACGTTTTAGTTCTGGGAACTCACTGCTACGCACATGGACTAGACTACGACGCATCTAGGTTATTACGGTAGCCTGTTGCGGCGTAGTGGGCCGCTAGTGGCCAAAAAACAGGTTTCTATCTTTTACGATTTAATAATGTTAACGTTTAAATTAGGTCTTTACATTAATATGTCCAAATTATTATTTTTATAAAAATATGTATATACCTCCATTTATATATAATATATGTAAGTTTGTACATAATAATAAATAATAATACTAATTTGAGTTTTAAATAATAATAATATGTATATTTTAGTCCAATTAGTCCAAGAGTCCAAAATTGTCACTTTCCGGTGCAAATCAAGAATATTACATAATTACTTTAAAATTTCTAGTTTTATAACCTTACTTTCATATTCATACAATTTTCATGTTATTATAACTAATAACCTACAATATGATATTAATATGTATAGTATGTCAAATCTTATATTTTCTTCCATTTTAACCATATTCATCCTTTTTATAGAATACTTAGACCAAATTTGTAAATATTAAGAAAACAAAAGGAGATTTAAGAATTAATCAGAGAGTACCAAAGACCTCCGCAAAATCAACCAAAACTCGTCGGAATCGTCTCGAAATCTCCCGAAATTGAGCTCCAAAAGTGGTCGTGATAAGAATTCAAGCTCCAAACATCAAATACACCACTTGTTAGAATAAGAACTCTTAGAATAATATTCAGATGTGTTTTTGCTTACCAATCTTCAAGATGTAAAAGTCTCCATGATGGTGAACAAAACCTGGAAATGGAAGGTGAAGATGGAGGATGATTCCTTGTAAGAACACATAAGGTTTATGCTAGGATTCTCTACATAAACAAATAAGAAAAAAAGAGATAAAAAGATGAGATTTTGTTGGAAAATGCTTATCAAATGGAAAAATTCAAGAAGAGAAGATGTATATGATGTAGAATTTATTTGTGTTATAAAACTCACTCAAATTTGGTGTTTAATAGCTCTGAACATTTTTGAAAATGTAGAGAGAAAAGTGAAAGAATGAGTTATGTTTAAAGATGAAATGAGAGAGGGAATGGATGGAAAATGTTAAGGACATAAAAAGGAATGAGAGATGAAGGGAGATGGTATTAGATCCATATTATGCTCAACTCTAGTCATATTGGGAAGTTTCCAGCAAAAGAATCACATGCATAGTTAATTGTGGATCTCAAAACATTGGAAAAAGGTGTTTTAACTTTTTCTGTCCGAGCCCCGATTGCGTCACAATCCTTTGCCTGTTAACTTCTCGTTAGAAGGACTGAATTTGTAATAAACTTAAAGTTAACCTTGTTGAAGGACTAACTTTGTAAAATATTTTTTACGTTAATCTTAATCATATAATCGAAGGCATAAATCACCCTAACTTATCTTACGAGCATAGTTATATCTACTAGGCACTTAGGTACTAAAACGTTTTCGCCACAAAACGTTAAATAATATAAACCCGACTAAACACATACGCATGATAAACGAAATAACAAATAATAATAGGGTCAAAAACAAAAACATCGATAGATAAAACGACAAGTGGAACACCGAAATAGTACCTCAAAAACGCGGTTCTCACACAAAAGAGTTTATAAAAGAAATACTTTATTCAAAATGAAATAATAAAAGGTCTTGACAATAATCCATAATAAAAGAACTGAAAATGTTTTAACTAGTTATAATTACTCGACACTGCTTGAAATAACCCAACACTGATGCTAAAAATGCGACTCAAGCTAAATACCTAAGAAATGCATTTGAAAAGAGAGTCAACTAAAAAGTTGAGTGAATTCATAAGTTTAATAAAAACATTAAGTAACCGAGTTACAATGAACATATAAGCACAATACAATACATAGGCTCACGATATAGAACATTAACAAGTAATCAGGGTTGCCTTATCTAGAAGATATCTTGATCATATATCCGTGTGTTTCATACAATATTTACCCGTTTGAAGAATGGTAGCTAACCATCCAGGTAGATTTGTCAGCTCCAATAAATCCATCCACAAAGTTCGCGTTTAAGTCCATAATTTACTACTCATGATAAGAAGGCAATGTGATTAAGTTGTTACCTAAGTATTGCATATTATGTTGGGTACTCGTGTCTAATATGAAAACTGTTTAAGTAAATATGCATTCTCCTCTAAAAACATTTATAAAATATTGTAAAAGATGAGTTATAAACTCTGACTCCTGACTATGCTGAAAATCCTAAATACGTAGGTCTGATTAGGATTTTGAAAATATTGTATTTTTAGAAAGCCTTTTTAGTAAGCTTCTCGTTTTAGAAAGTTTCCATACTTGGTAATTTTCCATATTTAGTATTAGTTATATTTATGTATCAAATTAAACTATACATTAGATCTAGATACTAAAATATTAACCGACTTTAGTTAGCTTAAACCTTTTCGGTAGGTCTACTCATATGTGGCCAGGTAAGACGGTGAGGGTGGTCAGGGCTAACCGTATTAAAAACCGACCTCATTTGGAGTAACTAACACATCCACCTTATATTTTACTTAGGTATCAAACGAAAATAGGTGAGCCTAGTTGGAAATAACTTTATAAGGTATTAATACGAATAAGCAACGTGTATCTAATCTGATCTAACATATAAGTAATTTATACAATATATAAATATAATAAATAATCGAAAGTTATATTAATTTATGTTATGTTCGTCGACATACACATACATAAATTAGGGTTTCGAAATTTGTATGTAAACATGTATTTTATATAGATCTAAGCTTACCGAAAGCAGATTGTTTAGATCCAATTACACATCATTAAGTTGGATCCAAATCTAGATCATACAACTAATTTAGTAAAATTAGGTTTTAAAAATCTAGATCATATGTATCGATTTATATATATAGAAAAATAGGGTCTTAGACTTACTTGAAAACTGCTAGAAACCTTAAACCAACAACACTTGAAATCGATTTCCCTCTCCCTCCTTAACCGATCAGTCGAACACCCCTTATGGAATAATTGTGATTTTTAGTTTGGGGTAAAGCCTTGTCTTTATAGAGTGTCAATACTTGTTGTACAAGTAATCATATTAGTTCTACAATAATCCTTAACAATACAAATCGTTTAATTAATCATATATATATATATATATATATATATTGTTGTACAAGTAATCATATTAGTTCTACAATAATCCTTAACAATACAAATCGTTTAATTAATCATATATATATATATATATATATATATATATATATATATATATATATATATATATATATATATATATATATAGGGAAGTGAATATGAGCCTGTTACACATGTAAGCTTTCATGGAAAATTCATAAAAACTATGTCGTTTTGTGTTTTAAATGTTATTCAACTCTTTATTTGTTTATATTCATCAAGGGAGAGATGATCCCCAAAATGTAGAGGTCATTGTTTATTATGAAAAAGTTATAAAAAGTCTCTTAGATAGATGCCGAGTGATAAGAAAAAAACTTATATTGTTGAAAACGCTATTAATGAAGAAAAAGATGTAAATATATAAAATTAGTAAAGTTAGTTTAATAAATGTGACTAAAATTATATAGATTTGAATAATTTTTAACAAAACGGCAATAGTTTTTGATGAGCTTCACATGTACGCTTAAATGTGTAACAACCTCATATTCACTTTTCTCATATATATATATATATATATATATATATATATATATATATATATATATATATATATATATATATATATATATATATATATATGTATATGTATATATATATATATATATATATATATATATATATATAGATATATATATATATATATATAGGGATTGATTCATGCAAAAACTCTTTTATTAGCGAGAACTGCAAGAACTATTGAAAAAAGTGTCAATTAACATGCAATTATCTCTATTGACATGTAAAAACTTATGAATGTTAAAAATCTAGTAAAAATATAATTGAAAAATTAAAATAATTGTCTGAATTTACGCGTATTTAGAATTGTTCACATTTGAACGGTTTTTTTTTTCAAAAAATGAGTGTTCATATATGAAAGAAATTTTTTTACGATATTTTATATGATTTTTTTTTTAGTTTTTTGCGTTTATATTTACTACATTGTTAATCTTCAAAAGAGTTTACGTGTGAACAAACAAAATAAAACGTGATTTAACACTTTTTGTCAGAGTTCTCGCAGTTTTCGCAAAAATAAGAGTTCTCGCATGAACCATTCTCTCTCTCTCTCTCTCTCTCTCTCTTATATATATATATATATATATATATATATATATATGTTATGAATTATTGATCTTTGCTATTTGGATGCACACATTTTCAACCCTATGTATTTACACCATAACCTACTTGTCTCCTATAATTACCCTATTATGTAAACTCAATAGTACTTGAAACTAGTATAAATACCCATCTAATGTAAAGATGAAAAATGCACCATATACACTTTCATAAGTGATATATACTACTTTCTCCCATCTCCCATCTTTGTTATTATTTCATAAACTAAGTTAAGTTATTATTAATCTCGCCTTAATATTAGTAAATTTATAACACGTTATCAGCACGAGAAGCTTTTATTAAGAAGATTAAAACAAGTTCAAGGTATATCCACTATAATCAAGAAATCATCAAGGTAAACATTTTTCCTAATAAAACTTTATACATTACCATAAAAGAGGTAACCATCATAATACTCAAATTTGTAAAGTAAATGATTTTTAGTTATGAACTACTAACTTTTACCAATATTTCATCATATAGTAAATTGACTACTAATTAATGGACTACTAACTTATAAATATTTTAATGGACTACTAACTTTTACTAATCTTTAACATTTATTTTAATGTATATTAACATTTGCTCTTAACCTTAGTAATGCTTATTTGTTACTAACTTACTAACTTTTATTACTAATTCTTATTTATGTACACTAACTTTATTCTTAACTTTGCTAATTTATATTTATTGATACTAACTTTTATTCTTATGTTCATTTTTTATTATTGTTTACTAACGGTAATGTTTCTATTCTTATAATTTCTAAGTTTTTCTTAATTACCATGTTTAACGATTTAATTACAAAGTTATTATTTTAAAATATATAATTACAACGGCTATATAACGGTTATAAACGACGTTATAACGGCTACATTTTTCTCTATAAATTGAGAACTCTGGTTCATCCTTTTTCACAAAATAATTCTCTCTTTTCTCAAATTCATTTGGTTGAAAGACTTTTGAAGATGATTCATCCGCTTTTAATTTTCGTCATTGTATTAATCATGCTATCGATCATTCCTCTTGTTCAACTGCCATGGCGTGAATTTTATTTTTTCTTGACCTTACTTGTAACTGTTGTTTTTCCACTTCTATGTGTTTCATTATGCATTGATATATATGGATTCTAATTTAAATATTTGTTCAATTCTTATAGTTACAATATGTCGAACATTGCAAAGATTGAATTCAAAGCACTTGATATAAGTGGCAAAGATTATATGACATGGACCGCAAGGGTCAAGAGGCATCTTGAATCCATGGGTATTTTAGATACCATAAAAGCAGAAAATGAATGTTCATCGCTAGAAAAAGCGAAAGCTAATGTTTTCATTAATAAGCATTTGGATGATATGCTAGAAATGGAATATTTTAATATAACAGATCCATTCCTTTTATGGAAGGATCTTGAAATAAGATTTAATCATCAAAAGGAAGTATTACTTCCATCTGCTAGGGATGAATGGAGAAATCTAAGATTCCAAGATTTTAAAAAAGTAAATGAATACACCTCCACTCTGTTTAGAATATGTTCAACACTTGAATTTTGTGGACATGGTGTTACAGAGGAAGAAAAGTTGGAGAAAACATTCTCCACCTTTCATGCATCAAATATGAATTTACAACAACAATATAGGTTACAGAATTTTAAAAGATATTCTGAATTGAATGCATTTCTCCTTGTCGCTGAACAAAACAATGAACTTTTGATGAAAAATCACGAGTCCCGTCCTACAGGATCATTAGCATTGCCTGAAGCAAATGCTGCAAACATAGATGGTTCCAAAAATAATATGAGTGGACGAGGACGTGGTCGTGGACGAGGTCGTGGACATTTTGGCCAAAACCATCCTTATGGCCACAACCATAATTCTGGTCGAAACCAAAACTTTGGTAGAGGTCAATCTCGTGGGCGTGGGCGTGGGCGTGGTCGTGGTCGTTCAAATTATTACCATGCTTCCCAAAACAAAAAGTTTCAACCACAAAGAAATTCCAAAACGACAAATCATGGTGATGGATCGGGTCCTTCTCAGAATCATGAAGATATTTGTTTTAGATGTGGTGTAAAAGGACATTGGTCTAAAAATTGTCGAACGCCTCACCACCTCTGTGAACTCTACAAAGAATCCTTGAAAGGAAAAGATAAGGAAGTAAACCTTACTGATGATCTTGAGTTTACAGAAACTGAGCTTAATGCTGCAGATTATTGCAATAATCTTGACCTTTTGGATTGAAATGGATCTTGATGACCTCTATTTACTAAGTTTATGTTTAATAACTATGTTTATGTTCCCATAACTATGTTTCTCTTTTATTACTATGTTTTTCAATTTCTTAACTTGTTTTTGTCTTCCATGTAATATTTATGCAATAAATGTACCTTTTGTTATTATCTACTTGACTCATTTCTTATTTTTTAATATTTGAAGTTTGATATGAGTTCCACTGGAATACAACATCAAACGAAGGTTGGAGATCTCTGCATATCAGATAGTGGTGCCACACACACTATACTGAAAACTAAGAAATATTTCTCTGAACTGAAACCTACAAAAGCAACCATTCGTACTATATCAGGTCCTGTAGACTTGATAGAAGGAATGGGAAAGGCTAATTTTATACTACCAAATGGTACAAAGCTTTTGATAAATAATGCTTTATTTTCTCCAAAGTCGTCGAGAAATTTATTGAGTTTTAGTGACATATACCTTAATGGATATGATACTCAAACTGTGACTATAGGTCATGAGAAATATATGCATATTGTTGAAAAGAACAAAGTTCTAGAAACACTACCAAGACTTCATTCTGGTTTACATTATACACATATACATGTGGTGGAATCAAATATGGTAGTGAAAGAAAAATATAGTAATCCTGGAATAATTACTTTATGGCATGACAGATTAGGCCATCCAGGATCAACAATGATGCGAAGGATAGTTGAAAGTACTCATGGACATCCATTGAAGGATCATAAGATACCTCAATCAGGATCAATAATTCCATGCACATCATGTTCTCTTGGAAAATTAATTGTGAGACCTTCACCACTTAAAGTTGAAATTGAATCACCTGTGTTTCTTGAAAGAATTCACGGTGACATATGTGGACCAATTCACCCACCATGTGGACCATTTAGATATTTTATGGTTTTAATAGATGCATCAAGTAGATGGTCTCATGTTTGCTTACTTTCAACTCGTAATGTGGCATTTGCAAAAATTTTGGCTCAAATTATCAAGTTAAGAGCACATTTTCCTGATTACACTGTTAAAAGGGTAAGACTTGATAATGCTGGTGAATTTACATCCCAAGCATTTGATGACTATTGTATGTCTGTAGGGATTGTTGTTGAACATCCAGTTGCTCATGTTCACACACAAAATGGTTTAGCAGAATCACTGATTAAACGTCTTCAACTAATAGCTAGACCATTAATAATGAGAACAAAGCTACCTGTATCAATATGGGGTCATGCAATTTTACATGCCGCATCACTTATTCGTTTAAGACCAAGTGCTAATCATACGTATTCTCCCATGCAACTTGCTTTTGGGCAAGAGCCAAACATTTCTCACCTGAGAGTTTTTGGTTGTGCTGTATATGTCCCCATTGCACCACCACACCGTACAAAAATGGGACCTCAGAGGAGGTTAGGAATATATGTTGGATATGAAACATCTTCTATCATAAGATATCTTGAACCACTAACAGGTGACGTTTTTACAGCACGTCTAGCTGATTGCCAATTTGATGAGGCAACTTTTCCAACGTTAGGGGGAGAAAAGAAAATTAAAGAAAAAGATGTTTCATGGTGTGAACCTTATTTGTTGCATCTTGATCCTCGCACCAAACAATGTGAAACAGAAGTTCAAAAGATTATGCACTTGCAACAAATTGCAAATCAGTTACCCGATGCATTTGTTGATACTAAAAGAGTGACCAAATCATATATACCAGCTGTTAACGCTCCAGCTCGAATTGAGATCCCAGATGGAAAATCTGACGATAAAGTCACTCAAGAGTCTAAAACACGCTTGAAGCGTGGAAGACCAATTGGTTCCAAAGATAAAAATCCCCGTAAAAGAAAAGGTGCGGAGAATGCAAATGATCACGAGAAAAGTGTTCTTGAAGAAACACAAAATATCATCACTTCTCCAGTAGATCGAGGAAATGAATGATAACAATAAAGAGATTGCAATCAATTATGAAAATACACATGCATTATGGAACCGAAACGAAATGGAAAATATTGATGAAATATTTTCATATAATGTTGCATGTGAGGTTATGACTGAAAGTGATGATCCTGAACCTCAATCTGTTATTGATTGTCAAAACAGACATGATTGGGTAAAATGGAAAGACGCCATGCAAGCTGAATTAAATTCTCTCAATAAACGGAAGGTTTTTGGACCTATTGTTATCACTCCCAAATCCATGAAACCTATAGGGTATAGATGGATATTTATACGTAAAAGAAATGAGAAAAATGAAATTATAAGATACAAGGCGAGACTTGTGGCTCAAGGTTTTTCTCAAAGACCAGGGATTGATTACGATGAAACATATTCTCCTGTTATGGATGCTATCACTTTTAGATATTTGATTAGTCTAGCAGTTTCTAAGAATTTAGAAATGCGTCTCATGGATGTTGTTACTGCTTACTTGTATGGATCACTAGATAGTGATATCTATATGAAGATCCCAGAAGGATTTAAAATGCCTGAAACATTGAGTACAAAACCCAAAGAAATGTACTCAATAAAATTACAAAGATCTTTATATGGTTTAAAGCAATCTGGGCGGATGTGGTATAATCGTTTGAGTGATTATTTGATAAGCAAAGGCTATACAAATAATCTTATTTGTCCATGCGTCTTTATTAAGAAAACAACATCTGGATATGTGATCATAGCTGTCTACGTTGATGATTTAAACATCATTGGAACAAACGATGAAATTAATGAAGTGATTGTGCTTTTAAAGAAAGAATTTGAAATGAAAGACCTTGGAAAAACCAAATACTGCCTTGGTTTACAGATTGAGCACATGAATAATGGTATACTTGTACATCAATCAAATTATACAGAGAAGGTCTTAAAACGTTTCAATATGGACAAAGCAAATCCGTTAAGCACACCAATGGTTGTTAGAACACTCAACATTGATAAAGATCCATTTCGCCCTTGCGAAGAAAACGAAGAAGTTCTTGGTCCTGAAGTACCATATCTAAGTGCAATTGGAGCTCTTATGTATCTTACTAATTGTACTAGACCTGATATTTCTTTTGCAGTTAATTTGTTAGCAAGATTTAGTTCATCTCCTACCAAACGACATTGGAACGGAATCAAACATATTTTTCGATACCTTCGAGGGACTGTTGATTTGGGTTTATTTTATTCTAACAATTCCAAACAAGGGTTGATTGGTTATGCAGATGCAGGTTATTTATCTGATCCTCATAAAGCTAGGTCTCAAACTGGATATGTATTCATGAATGGAGGTACTGCAATTTCATGGCGTTCTCAGAAACAAACTCTAGTTGCAACATCTTCAAATCATGCTGAAGTTATTGCACTACATGAAGCTAGTAGAGAGTGTGTATGGTTAAGATCAATGACACAACTTATTGTGACCTCTTGTGGACTAGAGACGGACAAAACTGCTACTTTGATCTATGAAGATAATGCAGCTTGTGTCGCACAGATGAAGGATGGGTATATTAAGAGTGACAGAACTAAACATATACCACCAAGGTTTTTCTCATACACACGAGACCTTATAAAGGATGATCAGATTGAAATGAAATATGTTCAATCTAGCAACAATTCAGCAGATCTTTTCACGAAGGCACTTCCTACTGCAACTTTCAGAAAGCATGTCTATGATATTGGAATGAGACACTTGCATAGTACGTAATAGTTTACGGATGTCTAAATGAGGGGGAGTCAACTATACACTGCACTCTTTTTCCCTTAGCTAAAGTTTTTTCCCACTGGGTTTTCTTTGGCAAAGGTTTTTAATGAGGCAGTATATCAAAGTTGAACTCTGTTGAAAATTGGCATCCAAGGGGGAGTGTTATGAATTATTGATCTTTGCTATTTGGATGCACACATTTTCAACCCTATGTATTTACACCATAACCTACTTGTCTCCAATAATTACCCTATTATGTAAACTCAATAGTACTTGAAACTAGTATAAATACCCATCTAATGTAAAGATGAAAAATGCAGCATATACACTTTCATAAGTGATATATACTACTTTCTCCCATCTCCAATCTTTGTTATTATTTCATAAACTAAGTTAAGTTATTATTAATCTCGCCTTAATATTAGTAAATTTATAACAATATATATATATATATATATATATATATTATTTTTATTTTATAAAAATATGACTTATCATATTTTGTTGGTGTCCTAAACGGATAAAGTTTTCTAATTATATATATATATATATATATATATATATATATATAGATATATATATATATATATATATATATATATATATATATATATATATATATATATATATATATATATATATATATATATATATATATATATATATTTATCCAAAAATCAATATATATAAATAATTATATATTTTCGGTTTTAATAAAAATATTAAACTAATAAAAAAAACTGTTTTTTCGTATGTAGACTAGTTAAATATAAAACGTACATACTAGCACTAAAATATGAATTAATGCAGAAAATGACTTTATCAATAAAGTGACTGTCTCATTTGTGACTCATAACTAGAAATGAATGATTCTTTTAGCCCCTTGTATTATCACTTTGATAACTGCTACCCATAATGTATTTGTGAAAGTGTTTAAAACTATGCATTTATGCTAGACTTCGTCCAAACACAGAAAATAAAATGAAAACACTTATATAAACTGAATATAAAATAATTTACTCAACATTGAACCTATATTATATCTTATGTGACAGATTCTAGGTTCGGGTTAACGGGTTTCTAACCTCAAGTTTTGCATTTGTCACAATAATCAAATTCCTTTCATGTAAATTTCAATCATTCTTGTTTTTCCATCTCCATTTTCGGTTTACCCTTTTACCCTTAGTCAATCATTTTCACTCCATCATAACATAATAAATATCACCATTTAAGCTATCAAAACTCTAGTTACATACTCGTGTTTACTTATCATGTACATTGAATGGATTTTCAAAACAACAATAGTTTAAAGAGAAACGGGTAGCCGCCAACAAGTCGTCCAAAATTTCTCTTTAATTGATGAACTTTTTGGTTCAGATGTTTCATCAGTTTCACAACAAATTGTTCTCGTGAATCCACATGAAATTCTATTTCTGTGAACTTTGGTACCTAAGAGTTTTTCATCGAAAAATCTTTAGACCGTGAATATTTTCTTTTAATAACAAATACTTTTTTATTATTTTTGGTACAATGTACGAGCTCAAAATCCACATATTACTACTGGCAATCGTTCCACAAGTAATAAGGTGACATGTCCTTGAATTCCTCTATACTCAGCCAATCGAATTGAAACAACAAGAGGTCATGATACGTAATCTCATGACCTGTGTCTTGGAATCACAATTGAAGGAAATATTGAAGTTTGAATTTGTGAAATTGATTAGAGCAAACATTTGAGCGTAATTGTTTTCAGAGATTTCATTGATAGTGGTGACAGGTTTGGAACCGAGCTTGTTACAACGACATTCAAGTTCAACGGAACTCAAACATGAGTTTCGGGTTGAAAGACAACAAACTCGAACTACCTATCATACTATTTATAGACAAAATCTAACTAACAAACACACTACGAATTAAATTATAACAACATTGTCAACATCTTAATTTCACTTCGGGGAGTTCACTTCAGTTCTAAACTAAAGTCTTCATCTTCCGAATTGATTTCTTCAATGCTGACTTCTGTTGACTTAACTTACACCTTGGTTTGTTTTCAGTTCGGAGGAAACTCATTTAGTTCAGAGTATCTGAACTAACTTGTTCTCCGAACTGAAAACTTCACTTCGGATTATTCTTGATGATTTCAGTTCGGATTCTCCACGAACTGAAATCATCTTTATTCCTTCACACCGAAGACTCCATAGTTTCATCCATTCTAGTTCTTGGCCCAACAATCGCCCCCTTGGATGATGCTATGAGTCTTCCTCTTCCCTCCATGTTTGGCTTCCTCATTTCCATCTTTTCGGTCATTTGAACAAATTAAGGAGAAATAGCTGCAGAATCACCAATTTTTATTATTGATTCTTCCTAATCAACTGCTCCATGGTAAGCACTTGATCATCAGCTAAAATCACTTTTCTTCCCATTAGTGGCCAACCTCAGATTCCTCAATTTAGCTGATTCAGATGACAAAAGCAAGTAATTCCATAATCTCTCTACACTTACTCTTTGGAGTAACCTCTGGAATACTTTCTAGTTCAATCTGATATTTGATCCTTGTTGGCCATCTCGTGTAAGGAAGTGACTTGCCATAATAACTTAGTTTCAAACGAGCTCCACCTTGCTATAAAAAATTTCAATCAGGATCATCAATTATTCAACTGATTTTTAAAAGTAGATCATCAATATGTCTCCGAATTAAAATCTTAACTACAAGTTCATCCAGGTTTTAAGAAACATGTTATTCAAACATTTTGTTCTTAGTTACCCCTGAATCAACTTGTAGTTTTCATTTCTTCATCAGCAGTATATCTGAATGATCACTGTCAGTCTCCATTGTCCTCACAGTCGGTTGAGCACCTTGATGAGGTCATCCTGATTTTAAGACTGAAGCTTCACGTCACACCTTTCTCTCAAATTGATGACGTGAAGTAGAGCTCCGTTCTACTTCAAACACACCCCTTTATCAAATCGATAACTCGTGTTTTCGCTCCCCATACACCATATACACCATCCGTCTTTGAATAATTAACGTGTAACACCTGCTCCACCACGTACACCTTGAAATCTAAACAAGATCTTTAATTTAGCTCTTCAATTTCACTTCGAACTCCTTCAATTCACTGATAGTTTGACCTCATCTTCGAATCAAGTCAAATTGATGAACCAGACTCAATCGAATTCAATATATTGATTAGTCTGGCTCTGATACTAATTGACAGGTCGTTGAATTCCTCTATACTCAGCGAATCGAATCGAAACAACAACATGTCATGATGCGTAATCTCATGACCTGTGTCTTGGAATCACAATTGAAGGAAATGTTGAAGTTTGAATTTATAAAATTGATTAGAGCAAACATTTGAGCGTAACTGTTTTCATTGATAGTGGTGACAGGTTTGGAACCGAGCCTGTTACAACAACATTCAGGCTTAACGGAAGTCAAACATGAGTTCCGGGTTCAAAGACAACAAACTCGAACTACCTATCACACTATTTATAGACAAAATCTAACTAACAGACACACTTCAAATTAAATTATTACAACATTGTCAACATCTTAATTTCACTTCGGGGAGTTCACTCCAGTTCTGAACTAAAGTCTTCATCTTCCGAATTGATTTCTTCAATGTTGACTTTTGTTGACTTAACTTACACCTTGGTTTGTTTTCAGTTCGGAGGAACTTCATTTAGTTCAGAGTATTTGAACTAACTTGTTCTCCGAACTAAAAACTTCACTTCAGATTATTCTTGATGATTTCAGTTCGGATTCTCCACGAACTGAAATCATCTTTATTCCTTCACACTGAAGACTCCATAGCTTCATCCATTCCAGTTTTTGGCCCAACATAAGGTTTCATGAAGCATTTTGCTTATTACATCTCTTATTCATTTTAATTGTGTTATAACCACCAACGAGATATTCTTTCCTTGTCACATATATCTAACTGTCATTGAATATCCACCTACTTGTCTTGTAACCAAGAACCCGTTTATGTCAATTAAACATTTCATAAATCTTCATATTTGTTGAAAGTGTTCTACTTTTGAATGATACGGATCAATGATATCGCATATTTTAGTCATATTATTATATGCGATATTTGTCTTTTTTAAAGTTTAATTCATAACGGATGTTGGGAATTTCGGGCAATTTTGGTACTAAAATGTTATACAGGTATTAGCCGGAGTTCTGGAGCGGAAGTGACACAATTAGAGCTGAGAATGAAGAAAACGGGTCAAGGTTGTATTCCCGTTATATTTTGAGACGAGAATCAATTGGCCACGAGAAATGAAGCGAAAACAAGAAGCAAAACGAGAAGGCTGGGAAACAGGCGAGGGACGCCCGTCCCACGGGTCCTCGAGGCCAGCAGCAGTTGTGACGTTTTAATAAAAGAGTTTAGGGTTTATTATCATCATTATCATACGCTAAGTTGGAGAGTATTGAAACCCTAGTTCTTAGACCTACGAATTTTGGATGCTTTTTGGTATTTTTAGATTCAACAATTTCGTTGTTTAAGCATTTGGAGCATTGGTACTTTAATCTTTTTCGTTACTACTTTTAATATAAAGATGTTTCCTTCAATTCAATTGTCTTGCGTTTTTATTATTATGAGTAGCTAAATTTCTTAACGTTCACTTGGATGATGTGATCAATTATGTAGGTTATTGTTTAATTACGTATATGTTGAACTGGATTTTATGTTTAATCGAAAAACCAATTGTAATCAGTTTTTGAATATTGTTTAATCTTTTATATAAACTGTTAGTAATTCATCATAGGTATTCGAGAGGAACTTGTGACATTACAAAATAGTTTATGAAATAACTAATCGGTCTATAATTAGTTTAAAGATATTAGTATTCGAGAGGAACTAGTATTAAAGATTTAAACAATAAAAACATGATTGTGGTTGTTAGTTAACTAGATTAAGAGAGATCGGTTTAGTTAATTAATAAGCTATTCGAGAGGAAGCTTTATAAGATTAAATCATAAAATCGGCTTAGGTACTTATTGCTTAGTTGTCAAACGTAGAAATTATTCACGAGAGTGGTAACTATACATGAGATGATTAAAGTTTTAATGGGAAACGAGAGTTCAAGTTCAATACCTTTTAAGTAGTTCAACATTGTTAGTAATTAAGTGATAACCGTAGTAATTGTGATCAAGTCCAAGTGAATGTATTTTTCATCAATTGTTTACAAACCAAAATCTTTTCAGCGATTCATCTGAATCATTTAGTTTTTCAATTTAAGTAGTTTAAGCACCGTGACAATTCGGTCACAAGACCCACTTTTTGTTTTATTAATTATTAATTATATTTCAACCATCAGTATCTGCGAACGAACCTGATTTACCTAAAACTATACTATACTTGATTAGGTCCACTGCCTAAGATTGTGTAGTCGAGCCGTAAGTAATTCTTGTTTTAATATATACTCGATTTCGCACATCAAGTTTTTGGCGCCGCTGCCGGGGACTGTAGTTTTTGATTTTTAATTAATAATTTTTGATTCGATCCTTTTAGGTATTAATTACTTGAAAGTTATTTTAATTGTTTATCAGGTGCTATTGACGGTTTTTATTTGTGTTTTTTTTAGAGATTTCAGGTAGTGGATGAACACAAGGGCTTCTGGGTTACCGCTTAAAAGTCCACAGTCTAATCCAGGATTTTCAAAGAAAAGGCGCAACAAGAAACCAAACATTACACCACCATCACCAGTTAAGTTAGAAACGGAGGATCTAGAAGAGAATTTCGAGGATTCAATCAGTTCAGATTCAGAAGTAGAGATAATAACTGAGATGGCTGATCCGAATGATGCACCGATGCATCAGAGAGCTAGGGTAGTACCGCCAACACCGGGTTCGGCGATTCGTACTCCAAATATGGGAGATGATTTTTCAGTGAAGGGTCATCATCTGAAGATGATCCAGGATAATTATTTTGACGGAAGGGTGAGAAAAGATCCACATGCGCACGTGGCTAAGTATGTTAAATTGTGCGAGATGTTCAAATACGGGGCAGGAATGGATGATAATGTGAAGTTAACCCTTTTTACATCGTCTCTCACGGGAGAGGCACTTACTTGGTTTGATGAGTTAGAGGAGAACTCCATTGGTACTTGGGAAAAAATGAGGGAAGAATTTGTTTCAAGATTTTTTCCAACATCTCTGGCAAGAAGTTTATTGAATGATATACGGGGATTTAGGCAAGGAAACGGAGAAACCATTGTTGAAGCTTGGAGTAGACTTAAGGATATGCTCAGGGGTTGTCATGGGCATGGATTGGATAAAGGGCAGATTATTGATATCTTTTTCTTTGGATTGAATAGGCAGTCGCAGGGAGAGTTAAATTTAGCTGGAGGAGGAAGTTTTCAGTACAAATCCATCAATGATGCGACCAAGATGTTGGATGATCAGTTATTAATGGATTTATCTAGAGAACAGAATCAGTTTGGTAGAGAAAGAGGAGAAAAAAAAGTAGTTGCTAGTGCTGAGAGTAGTAGTGGGAATGAAGAGGTGATGGCTGAGATTAAAGCTTTATCTAGTAAAATGGATAGTAATTTTTCGAGGATAGACACTCAGTTTAGTAGAGTTGGGAAGGATATGAATGTGATGGCAAATGGTTGTGACCACTGTGGGGGACTCCACTACACTGAAGATTGTGATGTGAGAAGAGAAGCAGAAAGTGAAGATGTGAAGTTCGCGCAAAATCAGTACCAGGGAGCATTTCAGAGAACCGGCTTTCATAACCGTAATTCGGGTATTTATAACTCTGGTAATAATAATTTTAATGCTAACAATTCTGGAAATTCTCAAAACAGGTACCCAAGGAATAACCAGAATCAACAGCAGGAAGAAGAGGAATAGGGTTTGATGGACATAATGAAAAACTTCATTCAAACTCAGTCAGCGAAGAATGAAGCAACAAACAACCAGTTTAAGGTCCTTCATGAGAAATTGGAGCAAGGACAAAGGAATCAACAAGCAGCACTTAGTGATTTGGAGAAGAGATTGGAGAGACTAAGTGATCAACATGCTGCTAGACCTAATGGGCAGTTGCCAAGTAACACACAACAGAGCCCAAGGCAACAACCATTTTGGAAAACTGGAGGGCAAAAATCTCAACCTCCTAACACTCGAAACGAGCATGTGAATGCGGTGTTTACAAGGTCTGGTAGAGTTTTTGGTAATGTTAATGATTCTGCAGGTGTCACTAATCCAGTTGTGCAGGAATCTAATGTTGAAGTGAGGGAGAATGAGGAAGAAGAGGGACCGGAAGTTACGCCAGCTGTTCAGCCAAAACCGGCGGTGTCACCTAAAGTGAAAGAATACAAGCCGGAAGTTCCCTTCCCTCAACGTTTGAGGAAGGAGAAAATGCAAGAACAGTACGGTAAATTTGTTGATATGATTACATCTGTGCATATTAATGTTCCTTTGGTTGACTTGATTTCAGGAATGCCAAATTACGCCAAATTTATCAAGGAGCTTGTAACTGGAAAAGGGAAGTTGGAGGAAGCTCAAGCGGCGTTTTTAAATGCAGAGTGTTCAGCACTTATTCAAAACCAGCTGCCACCAAAGTTAGGAGACCCAGGGAGTTTTCTAATTTCATGTACTTTGAGTAAAACAATAACTTGTGAGGCATTAGCTGATTTAGGAGCTAGTATTAATCTTATGCCTTATTCATTGTATGTTAAATTGGGTTTAGGGGCATTAAAACCTACTTGTATGGCTATTAGACTCGCCGACCGTTCATACCAATACCCTTTAGGTATAGTCGAAAATATGCGAGTGCAAGTAGGTAAATTTGTGTTTCCCGTTGATTTTGTCATATTAGAAATGGAGGAGGATAGCAAGGTACCTTTGATTTTAGGTAGACCATTTCTACATACTGCGGATGCTATCATTCGTGTTCAGGAAGGGAAAATTTCTTTGGGAGTTAAGGAGGAAAGGATTGTTTTTACTGTAGATCGAGCTTTAAAGCATTCTTATTCTTGTGATGATACATGTTTTCGTATTGATGTTGTTGATGAAATGCTTGACCTAGATGTGCAGGAAATACGTGGGAGACAAATTGCGTTTGAAGAGGAGGAAGATCAGGAGCTCGAGGATTTTGATCCCATCTTGAAGATGGAGCTGGAGAAATTTGATGAGACTTGTACGAGCTTGAAACTGGAGAAAGCCGACCCGGATTTAGATTTATTAGAGATTGAATATTTAATCAACAATCCGGGTGCAACGTTGTTGGAGGAAAGGATTCTATTTAAGGAAGAGCTCGAGAAGTCAAACTCAAGTTTGGGGGAAACTTGTCACGGTATGTCTCCCGACCCTTTTGATTTATTTTCTTTTACTTGTCGAGAAAAGGAAAAAATTTTGCAGGAATTTGAGGATCTCGGAGATGATACAGCATGGGAGGAATTTAAGAAGACGAAATTCAATGAAAGCAAAAGTGACGATGTTTGGGAAATTGGAGATGTTTTATCACTGCTTATTGAGGCTCGAGAGTGGCATGACGCTTGGGTGAAGCGAACCAAGATGTTCGATGTCATGGAGGAAGCGTTGGCTTTTGGCGACCATGAGGAAGACGAGGAGCATGTGGAGTTAGCTGAGGATGGCTTTTATGCCATTGACAAGTAAGAAACGGGAACACGAGTCTAGCTAACGACTCGAATGATAAACTTAGCGCTTGCGGGAGGCAACCCGAGGTAACTTGTATATTTTTATTTTTATTTTGGAAGTACACGTGTCACGATTAAGGTACGTCTTCCGTTTTATGTTTTCATTTTTAAGTTTTTCTTTAGTTTAGTATTCGTTTTCATTGTTAAAAAAAAAAAAAAAAAAAAAAAAAAAAAGGGTCAGATATGGGGGACGCCTGTCCCACAAATGGGGACTCCCGTCCCAAAATTTGCACCAAAAACAGGCCCACTGGAACCCCCGTCCCAAATCTAGCACACCCGTCACCAAAATTTGGGACGCCCGTTCTGAAATTAGGGACGCCCGTCACAAGGCTCTTGGGACGCCCGTCCTCTGAGAGGGACGCCCGTCACACGGGTTTCGCTGGGCCAGTCTATCCGTTTGCTGTTGCTGCACATTACAATACCCACCTTTCTTTTCTCCTAAACCGAACACACACACATATACACGAATTTCATCCTCTCTTTTTCAATTTTTTGGTTATCAATTCAAGGTTAGTTTCTATTGTTTTTAATTATTCAATTCTTTGATTCTATATTGATTTGTTGCATGATTATTGCTTTAGAAACCATTTAATTAGGGATTTGGCTTATGAACCCTAGGTTTAGATTTTGAAATTGAATTGGGGATTTTGTGTGTACTGATGTTCTATGAGTTTAGGGAGTAAAAGGAATGCTAGATAAGTGATTTTAACCATGAGCTTGCATTGTTGCTTAAAAATTTTTACCCTAGTTTGCGATTAGTATGGGGGGGGTTAAAATTTTTAACATCTGATTCTTAATGGTTAATTTGATGCTATGATTTCGTCTAGTTTGATTGCTTAAATTGATTATGTTAAACGTGAAATTTCTAAACTTAGTTTGGAATTTTATTTTAGTGTTTTCGGCAATTAAAATGGCGATATTATACTCATTTATTTGGTATAATGATGGGCAAATAGAACGGGAAGGAAGTTTAATGTAAAGTTTGTTGTTTAACATTTGTATTATTTTTGTATATGTGACTTTGTTTTGTAGATGAGTCGACCACGTGTAGGTAAGAGACAACGAGGCAGAAATGAGCGAAACCCCAGGGATATACCCGAGAAGTATCAGCCAAAAATTTCCTTGGAAGCGCTTCGTCAGAAGCGTATTATTGGACATCGAACTTTGGATTGGGAGACTGTTGAGAATTTGCGTTTTAAAGCTGAATTAGAGGAGCTTCTAACCGCGGATTGGAAGCGATTTTTTGCAATCAAGTCTGGGGTTTATCAGGGATTAGTGGAAGAATTTTATTGCAGTTTTCGTTTGAATACGGCTATGGGTTCCACCACTGATACGGTTATGACTTTTCAACTGGGTGGTAGGACATTTACAATGTCTTATGCCGAGTTTGGTGTTTCCATGGGTATTTACACAGAGGAGGAGGTTTTGGGAGTAGATTTCACTCAGGGGTTAGCGACTTGGCCTGCTGGGATGAACGCTGGGTTGTTTTGGCGACAATATGAGATTAGTACCGAACCTTATCATAAGAGTATTAAACATGCATCATGGTCAACCCGATGCATCGGATACTGTTTCGGGAAATTGTTGAGTCCATTTGGGCTAGAGTAAATTGCATGAATAATTGCATCCAGCAGGATCTATTTTTTCTCTACTGTGTTCTAGCTCGACGTCCGTGTAACCTTGCCAGATGTTTGGCAATTTACTTATACGACAGGGCGTATGGTAAGGGTGATGGGGCAGTGTGTGGTGGCGCCTTTATATGCCACTTAGCTTTTAAGTTAGGGGTAGCTGATAGGGAGAATTTGGAGGCTACAGTTGGTTCGGTAGCCGGGGTTCGTACATTGGATATTGCTGCACTGAGGAATATTTCGATGGTTGATCGAGCTGGGAACTTGATAGGAAGTACACGTGATGTTACTGGGTCTGGTGAGTCAGAGTCAGATGAGGAGCCGAGTGATCCGTACTCTATGGAGGCTCTATCTCGACAGTTGACTGCGCTGCAGACATCTCAGCAACAGATGTATGAGTCTCAACAGAGATTCCAGGAGTACTACTTTGAGGATCAGCGGATGATGGGGTCTCAGCTGGCTCGTGTCACTTATCAGCAGGAGCGTTATCAGCCCTACATGGATCAGTGGGCGCAGCGAGAGGCTCAGAGTATGGGTCAGGTTCTTCCGGCCTATGCTCCACCGGATATCTTCATTCCAGCACATCGTCAGGGCGGATTTTACTATCCCCCTCAGTCTCAGCAGCAGCCTCCGCATCAGGGTGGTCCTAGTAACCCGGTGCAGTTTGGTACGTACTCCGGAGGGGATGGGGAACCATCTATTTTCCGACCCCCCGGTGACATGGCATAGTAGGTGATTTGGAGAGATGTCGGCAAGGCTGGCGCCTGGGCATCGCGAGAATTGGTGGTCGTTTCAGATAAACTTTCTTTTTCTTATTTCTTTTTATTTCTTAGTTTATTTTTTGTTTTTATTTATTTATTTGTGCTAGCTAATGTTAACGTACCTTGTCTTATTTGTTTGTGATGTTTTTCCTTTGTTTTTGAATCGTTTTGTACAATGAGGGCATTGTCCAACTCTAGTATGGGGGGGTTGAGGAAAAACATCCGTTGTGTTTAGTTAGGTCAGTGTGTTGTATTTTTATAAAAAAAAAAAAAAAAAAAAATTATGACGTGTCTTGAGAAAATTTTAATTTGTTGCATAACCTAGCACATTTTATACCCTACTCAAAGAAAAGTGAGATTTTGAGCCTTGAAAGCATTCATTTTAAATGCTACTTTTTTCTTTTGTATGAGTGTGCCGATGGTTGATGACTTTAGAACTTGACATAGTCATACGTTTCGAGACCATAGATGAGCATTGCATTAGGGTAACCTAGTGTAATTTGGTACAACTTTAGGGGCAACTTAGGAATAAACCATTTGATTTAGCCTATTCGTTTCTTGTTAAAAATTTATAGCTTAATCACATTGGTTAGCTAATTTCCATGTAACCCTTTTGTAACACTTACTTTTAGTGTTAGATACTCTAGTTAACCATTTTGCGCCTAACTTTTTCGTTTCATTTAAATCCACTAAATATTTTGTACATTAGCCTTTCTTTTCATTTTTAGATGAATCCGAACTTAGTTTTGAGATTGCTATTGATTGTATACATGAAGATTGAAGTTAGAAGTGTTAAGGCATTGAAATTATCGAATATCGTTAGCCTTTGTATCATATATTTATTCGTTAGCAAAAGAAAAAAAAAAAAAGAGAAAACAAAAGAAAAAAAAAGAAAGTTGTAAAGTATGTAGTTTTATGTATTTTGAGTCTTTGAAGAAATAAAGTAGAAGTAGTTGTATTATGAGTTATGTAATTCGGAAGAAGTTGAAGTTATATGGAGCAATTGGTTCATTAGCGTTAGGAGTTCGGATTCATTCTAAGTTTAGATGTATACTACGTTTATTTGTATACTTTTACTTACTTACCCATTTAACCTCTATATATATATTTATTCACATGCCTTTACCTGTACATTATATCCCGAATAAAAGTCCCCGTTTAGTTGTACCTAGACTCTAGTGGTGGAGAAACGATACTTTATCAAGCCTATGATAGAAAACTCACCATGACTGAGCAATTGAGCGGATTTACAGAATATTTTACATACCCTTTAGACTAGTTCGAGAGATTTGTGTGAATTACTCCCAATAATTCGTGAGGTGTTTGGTTATGCTTTTTAAATCATGGTTTGGTAATTAAATTGAATTGAACTGGATTTGCTTGAGGGCAAGCAAAGGTTAAGTATGGGGGATTTGATATCGCATATTTTAGTCATATTATTATATGCGATATTTGTCTTTTTTAAAGTTTAATTCATAACGGATGTTGGGAATTTCGGGCAATTTTGGTACTAAAATGTTATACAGGTATTAGCCGGAGTTCTGGAGCGGAAGTGACACAATTAGAGCTGAGAATGAAGAAAACGGGTCAAGGTTGTATTCCCGTTATATTTTGAGACGAGAATCAATTGGCCACGACAAATGAAGCGAAAACAAGAAGCAAAACGAGAAGTCTGGGAAACAGGCGAGGGACGCCCGTCCCGCGGGTCCTCGAGGCCAGCAGCAGTTGTGACGTTTTAATAAAAGAGTTTAGGGTTTATTATCATCATTATCATACGCTAAGTTGGAGAGTATTGAAACCCTAGTTCTTAGACCTACGAATTTTGGATGCTTTTTGGTATTTTTAGATTCAACAATTTCGTTGTTTAAGCATTTGGATCATTGGTACTTTAATCTTTTTCGTTACTACTTTTAATATAAAGATGTTTCCTTCAATTCAATTGTCTTGCGTTTTTATTATTATGAGTAGCTAAATTTCTTAACGTTCACTTGGATGATGTGATCAATTATGTAGGTTATTGTTTAATTACGTATATGTTGAACTGGATTTTATGTTTAATCGAAAAACCAATTGTAATCAGTTTTTGAATATTGTTTAATCTTTTATATAAACTGTTAGTAATTCATCATAGGTATTCGAGAGGAACTTGTGACATTACAAAATAGTTTATGAAATAACTAATCGGTCTATAATTAGTTTAAAGATATTAGTATTCGAGAGGAACTAGTATTAAAGATTTAAACAATAAAAACATGATTGTGGTTGTTAGTTAACTAGATTAAGAGAGATCGGTTTAGTTAATTAAGAAGCTATTCGAGAGGAAGCTTTATAAGATTAAATCATAAAATCGGCTTAGGTACTTATTGCTTAGTTGTCAAACGTAGAAATTATTCACGAGAGTGGTAACTATACATGAGATGATTAAAGTTTTAATGGGAAACGAGAGTTCAAGTTAAATACCTTTTAAGTAGTTCAACATTGTTAGTAATTAAGTGATAACCGTAGTAATTGTGATCAAGTCCAAGTGAATGTATTTTTCATCAATTGTTTACAAACCAAAATCTTTTCAGCGATTCATCTGAATCATTTAGTTTTTCAATTTAAGAAGTTTAAGCACCGTGACAATTCGGTCACAAGACCCACTTTTTGTTTTATTAATTATTAATTATATTTCAACCATCAGTCCCTGCGAACGAACCTGATTTACCTAAAACTATACTATACTTGATTAGGTCCACTGCCTAAGATTGTGCAGTCGAGCCGTAAGTAATTCTTGTTTTAATATATACTCGATTTCGCACATCAATCAAGTATTGATCACTTACATGTAATGATAAGTTCTCACTTATGTCTGATCAAAATAAGGAGGAAAAATTCTTGTTCTTCATGTGTTGCTATGCCTTCCTCGACTTCAATTTGATTCACATTACTTGCGATGTTAGAATTTGTCGCATTCTAAAGTTTGCGGAAATGAATCGTGTGGTAACATTCATGGATCACCGTCAAAATATAGTAAATGAATCAAAGGAGACGTTCTATAAAAGAAATACTTTATTTAAAATCATTCAAAATGAAATACTAGATGGTCTTGACAATAATCCATTATAAAAAATGTAAAAATCTTTAAATTGACATAATTGCTTGACACTACTTGAGATAACCTACACTACTACTTGATATGCGACTCATGCTAACCTAAACTAAACACCGAGAAATGCATTTGAAAATAGTGTCAACTAGAAAGTTGAGTGAATTCACAAGTTTATAAAAACATGTAAAATAGTATTTCACCATGCATTAGACATACGAGATTTCTAAGTAATCAAATTACAATGAACATATAGGCATATAATGATACAGAGGCTCCTGATATAGATCATTAACAAATAAAATGTGTTGCCTTATCTAGCAGATATCTTAATCATATATTCGTGTGTTTTAAATATTATGTATATGTTTACCTAGTGGTAGCTAACCACCCCGACAGAGTTGTCAAATCAAATAGATCTATTCACATAGGTTCGCGTTTGAGTCCATAATTAACTACTCGTGATAGAAGACAAACTAATTAGGTTTTTATCCAAGTATTGTATACAGTTTGGTACCCGTGTCTAACATAAACCTGTTTATAATCATGCGGACTCCCCCGAAAACATTTATAAATAATTGGTATAAAGTAGGTTTATGAATTCACCTTGAATAAATTCTTCACACTTGACTTATACAGAAAACCCTAAATATGAGTAAGTCTAAATTAGGATTTTGGATATAATTTATTTTTGGAAAGCTTTCCATTTTAGTAAGTTTCTATATTTAGAAAGTTCTTCGTCTTAGAAAGTTTCCATATCTAGTATTATTCGCATTTATGTAACAATTTTAATTATACCTTAGATCTAGAGATTGTAATATTAACCTACCTTACTTACCTTAAACCCTTTCGCTATCTCTACTCGAATGTGACCATGTAAAGCGGTGAGGGTGGTCAGGGCTAACCGTATTAAAAACGACCTCATTGGGAGTAAATAACACATCCGTCTTATATCTTACTTAGACATCACACTCAATAGGTGAGCCTATTTGGGAATAACTTTATAAAATGATTCAATATTAATAAACCTTCTCGACATCTGATCCAGATCTAACGCATAAGTAATTTATACATAATACAAATAATAAATAAGTTGATCAAAGTAATATTCACATATATCCATATGTGTCGACATATGTACATGTGAGTTAGGGTTTCAAAAGTTGTATGTAAACTTGTTAATTCTTTAGATCTAGCTTCACATAAGGTATATTCTTTAAATCCAACTATACATCATTAGGTTTGATGCAGATCTAGATCAAAAAATATTTTAGTAAAATTAGTGTATTAAAATCATGTGGGGATGGATAAGAAATCGAAACATGAATAAAAGAAACTAGGGTTTTAGACTTACTTATAAACTTTAAACCGAAAAGCTCAAAATCGATTTTCATACCCTTTGTATTGCCGATCGGACCAAAGAGAAAAAAAGAAAAATATAGCTTTTGATTTGGGGAAAAACCTTGTATTTATAGTTGAGGAGGTCTCAAATTAGGGAACAAATTGATTTTAGAACAATTCTTAACCAATACAAATCCATTTGATTATATATATATATATATATATATATATATATATATATATATATATATATATAAAGAGGTTCTTATAAAACAAAACTTAAAGTAAAATAAGTAAAAAAAAAATGAATTTTTTTTATGATATGTATAATTTTGTATTATATTTATTTATTCAATTATAACAAACTTTAAAAAGTAAGTTTTGATATGTATCAAAATATATGTCGGTTGTGAATCAAATTGATGGTTTTTGTGTAGTAAATATTTAAATTTGATGCACAATAATAAAACTACCTATTTTTTGATGTACAACAAAACTTCATTTTTTAAAGTTTGAAATATGGTTAAAATGAATGATAATACAAAAATTCAAAACTTATAAATAATTTTTTAATTTTTTTTACTTATTTTATCTTAAGATTTGGTTTAGAAGAACCAACCTCTCTCTCTCTCTCTCTCTCTATATATATATATATATATATATATATATATATATATATATATATATATAGGGATTAGTTCATGCGAGAACTCGGATTTTTGCGAGAACTGCGAGAACTCATTCTCAGCCACTCATTTATTTTTGAATATTAAACCTTTTTCTGAAATTAAAAAGGGTAAAATAGTAATCTTCTTATTTGTAATTTAGATTTTTTTTTTCTTTCTCTCTCTTAATTTATTCCTTTTTTTCTTCTTAATTTGTGTGGCCTGGGAAAAAAAATAATTCATCGATTGACTTAGTATTTTAAATCTTATGCATTTATGATCAAATGTTTTTCTTTATTAAAAACCTTCAGTCAATGATTTTTTTCGCATGGTTACCAATATCGTTCTTTACATAGCAACTCGGAAAAGATAAATATACAAATATATTAATTTCACTTTAAGTATATGATACTTCAATAAGAATTTTTTATTTAGAGAACCCTAATTTTTCAATACTAAACTCACTTTTATGTGTGTTCATATGATCGCAACTTAATGTTTACAAATGAACAACTGTGATAATATATGAACATCTGTGATAATATATGAACAACTGTGATAATATATGAACACGTGAAGATGTTCAGATGTGATGGAGAAAAAAAATCCATGAACTAAGTATGATCAAATATTAATAACTCATAGTAATCGTAAAAAGTTAAAATAAATGTCGTAAAACTAGGTACAAATCAAAGAAAGAAAAAGAGTAAACGAAGGTTTTTCTTCATCATCCTTTAACTTCTTGATTGTAATCTTTGTTTTGCTTATAATCTGCATTTTGAAAAATCATTTTAGTAATAAATTATTATCTTGAACAATCAAATGGAAATTCACAAACGTTTGGTCAAACAAAAATTAATAAGAGCCATAAAATAATTAAATTATACAAACCCAAAAACACACCCACAATTACCAACTAATACCCTTTTCAATTATGTTACACAAACTATCGCTCACTTACACTCACTTAGACGACAACCATTATCATCAAACAATTCAAATCTGACATATACGAACCAATAACATTGCTTATCAGTAAACTATAACCAAAAAACTTTCAAGATGATTAGAATCAAAATAAAAACATTTATCAACACTAGGAAATCACTATAACCTGTCATCTTCACATCGAAATAAGCTTTCTTCATAATGGTTTTAATACATGTGTTTGAAAGAATAACCTGGTCCCACTTATCAACACTAGGAAATCACTATAACATTTACCCAATGATCATTCAACACCTCAAAACCTATCTTTGTTTCTTGACTTGCTGACTAAATTAGTTACTGTATCAAGAAACACCCAAATCTATAAAAAGAAAAACAATTGAAGGGCACAAAAATTAAAAATTACATTTGTTTGCGATAATCTCATTACCCTTGATTCATCGGAACGCTAATTTTCCGTCCGATTACCGCGGTCGTGTTTCTGATCATCATAATCGGTTGGATCTACCTTTTGATTGCGCGTGATGAGCCGCTGGTGGTTTTTGATTTCGGAATTGGCGATCGTGTGGTTTTGGTTACGATTGCTGCGGTTGTTGTTGCGAATGTGTGGTGGAAGATTTTTGTTTCGGTTTTGGTTTCGGTGGAAGATTTTTGTTTCAGTTTTGGTTATGATGCCTGCAGTTTATGTTTCTAAATGAGAGAGAAAGACTTTTATTAGGTTATTTTATTAGGTTAAGTAAAATATTGTTTAATAGTAATTTCCCAAAATACCCCTAAAACCTTTTATTAATTAGCATCAATTTTAAATGTATTTACGAAACTGCCATATAGCTTTTTAACCATAGATCAATAAATCAAGGGTTTAGATTTAGTTCTCGCAGTTCTCGCAAAAATCTGAGTTCTCGCATGAACCAACCACTATATATATATATATATATATATATATATATATATATATATATATATATCCGAAAATAGATAATAATAAATATATATTATTTTCGATTTATTTAAAATAAATAAAATAATCAAAACTGAATTTTCTTATATAGCCCGATTAAATGTAAAATATGCAGACTAGTACAAAAGTATGTAGAAATGCAATAACTGACTTTAACAATAAAGTGACTGACTCATTTCTAGAAATGAATATTCCCTGTACACCCTTATATTATCACCCTCGTAACTGTTGCCCAAAATATGTTCGTAAAAGTTTTTAAGACTGTGCATCTATATTGGACCTCGTCTAATAAAAAAATGAAATAAAAAACACTTAAATAAACTAAAAGTAAAATCATTTACTTAACAGGTAATCTATATTATGTCTTATGTGACGATTTCGAGAGTCGGGTTAACGTGTTTTTAACCTAAGTTTTGAGATTGTCACATTCTCCCCCCGTTATAAGAATTTCGTCCCGAAATTAGTTTGTATTAACAGCTTATGCAGGGTCTGAGAATAATGCGAGTATTTCTTCGTAATTTGATCCTCCCGTTTCGAGGTAAACTCAGGGCCTCACCTCGAATTCCACCTGACCTTAAAAATTGGGATGCGACTTTGCTTCAAGCGTTTGACCTCTCGGTCTATGATCTCCCATGGTTTCTCTAAGAAGTGTAGTGTGTCATCGATTTGAATCTCATCAAGTGGAATAATAAGCGTTGCTAAGCTCTTGCGCTAACTGTATTCTATACGCGACTAGTCCAATCCTTTCTATTATTTTGAAAGGTTTTATATACCTCGGGTTAAGCTTACCTCGTTTTCCAAAACGAATAACACCTTTCCAAGGTGCTACCTTTAACATCACTTTATCCCTAATCTGGAATTCTAATGGTTTGCTCCTCACGTCAGCATAACGCTTCTGGCGATGACGTGCGACTTTCAGTCGTTGGTGTAACCGCACAGCCTTCTCGTTTATTTCGTGCATAGACGAAGCTTGCCATGTTTTAATGGAGGGGCCAAACCTTCATGTTTGGCCACCAATATTATTCCTTAATCCATTGATGCATCTTTTCCGATCTTGGATGTATAGAGTATCTAGACTTATGTGCTTCGTCCATGACCAAATTCCTTATATCTCCAAACTTAGGAATCCATTTCCTATTCATAAAATATCGGCTCCCATCTTCTTTGAGTTCAAATTCTTGTCCATTCCTAGTAAGGCTTCATCATTCACATTTTCATACTTGAGTGACTCAGTTTGTGCTTCACGAATTTGTGCGCTTAGACTTGTCTTAATAATCATTCTTACAACTCTGACGCGAAGTGGTTTCACTCTTTTTTTTTCCGAATTAGAGAATCTGCTACAATGTTCATCTTGCTTGGGTGATAATGAATCTCGTAATCATAATCTCTAAGCAACTCAATCCATCATTGTTATCTCATGTTGAGGTTCTTCTGATCGAAAATATGTTGTAGACTCTTTTGATCAGTATATAATGTACACTTGATACCATAGAGATAATGTCTCCAGATTTTCAGTGCAAATATAACTGCTCCCAATTCTAAGTCATGTATCGTATAGTTCACCTCGTGCTTCTTCAATTGTTGTGATGTGTAAGCGATAACCTTATCTCTTTGCATCATTACACATCCAAGTCCTAGATGTGGGCGTCATGGTAAACTACAAAATCGTCAGTTCCATTTGGTAACAAAAATCGGTGCGTTGCACAAATTTTGCTTAAGTGTCTCAAATGTTGAATCCCGTTCAACCTTCCATTCAAACTTTTTCACCTTATGAGTTAATTCCTTCAACGGCTTCGCTATATTAGAAAAGTTCTCAATAAATCTCCTATAATAACCGGCTAGACCTAGGAATTGTCTAATCTCAGAGAGATTCTTCGGTTTCGTCCATTCTTGCACAAATTTAATCTTAGCAAGATTTAATTGTATCCCTTTGTTGTCAATCCCATGTCCTTGGAACTGTACCTCCGAGACCCAAAATTCACACTTCGGGAAATTGACGTACAATTCTTCCCTTTTAAGCAACTCCGGAATCATCCTCACATGTTTCTCATGCTCTTCCTTACTCTTCTAGTAAATCATAATATCGTCGATGGAAACATTCACAAATTTATCCAGTTATGGTATGCACACCCGGTTAATAAGATCCATAAACACGGCTGGTGTGTTAGTCAAACCAAATGGCATCACTTGAAACTCATAATGTCCACATCAAGTTCTGAATGCAATCTTGGGTATATCATCTTCACCAACTCTCAACTGGTGGTAACCTGATCGTAGATCGATCTTAGAATAAACACTCGACACTTGAAACTGATCAAAAACATCATCAATTATGGAGAGTGGATATCGGTTCTTCACTTTCAGTTTGTTCAACTCTCGGTAATCGATACACATTCTGAAAGATCTATCCTTCTTCTTGACAAATAAAACTGGCGCTCCCCACGACGATGTACACGGTTATATGAATCCTCGCTCTAACAACTCTTGCATTTTATTTGACATCTCCTTCATTTTTGAAGGTGCCAATCTATTCGAAGATCTAGAAACTGGTGCGGATCCCAACACAAAGTCAATGCGAAACTCGACTTGTCGTTTCGGTGGTAATCCAGGTAAATCCTATGGAAATACTCTAGGGAATTATCTCACTATTGGAACGTCCTCAATTCGTTTATTCCATGGTTCCTTCTCCAATACACGAGCTAAGATAACATTGTACCCTTTCGTTAGGTAACTTCGTGTCTTCATACACGAGATGATGTTTATCATAGACCAATCGTGGCAAATCACCTCGACGCGATTACCCGATAACTAGTTGAATTGTGAAAACTTGTTTAAATTTTAAAGCAATAAATACCCAAATACTTGACTACACACATTTAGGGAGTGGACCTAATCATGCATAATATAGTTCAGGTAAGTCAGGTTCGTTCTCAGGGACTGTATATTTAAGTTAAATAAAGAATTTGTAAAACAGTAAGTTGGGTGTTTTGTGACCGAATTGTCACTTTTCCTAAACTACTAAAAACAATCTTGCAATTAATTTAGAAGAATCTTGAAGAAATTTATTTGTTTAAAAATAGATGATTAAGAGATCATTCACTTGGACTAGTTCACAAATACTATAGTTGCTAATCAATAACTAACGATGTTGAATTACTTATCAGATATTTAAGTTGAACTCTCATTTTCCATTAAAACGTTAGTCATCTAATGTATAATCACTAGTCTCGTTTATAATTTCTACGTTTTACCACTAAACAATAAGCATCTAAGCCAATTATATGATATAACCTTATAAGACTTCCTCTCGAATAGCCTCTCAATTACCTAGTCCGATTTTCTTATAAACTAGATATTGACCAACACAACTGAAGCTAAATATCAAATTCCTTTTTCAATAGTTCCTCTAGAATAAGACTGTCTTCACATTAATTGTAGACCAATTAATCTTATTCTTAAAACGTTTTATAAGTTTCACAGATTTCTCTCGAATACCTTTGAAGTTATGTTGTCACTAGACACACTTATTGTCCGTTTTATATAAAAGGGTTTAAAAAAGTTCTAAATATTAATTGCATAAGGGTTTCCGGGTAAATATACAATCTAATTCAACATTTACGTTATTAACTAACAACCTACATATCTGATCACATCATCCATGCAAATGAAAAAGAGTTTAGCTACTCATGATATTAAAAATGTAACAATCATTAACGAAAGAAAATATTTTTATTACTTGAATAGAAATGAAAACAAATAAATCTATACCAATATGTTCGATGGTAACAACGTTAATGAGAGTTCAATTGTCACTATTGTTAACGGAACACGAACTGAATCTCGTTTTCCCCATTTTTTTTCTCCCAAAAGGTGTAATTTCCGCATAAGAACTTCAACTAAGACCTGAAATCACTTTATAAACCATAAGTGCTAAAAGTTCCTAAATCCGTCATGAATTTAATAATAAACGAACAAATATCGTATATAAAAACATGTCTAAAATATGCGATATCACTAGTTCATGCCTACTATTACGTCGAAGCTACTGATATCTACGGAAATCAGACCTATCTCAAAGCTTATGTCCTCTAAGCTTAGTATGCACTCCTATATTATACGTCTGATTCAATAAGTCTACCATCAACTAACTCAATAGTGTACTTATTGTCTAGGGCAAATAGATTAGCTTCTAACATGATCCTAAACTCACTAGACACAAAACTTCTATCGACACTAGTATCAAATAAGACTGTAATGTATTTATCATTTAATAAAAATGAACTGGTGACGACTTGAGAGTCTTTGCGAGCGTCTCCCGACTTCATAGAAAAGGATGTACCATGAGCAGTGGTGTTGTTGGCGTTCTTGTTATCCAGCTTAGGACAATCTATCTTGAAATGTCCCTTCTCACCACACTCAAAGCAAACACTGACTTCTCTAGTGCTCCTACGGTCCTTAGTCTGATGTCCAAATCTCGTGCACTGTCCACAGGGGGTACCACATCGTAGTATGAACTTGTTGCAAAAGGGTTTCCCTCTGTGACGTCCCGTCTATTTGAGGTACTTGAGTTACCGTCATTATTTTAATATTATTCGCAATTGTTTTGACCCTTGTATTTTGCTTTGTTTTACTCACGATTTATCATTGAGAATCGGGTTTTATGTGATTATTTTGATTCATCCCTTGAGACGTAAGTTGATTTGTACCTAAGTGCCAAATAGTTAGTATGCTCATGAATATAAGTTAGGAGGTTATGCCCAAATTGTCGGTTAACATATTCTTTATCTTCGAGAAACCGTGCTTTTAAGCTTGTTTATCTTTTACCGAAATCGTGCGTTTCTTGAATCCAAACTTGAAAGTTAATCGTTTAAATGAATCATAATACCAATAATACTTATGATGAACTTGACTAAGTTCATTTGTTAAAAAATCGGGAATCCTAAATGAATGCATATACTTAACGACAACACGAACAAAACGAAGCAAATCCAGGAAACAGACTGGGCGCGCCGCGGTGAGCTGGCCGCGCCGCGGTCATCCCCTGGACAGACATGTTTTGTTGAGTTGTGAGTCACCATTTGCATGTAACCTCTTTGTGACACCTGCCCCAAACGTGTCATCACCTCATGTGGGGCAGATTTATGCCTCAATTAGGGTCTTTCAACCCTCATTTCATGTTCACAAACACATACACACACAAGACTTCACACTCTCTCTCTCTCTTGAAGCATAAACACACAAACACCCATATTTCCTTCAAACTTCCTTCTTGTGGCTGTAATCCCAGCAAGTAAGCATCAAATAAACACCAAATTCATCTCTGTAAATCGTTTATATCATCAAGGGAAGCTAGGGTAAATCATCCATGGGTTGCATGTGTTGATTTCTATCACTTTTGGGTCAAAGATCATCATCAAGCATCAAGAAATTCCATCAAGTCTTTTAGATCATCACATCTTCATTTTCCTTGGGGTATAATAACTAATCTCTACTGTACTTTCTAAGTTTTCTTCATTGCATGTATCATCTAACTACTTAAAAATGATTTTTGTAAAGATTGGATGGGTAATAATCTTTGAAATCAAGATTTTTATAAAGTGTGTATGGATCTTTGAATTATATGGTGAAAAGCTTGACATAATGGTTGTTTAAAAGTATTTTAATGATTCCAGAACTTGCATGTTTGAATCTATTACATAAAAAGATGATTTTCCAACATAAAACGAATCTTGTAAAATCTGGTACGTCTGATGACGACCGCGGCGCAGTCACGCCACCGCGAGGCGGTCGTGGTGAGCTTGTGACCGCGGCGCAGTCAAGCCACCGCGGCGCGGTCGTGGACCAGATTCTGGAAATTTTGTAAACCCGTTAAATTTGCACCTTAAACTTGTTATATTGGGAACCCTTATTGACGGTGAGTGTATTGTGTTTTTGAGGAGGATTTGACCTCAGTACCACGCCACCGAAGTCCTTGGTTCCGAATTCTATCCTTGTCAAATCTTGCGGGTGCTAACGGTATAATTGTTATCTTTGAGAATCTTTCGTTTCATTTCCATTATCCATCGTTATTCGGTTTTAGCCTTGAAAACGGTTAGGAGCAAATATTAGACCAATACTTGTTATATTATCGGATTGGATTGAGAATGGACGAACCATATTAAAATGTAATCTAACCGAAAGTATCGTAATTAACTTATTATTGTATTATGTATTATGATTGAGATTTAAAGTGCAATTGTTGATAAGAGGGAAAGTGTATAAAATTTGGACTAATAATATACGTCGCGGAAGCGCTGCCAAAATTCATTTCACATCTTGTTACGACATTAAAATACTTAAATACTTAAAAGTAACGTATTATGCAATAATATTGTCTTGGGACTCAAAGACGCCAACGCAATCAAAAATATCATAATATTTCTTAAAAAGGATGTTTTCAACCTCTTTGCGATATATTAATCTTCGCCTCAACTGGATCATCGTTTTAAGTCATCAAAATATGTTTTGCGGCAAACTTTATAAATGGTTTTGAAAAGGTATTTTGCTCTAAACCTTTTAATATGAAAACACTTCAAATTATTCAAAGTGTCAAATTTGACTTTTAAATTGATTTTGACTTTAATAAGTCAACATAATTGACATTTGACTTTCATAAGTCAACATAATATAACTTTGACTTTCATAAGTCAACACCTGTGACTTTGACTTTTATAAGTCAACATTCCTTACGTTTGACTTTGACCAAGTCAAGATTGTTTCCGTTGACCTTGGTCGATCTATTTAAAACTTGATAGCGATATTCTATTAACCGATACTCCTAGTAATCATCTTCGATTCGGATTATCATTCTTCTCCAGTTGACGATTATGACGTGGAATGCCGATATCTCTCCGGACGGTCCTGTTTGACGCGGAACATCGCCTTCTAAATACGTCACCTCATTTAAACTATTAATATTTGGTTTATCTTATTTAACTTAATCTTAACCGACAAGGCTAAACCGGACCTAGACTTATAGAGATACTGAGACTATGTTGTTTATTGTTTAAGGCACTTAGGCGGTGGAGTTGTAACTCTGTGTTTGGTGTACCCGATACTTGTTTGCTGAAGCTTTATCAGTGAGTTATTCGTAGCCCTTGTCTTAAATATTTTTGGGCTGTAAAGCGTATTTTAAATTGTCTGCTTGTATGCGGAATGTTGTTGATTATCTTGTTTGCCTAGTGGATTAGGTCTGCCTTAGATTAAGCCATTAGCCCTTGTTGGGGCCCCCTGATACACTAGTTAAGCTTTGAGCCCAACGGTTTTACATATATATTGATCTATATGGGTTATAGACCTAACCCTCTCTGCTCGGTAGAATGTTTCTAGGAGTGGAAGTTATGGCCGGTTAATTAAATTGTTACCTTTGGTTGGCGACCTCAGGATTTGGGGTTGTACGGTCAGGTTCAGTGTATGATAGTCTAGGCAAAGTACCTCTCACTGTTGGTTGTTGAAAACAAGATATATCATTTGAAATTAACGTTGTTTTGATGAAACTTGTCGATGGGTCAACTTTTACTTTAAATTTGCGAATAATTCACCAACATGTTGTTGATGTCGTTTTAACGCTTTGCAGGAAACTAAGGATTCCTGTTGATCATGCCATTTGTGCTTTTTGGGATGTTTGTCTTGTGTATTGTGGAACTTGTGATACTTGTTGTAATGTCCTCGTTGTTCCATTTTGTAACTTTTGTACTACTTTCGTACTCGGCGATTTATCGCTTTTGAATTCGTATTGTATTTTGTAAACAATTGGCATGATTAATGTTATTTTGATGTTGGTTTATTGGTTGTATTGTTGTAACATTTGACTCATGATATAATAACTGGAACATCTCGCGTTTCCGCTTCCAAGCGGGGTGTGACAGAAGTTGGTATCAGAGCCAAAGGTTATAGCGAACCGAGTGATTTTAACTGAGTAAATCACTTGGACTATGACCAGGCTTTTTGAATCGATTTTCTCTGATTGCAATGTGTGCACTATTTTTCATACGTGTTTATTTCGCGTTGTTTTTGTGGCATTTGGCCTTGTTTTTGCACACATTTGCTGATCGAATTTCTTTCCTTTTATTTTAGGACGATGGCGCCTAAGAGGAGAGTTGCGACACGAAGTTCTGCTAGACGTGCTACTGCGAACGCGAGGGCCAATACCGCGAATCAGAATGCGAGAGCGAATACGTCGAATGCGAGAAGGAACAACGTGGAAAATGAATCGAATCCTGACATGGCTCAGATGATTGCTCAACAGTTGGCGGCGATGATGCCCGAGCTTGTAGCTCAACTTCGAGAGGGCACCGCCCAAGGTAATGGTTCGGGTTCTGGAAACCCTGAGCCGGTGGTTAATAATGAGGGCCCTGAGCCAGTTGTTGAGGGTGATGACGTTGTTGTAACTGGGTCTGATGGACCCAAGACAGTTTCTGGTGGAGCCGAGGGCTCAGCTCGTCGTGTTGAATGCACAATGAAGACCTTTATGAGCTGCAAGGCCCCGGAGTATCGCGGAAATGAGGGAGCGACTGGCACGCTTCAGTGGATGGAGAAACTAGAATCTATTTTCGATGCTATCGATTGTGCGGACAAAGATAGAGTCCGATTTGCTACGTTTGTATTTCAAGGAACGGCTCTGACATGGTGGAACTCGGTCGTGAAGATGAACTTGGGAGCAATTGAAGGAGTTAATGATCATTGAGTATGTACCTGAATCCGAGATTCAGAAGTTAGAAGATGAACTGTGGAACTTGACCATGGTTGGGTCAAACATTCAGGGGTACACTTCGCGTTTTCACGCTTTGTCCCAACTGGTTCCACACTTGGTTCGACCAGAACTCAAACGAATCGGTCGCTACACTCACGGATTACCCCCATCAATCCGTAAGAGTGTACTATCCAGCAAACCAAGCACGTTCCAGAGCGCGGTTGAAATTGCGATTACTTTGACGCAGAATGCGGTTCGGGATGGTGAACTACCCCCGATGATTGTTAAGCAAAACTCCAGTGGGAAACGGAGTGGTGGAAACCGTTACGAGGATTCAAGGAAAAGGGTTAGGAGGAATGACGCTCCTCAAGTTGCAAAATCGTATGCTGCTGTGGCAACGGGTACCCAGGGTAAGTACCCGCAGTGTGGTCGGTGTAGTAGGTATCACACCAAGGAAGTCGCATGTTGGGAATGCAGTATCTGCAAGAAGTTGGGTCACACTAACAAGTTTTGTAAAGCCTCTAAGGGAAAGTGTTTTGGATGTGGTTCCCCAGATCATCATAAGGACAGATGTCCTCAAGTAGTGCAGCAGGGGTAATGCTCCTCGAGGCAGGGCGTTTGTTGTGGGAGCCAAGGAGGCTCAGCAGGATCACACGGTTAACAGGTACCTTACGCAGTGGTTTTTGCTTTAAAGATTTGGCGTCATTATCTGTACGGTACTAAGTGTACGGTGTTCACCGATCATAAGTCGTTACAGCACATCTTTGACCAAAAGATGTTGAATATGAGGCAACGCCGGTGGGTGGAATTGCTGAACGATTATGATTGCGAGATTCGATATCATCCGGGAAAGGCTAATGTTGTAGCCGATGCGTTAAGTCGCAAGGAATCGGTTAAGCCGGTGAGAGTTCGCTCTATGATGGTTTCTATTCAGTCGAATTTGAAGACTCGTATTATTCAGGCTCAGCAGGAGGCTCTCACCGAGGATTGTTTAAAGAATGAAGGATTATTTGGTTTGGCACGTCAGTTGGAGCCGAAAGACGACGGGGTATTGTATTTCTTGGACCATATCTGGATTCCCGTCGGTCTTAGGCAGTTGATTTTGAATGAAGGTCACAAGTCTAACTACTCTGTTCATCCCGGAGTGGATAAGATGTACCATGACTTAAAGGATTTTTACTGGTGGCCTGGCATGAAGAGGGCGATTGCCGAGTATGTAGGCAAATGTTTGATCTGTTCCAAGGTTAAGGCTCAGAATCAGAAGCCTTCTGGCCTTCTTCAGCAGCCGGAAATCCCGCAGTGGAAATGGGAAAACATTACTATGGATTTTGTTGCGAAACTTCCTAGGTCTTCAGGAGGTTATGATGCTATTTGGGTTATCGTTGATCGGCTGACCAAGTCAGCGCATTTTCTGCCTATTCGAGAAGATTACCGAATAGAGAAGTTATCTAGATTGTATATTGATGAGATCGTGGCCAGGCATGGAATTCCTGTATCGGTTATTTCGGATCGCGACGCGCGTTTTACTTCGAGATTCTGGCAAACGCTACAACGAGCTTTAGGCACGAGATTAGATATGAGTACGGCTTATCACCCTCAGACCGATGGTCAGAGTGAGCGCACGATTCAGACGTTGGAGGATATGTTACGCGCGTGTGTTTTAGATTTTGGCGGGAGTTGGGATAGACATTTGCCGTTGGTCGAATTTTCGTACAACAATAGTTACCACTCCAGTATTAATTGCGCGCCTTTTGAAGCTCTTTACGGTCGGAAGTGTAGGTCTCCACTTTGTTGGGCTGAGATTGGTGATAGCCAGATTACGGGTCCCGAATTGATCCAAGAGACGACTGATAAGATATTTAGGATCAAGGATCGTCTAGTAGCCGCGAGAGATCGCCAGAAGAAGTACGCGGATTTACGTCGGAAGCCTTTGGAATTCAAGGTCGGCGATATGGTGTTATTGAAGGTTTCTCCTTGGAAGGGCGTGTTTCGTTTTGAGAAGCGCAGCAAGTTAAGTCCACGTTTTACGGGTCCGTTTAGAATTTTGTCTCGTGTTGGACCGGTGGCTTACCGTATTGAGTTGCCACCTGAGTTGAGCGGTGTGCACAACGTATTTCATGTATCGCATCTCAAGAAGTGTCTTGCTGACGAGTCGTTAATTGTGCCCTTGGAGAAACTAAGTTTGGATGATTCACTTCACGTGATAGAGGAGCCGGTAGAAGTCGTTGACCGAGAGGTCAAGCGCCTGCGGCGGAGTCGGATTCCTATTGTTAAGGTCCGATGGAACTCTAAGATTGGAGCTGAGTTTACGTGGGAACGGGAGGATGAAATGCAGCGGAAATTTCCCCATCTATTTTCTTGTAGCGATGCTCATTAAGTAATTTCGAGGACGAAATTCTTTTAACTGGGGGAGGCTGTGACGTCCCGTCTATTTGAGGTACTTGAGTTACCGTCATTATTTTAATATTATTCGCAATTGTTTTGACCCTTGTATTTCGCTTTGTTTTACTCACGATTTATCATTGAGAATCGGGTTTTATGTGATTATTTTGATTCATCCCTTGAGACGTAAGTTGATTTGTACCTAAGTGCCAAATAGTTAGTATGCTCATGAATATAAGTTAGGAGGTTATGCCCAAATTGTCGGTTAACATATTCTTTATCTTCGAGAAACCGTGCTTTTAAGCTTGTTTATCTTTTACCGAAATCGTGCGTTTCTTGAATCCAAACTTGAAAGTTAATCGTTTAAATGAATCATAATACCAATAATACTTATGATGAACTTGACTAAGTTCATTTGTTAAACAATCGGGAATCCTAAATGAATGCATATACTTAACGACAACACGAACAAAACGAAGCAAATCCAGGAAACAGACTGGGCGCGCCGCGGTGAGCTGGCCGCGCCGCGGTCATCCCCTGGACAGACATGTTTTGTTGAGTTGTGAGTCACCATTTGCATGTAACCTCTTTGTGACACCTGCCCCAAACGTGTCATCACCTCATGTGGGGCAGATTTATGCCTCAATTAGGGTCTTTCAACCCTCATTTCATGTTCACAAACACATACACACACAAGACTTCACACTCTCTCTCTCTCTTGAAGCATAAACACACAAACACCCATATTTCCTTCAAACTTCCTTCTTGTGGCTGTAATCCCAGCAAGTAAGCATCAAATAAACACCAAATTCATCTCTGTAAATCGTTTATATCATCAAGGGAAGCTAGGGTAAATCATCCATGGGTTGCATGTGTTGATTTCTATCACTTTTGGGTCAAAGATCATCATCAAGCATCAAGAAATTCCATCAAGTCTTTTAGATCATCACATCTTCATTTTCCTTGGGGTATAATAACTAATCTCTACTGTACTTTCTAAGTTTTCTTCATTGCATGTATCATCTAACTACTTAAAAATGATTTTTGTAAAGATTGGATGGGTAATAATCTTTGAAATCAAGATTTTTATAAAGTGTGTATGGATCTTTGAATTATATGGTGAAAAGCTTGACATAATGGTTGTTTAAAAGTATTTTAATGATTCCAGAACTTGCATGTTTGAATCTATTACATAAAAAGATGATTTTCCAACATAAAACGAATCTTGTAAAATCTGGTACGTCTGATGACGACCGCGGCGCAGTCACGCCACCGCGAGGCGGTCGTGGTGAGCTTGTGACCGCGGCGCAGTCAAGCCACCGCGGCGCGGTCGTGGACCAGATTCTGGAAATTTTGTAAACCCGTTAAATTTGCACCTTAAACTTGTTATATTGGGAACCCTTATTGACGGTGAGTGTATTGTGTTTTGGACGAGGATTTGACCTCAGTACCACGCCACCGAAGTCCTTGGTTCCGAATTCTATCCTTGTCAAATCTTGCGGGTGCTAACGGTATAATTGTTATCTTTGAGAATCTTTCGTTTCATTTCCATTATCCATCGTTATTCGGTTTTAGCCTTGAAAACGGTTAGGAGCAAATATTAGACCAATACTTGTTATATTATCGGATTGGATTGAGAATGGACGAAACATATTAAAATGTAATCTAACCGAAAGTATCGTAATTAACTTATTATTGTATTATGTATTATGATTGAGATTTAAAGTGCAATTGTTGATAAGAGGGAAAGTGTATAAAATTTGGACTAATAATATACGTCGCGGAAGCGCTGCCAAAATTCATTTCACATCTTGTTACGACATTAAAATACTTAAATACTTAAAAGTAACGTATTATGCAATAATATTGTCTTGGGACTCAAAGACGCCAACGCAATCAAAAATATCATAATATTTCTTAAAAAGGATGTTTTCAACCTCTTTGCGATATATTAATCTTCGCCTCAACTGGATCATCGTTTTAAGTCATCAAAATATGTTTTGCGGCAAACTTTATAAATGGTTTTGAAAAGGTATTTTGCTCTAAACCTTTTAATATGAAAACACTTCAAATTATTCAAAGTGTCAAATTTGACTTTTAAATTGATTTTGACTTTAATAAGTCAACATAATTGACATTTAACTTTCATAAGTCAACATAATATAACTTTGACTTTCATAAGTCAACACCTGTGACTTTGACTTTTATAAGTCAACATTCCTTACGTTTGACTTTGACCAAGTCAAGATTGTTTCCGTTGACGTTGGTCGATCTATTTAAAACTTGATAACGATATTCTATTAACCGATACTCCTAGTAATCATCTTCGATTCGGATTATCATTCTTCTCCAGTTGACGATTATGACGTGGAATGCCGATATCTCTCCGGACGGTCCTGTTTGACGCGGAACATCGCCTTCTAAATACGTCACCTCATTTAAACTATTAATATTTGGTTTATCTTATTTAACTTAATCTTAACCGACAAGGCTAAACCGGACCTAGACTTATACAGATAGTGAGACTATGTTGTTTATTGTTTAAGGCACTTAGGCGGTGGAGTTGTAACTCTGTGTTTGGTGTACCCGATACTTGTTTGCTGAAGCTTTATCAGTGAGTTATTCGTAGCCCTTGTCTTAAATATTTTTGGGCTGTAAAGCGTATTTTAAATTGTCTGCTTGTATGCGGAATGTTGTTGATTATCTTGTTTGCCTAGTGGATTAGGTCTGCCTTAGATTAAGCCATTAGCCCTTGTTGGGGCCCCCTGATACACTAGTTAAGCTTTGAGCCCAACGGTTTTACATATATATTGATCTATATGGGTTATAGACCTAACCCTCTCTGCTCGGTAGAATGTTTCTAGGAGTGGAAGTTATGGCCGGTTAATTAAATTGTTACCTTTGGTTGGCGACCTCAGGATTTGGGGTTGTACGGTCAGGTTCAGTGTATGATAGTCTAGGCAAAGTACCTCTCACTGTTGGTTGTTGAAAACAAGATATATCATTTGAAATTAACGTTGTTTTGATGAAACTTGTCGATGGGTCAACTTTTACTTTAAATTTGCGAATAATTCACCAACATGTTGTTGATGTCGTTTTAACGCTTTGCAGGAAACTAAGGATTCCTGTTGATCATGCCATTTGTGCTTTTTGGGATGTTTGTCTTGTGTATTGTGGAACTTGTGATACTTGTTGTAATGTCCTCGTTGTTCCATTTTGTAACTTTTGTACTACTTTCGTACTCGGCGATTTATCGCTTTTGAATTCGTATTGTATTTTGTAAACAATTGGCATGATTAATGTTATTTTGATGTTGGTTTATTGGTTGTATTGTTGTAACATTTGACTCATGATATAATAACTGGAACATCTCGCGTTTCCGCTTCCAAGCGGGGTGTGACACCCTCAAAAGTAGTTACTCTTCTTAGTAACTTAACGTGCTGCAGTCTTGTTTGTAGTTAGTGGGTTCCTACATCTTTCTCTTGACATCAAACTTCTTCTCGTTCTGTAACCTTCTCCTAAACACTTGCTCCATTAATTCATGTGACATACGTATAACTTCTTGCATGGTCTGTGTCTTAGATAGAGTAACCATACCTTGAATTAACCGGGGAAGGCCCCATATGTAACGCTAAATCCTCTTATAGTTAGGACTAACTATAGAGGGACATAAAAGCGCCAATTCCTTGAATCAGTTGCTGTACTTAGCCACATTTCCATTTTGAACACTCGTTTCCCAAAACTAGACTT